>CM046426.1:38779601-38923449 GCA_025506505.1 Flaveria sonorensis | reverse complement strand
AAATGGTTGTTTGAAGTAACTACCCCACATACCTTTCAGATAACCATAGTCGATCCTTCTTGTCATGACATACCAATTGAGTTCCCTTTGGACAACACTTTTCTTTTGTGCTAATGATTGTAGACTTGATCAAAATCAAAATTCCATCTTGATGCATAGTGACTCTTCGCTACTTCCTTATTGATCCTTTTGACATGTAATTCTTGTTTCCTCTTGACGCATATAGTTTGAAAACAAAACGGTGATTAGAGGGAAACTTCACAACCATTGATACTCCCAGGCATGCATGCTACTTGTAAATTCGTATAAGAATCAAATATTGCACACACTTTGGATCGTGGCTCTGATTCCATGTTAATGATCAACACAAATACTTAGAGACTATCTGATGATCCTTAAAAAGAAAAAAAATAATTTTTTCGTAGGAATAAGGGAGTGGAATAAACATCACAAAATGGTTTTTAACTAACCAGAGTATTTACACGTTTGAGGGGTATTTATATCCTTTCAACCAATTTGTTAAAATAGTTATGGCTGGTTGATAATGTGGAATAACTTTATGTCAACTGGTGCAACTTAGATACCGATTTAGACACACTGCTTACTCGGTTACAATTGAGTGTCACACATAATACATAATATAAGTTTTTTTAACTTGTTCAACTTATGCTAACAACCCAAGTTAAGCTTTTAATTCTTTAGTGGGGTGCTTTTGATCTTCGTCATTTTTTTCTATGGTGGAAGGTCTAAATATTTCTATCTCTTTGTTTGTTTTCTTATGTGGCGTTGCTGCCTTCTCTACTTTTATGGTGAGTTCCCTTCCCCTTTACTTTAGATGGCACCACTCGATCATTCTAAGTAGCGTAAACACACAATGTTTAGGGCCTCAAATTTTAATCTCCATAATTAGTTTAGACATTTCGAAACCATAACACATATTCTGTTGACTTTATTCCATAAGTCATTCTTGTTACTAC
The DNA here is from genome assembly GCA_025506505.1 of Flaveria sonorensis. NCBI lineage: Eukaryota > Viridiplantae > Streptophyta > Magnoliopsida > Asterales > Asteraceae > Flaveria > Flaveria sonorensis. Next base: position 38,922,472 of record CM046426.1, on the reverse strand, counting down.
ATGACAACCACCAAACTGTTGGACAGTTATGTGTAGATCCAGATAATATTTAAAGTCTATATTCGTCTATTGGTGGCATAGGTTTCATTTGCCCTCACCTTTAAATTTCTTTCATGAACCAACAAATAACTTTTTAAATTCTTCATCAAATTTATTCTTATGTTCTAAGTATTTGAATAAGGTCCATAAATGTAAGGCAATCTTCGATACTAGACACTTATGTTGGATAAAGGATATGGCCTTTTTCTTTGTTGACAAGTGCTTAATCATTGTTAGTCTTGAGTTTTATATAGTTAAAATAGTTACACTGTATTGCCTTGTTATGGACTTCATTGAATTCTATCAAGTGATGCCCTTTTGTCCTTACTTTTATTTTGAATGTGGTTTTTTCTTTATCATTAGTCTTCGTTAAAGTTGTTTCATTTGTTGGACACATGTATGCGAAATGATCATTACTTACGAACACTTAATTTGATTTCCCTTTTTTCTACCCTTTCTTGATTAATGCAAACCTTGGTGATATGACAAATGTTCCTTAGAAGATGATTTCAAATCCTTATTTTGCTAATCTATCCATAGTTTGGATATTTCCTTTTAAGGTTGGCACAAAATAAATCGACTCGATCACATAATTCTGTATACATCTATGTATTTTGATACTCTTGTTCTCCGAGTAATCTTATATATAAGCATAGGAACATGCTTCTATGCCACACGAGTTCTTAATCTTATTAAACCAATTTTTATTACCCGTAGAATTTTGCTTTCGTGTAAGACTTGCATAACCAATTTAGTTTCAAGTATTGTTATAAAAAACTTAGTGCTCCTGATCCTTTAGGGAGAGTCCTTTCAATAATGGAAAGGCCGTTCGAAGTAAATACACAACATATCTTTGGGATAACCATAGTCGACCCTTCTTGTCTTGACATCCCAATTAAATTCCTTTTGGGCAACACTTTACTTGTTTGTCAATGAATAGAGACTTGGACTAGTGTCACAACTCTCCTCCTTGATCCATAGTTGATCTTCACTACTTCCTTCTTTATCCTTTTGATCCAAAATTCTTGTTTCCTTTTGAGGCATACGGTCAGAAAACAAAGCAGGGATTTGAGGGGAAACATCACAACCATAGATAATCCTTGGCATTTAGGCATCTTGTAATTTTGTATAATAATTGAATATTGCATATCCTTTAAGTTGTGGCTCTAATGCCATGTTAATCACCAACACAAAGACCTTAATACTATCCGGATGATCCTTGAATGAAAAACCTAAATAAAGTTTATAGCAAAAACAAAGAGGAGTTAAATAAAAGTAATAAAAGTTTTTCAACTAACTAGAATATATACACGATTGAGGGGTGTTTATACCCTCTAATTGGTTTGGTACAATAGTTATGATGGTTGAAAATTTGGCATAACTACCATATCAACCGGTGCGACTTAGATACCTATTGTATACACACTTGTAAGCTTATTCACATACAATTAATTGTCATATAGTACATTATATGAGTTTTAGACTAATTACACAATGGTCCCTGTAGTATAGTATGATTTTACTCTTGGTCTTTAACTCTTAATAATTACAAGCTTTTGCATGAAATATCATAATGGTTAAAATTATTTAAAGAGACCATATTACTCCTAATAATATACGTATAAATCAATGGGATCCTCTTACAAACAATACCCAACCTACTTATCGTCTTTTTCAACCTATTCCGACGATGCCATCGAACCCTCCAACTTCGACGACTCTCCATCCACGAAATTCACCCTTCACCTTCATCATTGTGTAGATCTAAGAAGACATCCTTCAACCCTCCACCTCCATCATCTGCATCAAATCTGAGACATCCTTCACACTATGGCCGGTTTCTAGCGAGTTGTAGTTGTTGGATTATGGTGGTGGTGCGGTCACATGAGCATTAAGAAGAAGATGAAATGTGGTGCTGCGTGGGGCCATATTTCTTTAATTATTAATGTATTGGGTGGACTAGAGTCTAATACTTCTATGTTCATAGAAATACATTATGTCGACCAATCGTATGAAAATACCCAAAACAATATTGCAAGATATAATAATTGGCGATTCCCTTTTGCGAAATGGTAAACACCAAAACCATGCATTTTATCTGCATAACTCCGACATGTTTCCTGATTTCTAACATTAAATGAATGAAGATTAGGAAAACGGGCTGAAGGGTTTATGCAGATGAAATATATGATTTGGTACGAGATGGATTGAAGAATGCTACTGAAAAATAACAAAGAGTATAGAATAGATTGATAACTCGAAGAAAGTAGTAAATTGAAACTAAAATTTTGATGAGAAATTATAATTATTAACTAGTTTGTTAGTCGTTATCATTATCTGATTCAAATATTTTCAACATAATATTTTTAGATTTAAATACATGGACAATTCATATAAGAATATTGATAATAAATATAAGTGTGAATTATTAGGAACATGTTAGAGTAGGTGTAAAACAAATATAAGTTTATACACAAGTTAGAGTAGATGTAAATCTTAATTTTTTTTTTAATTATCTCTAGTGTATTTAGAGAGTTTTTAATCCTCAAGTATTATCTGAAATTATATTATCTATGTAGTTAAAATTTTATAGATAATTTAGAGTAGTTATCTAACTTTAGATTATTGTTCTTTATCTTTTCAATTACAAAGTTTTTTGAATTTGATAATTATCTTATATTATATTATCTAAAGTGATATCTATGGGTCATCAAAAATACACACAATAACATTCAATACTGAAATACATCTTTCTTATTGCATTTATTATCATGATATACATATCAAAACGTTGTTTTCTTCATCCATACCAATCACTCATGCCCATTAAGAAAACAATAAACACCAAAACCATGTGTTGTTTGAGCAAAATAATTCTTAGGCATGTAGTTATACCTTCACAAGAATCATGAATATGTGTTATGCTAAGATCAGGTCATTGACCCAATTGTCTTCACCGTTATCAATATCAATATTGGTCAAATAAAACCTATTGGTGTGAGGGTGCTTGTCATGAAGGGAAATAATAAGAGTTTGGTGTAAGATGAAGTAAAATAATAATAATAAATATAGGGAAAAAAGTGGAGAATTCAATCTCTCAATCTCTAAGAGCTTTTCATGAGTTGTAAGGGTGATGTAGGTGATGATAGGTGTGGTTCCTTGAACTTTTGTGGTAAATGATAATATCTTATAAATGATTCTCTCTATCTATTATCATCATTTATGTATTCACTTATTATAGTTATTGCAGGACCGTTAAAGGGTACTTAACACTTAGTTTCACACAGAAGAGAGATCTTAGATCACTTAACAATTCAAATAGGGAACTGGTAACTTAAAACAGATGCTCCAAAGAACACAAGTAAATCAAAGAGACAGAAGTAAGAATCAACACAAGATTAGGTTTTCAAGGATGTTGTATATTGATCTCAAGTTCTCTTACAAGTGTTATGAAGCATAAAGAAATTACAAGAACCTGAGACACTTTTATACTACAACCTACAACCGTCACTTACATGTAAAGACAGTTGGGATTTGATTAATCTAGACAACAAGATCAATCTAAAGTCAAAAGACAGATTGCCTTTTGACTAGTGACTATGACATGCCATAGCTCACTGACTTTTCCTAATACAAAAAGTCTACAGGAACAAGTAAGGTAAGTTACAGACAAAGACCATTCCTACTTTTTGATAAAGCATGGGAGTTTCACTAACTTGGCTAAAGTAGGTGAACCACCAGAGCAAGCAGCGGAAGTGTGTCAGCTTTATCAAAAGTTGATTCAGAGAAAGCATATTTTATTTGTCCTCTGAAGAAAACAGTCTTTACAGCTTCAGAAGACTTTGTCTCTGAAGCTTTTGAAGATTTCATCTTTGGCTTCGGAAGATGCCAGTCTTTGGCTTCAAAAGACTTTACATTTAGAATTTTTTCCAAGTTAAGTGTAAAGCTTCAGCAGCAGTTTCTTCTGAACTTTGGCTTCGGAAGATTTACACTTAGCATATTTCTGAGTGTGTAAAAGCTTCCGAAGCTAGTTCACCTTTGTTCCGAAGTGCATGTTGGAAGACTTGGTTGTTTTGGTATCCTTTGGTTGCATCAGCCTTTTAACTTCAGAGGTTCCTACAAACTCCCCCTAGACTGATGCTACCAAAACAGAAAAGTTATTCAGATCTTGGTAGTCCATATTAGGATCCTCAGCATACCTTTCTTCATCATAAGATCTGGATCCTTCAGACTAACATAGATCCTTCTCATGTCAAAGAGATAATGCAGAGGAAGATTGAGCATGTCTGTAGAGGAATAGACATGCAAGCCTTCCTGATCTCTTATGACATACCATTTGTCTGAGTCTTCATCATAATTCCAAGACAAAATGGGTCTTCTAATGGCAAGAGGCTCTACTATCATAGGAGTTTGGTGAGCAGCCTCTTCATGCACTTCCTCAGGAAGCTCTAACTCTTCCTGAGGTTGGGAGGTGGATGCCTTTCTTTTCTTTTTCTTTGGGGTTGATCTTCTGGCCATCCTCTTTCTCCTCCCAAATGATTTTAACTGATGGGACTGGTCTTGAGTACCAGGTTGTTCAGTAGAGTCCCTCTTAGTTGGGATCTCCTCTCTCACAAGTTCAGAGGGGGTGAGAGGAGTACCTAGCTATGGATCAGAAGATGAAGTTGGCTGAGATGCAGCTCCAGGTTCAGGTTGTGTTGTCTTAGTGGGTTCAACCTTCACCTCAACTTCAGGTTGAGCTGCACTTGGTAGAGAATACAAGTCCACCAGCTCTCCCTTCTTAATCTTCTACTTCATTACCCTAATATGCTCATTCGTTATAGATAGAGACATAGGGCCAAGCCTCCTTCCGAAGAATCCATACAGCTTCAAGAAGCTCATCATCCTTTGTCTGTCAGCAGACTTCTTTTGGCTTTTGTGGATGATGGCCCTTGATCTTGCAGCTTCTTCCCTTAATCTTTTCTTCTCAGCTTGTTTTTCTCTTTTAGACTTTTCTTCCATCTGCTTATTGTATTCAAACAATATGTACTCAGATGGTAAGGGAAGAAGTGCATCTGCCTGATAGAGACCTGTGGCACTCAGGTAGCTGATCATCTTTAGTCTTTCTTCTTTAGTAGCTACCTGAGGTTGTTTAGTGGCCACAGTCTCTGGCTCAGGACTTTCTTGAACTGGGGAGAGGACAGGAATGTTTTTATAGAGTCTTTTTCTCCTTATTTCTTCCTTGTGTTTGAGGGTTAAGGCTGCATCTTTTGCTTTCTTCCTCTCCTTTGACAACTCAGTGTCAGCCAGTTCATTCAGCTTATCTAAGGGGAGAGAGATGAGTTCATCTATATTGTAATTTTTGGTTCCTAGGTAGTTTAGCCTGGCTGCCTTTAACTCATCTTCCTGAGTGTTCAGCCTGGGGACAGCCCTTATTGCAGCTTTCATAAATCCTGGGGAACCACTTGAACTCTCTCCCCTCAGCTTCCTCTTCCTCTCTCTCTCTTCTCTTCTTCAATCTCCTCAGCAGTTAATTTCCTTTTACCTTTGTCAACCAGATGCCTTGGTGACTCAAGCTGATGAGAGCTTTGGCCTTCATTTCTTGGTTCAGCTGTCAAGCTCTGGCCAGAGAGAGGTTGTGAAGCACCATCACCAGCTGGTGTTTCACTGAGGGTAATAGGTGTAGAGGGAGATCCTGTCTCAAGGGTCATAAGTTCAACCTCTGGGCCTTCAGTCAAGGTTTTCCCTTCGAAGCTAATCTCCGGGTCCACCTCAACATCCAGTTGACCAAAGATCTCACTTGCTAGCCTCTGTCTATATAATTTTGATCTCAGCCTGAACTCCTCTAACACCCTGTCTTAGATCCTTTCTGCCAATCTTGCTGCTTGTCTGTTGTTGCTTGGGTTGACAAGGGGCAGATCCACCAAGTTTATACTCTTATAGAAACTCAGGGTGGAGATGTTGAGAATTTCTTGTTTACCCTGAGCTCTAGAGATCACAAGAGCTTTCCTATCACTATCATACCCCTAACCCCAGATTGGGTTCTCAGATGGGGTAGACATTGCTCTTGGTACTCCCTCCTTAAACAGTTGTTGAATGAGCAATTCCAGATCACTGTCTAGAGGAGGTTGTTGAGTATGGACAACTGCAAGAGAGGATGGTGAGTCCTCTATGTCCATACTCTGAGAAGAACTCCCAGGTTCTATGATTGTCAGAATTTTCTCCCCCTTTTTGGTAGCATCACCCTCTTGCATAGGTGAGCTGGGAGATTGATCCATGACATCCACAGGTTCTTGTGGACCTGGATGAGTTGGTCTCATGGGTCTTTCAGCTAGCTTGCCCTTGAAATCGATGATCTCAAGTTACTGGTCATTGACCCTCTTTTGTAAGATAGTCACCTGAGATTCTAGGTGAGCTATCTTTGATTCAAAGTAGGTGCACAGATTTGATAGTTTGTGCACCTATTGTTGCAGACTCCCCTCATCTTCAGATGAAGAATCATGGGGGATGAGAGAATTGGACCTAAGTCTTCTTCCACACCACCAGCATGGGTTTCTTGGCTGCTGGATTTCCCCTGCCCAATGACAGCTTCCAGAGAAGTATCAAGAGGCTGGGTTGCCATGGTAGAGGTCCTAGTGATGTTATCACTTGTAAAAGTGATAGCCTCTACCATATGGATCTCCTGAACAGTGTCAGAGAGATCCACCTCAGTTAGGGGTAGCTGATGTGGGCTAGAAGTGGGTGAAGCAGGAGTACTCATCTCTTCTTGAGTGTGGGAAGAAAGGAGAGATTCATGGTACTCACTGAAGCCCAAATCTTCATCAGAGTACAAGTCAAGGATGGGTATGGGGCGGTTGAGATCAAGAGGCTGGGGATGGTAGCTTTCCCCTGAAGGTTGATCACTAGAGTGTTGAGACTCAGAGTGATGGCTTAAGGCTGTTTGTGGAGTTGTAAGCTCATCAGGCTGAGCATGAGGAACCTCAGCACTGATTGTTTGAAAGATGGGAGTGGTCTAATCCTCAGGGGAAGTAGGAGCTCTAGATTCCACTTCCTCCTGCATAGGTTCTGATATGGGGGCCTGCACATGCTCAATAGCAAGTGCAGGGGTTCATTTGGGTTTTCTTTGGTAGGTGATTTTGATGGTAGGTTGTATTTGAGGTGGGTGAGAAGTAGAGGGTGTTGGTTCATCACTAGCTGGTGCTGCTAGGATGTCATCCTGAGCAATGAGCTCAAACATTTTTAGGACAAGAACTGTTTCTACCCTTGAGAAGCCGACAGTTGGCTTTTTCAAAATCTTGAAAATGTCGGGCCTCATATGTGCAAGTTTAAGAATATTACCTGTTCCCCTCAACTGTGGTCCCATTTCACAGTTGAGAATATGTTGAACATACCGCGGGAACATGTAATACTCTAAGGAGTCCAAATTTGCAAGTAAGTTTGTAAATACAAATTGAGAGTACCTGAATTTGACCCCTTGTACCATCCCATGGACAATGAAGGAAAGGTCTTCTGGAATCTAGTCCCATCCCCCATGCTTATTGGATAAGCTATATATGACTACATGGAGGAGGTATTTCCATTGGAATGAGACCTTCCCCTTCCTGAAGGTCTTGACCGAAAAGTCACCTTCGTAGCCTATCTACGCAAAGGATTGGTTGACAGCAGCTTTTGGAAAGGACAGCTCACCTGCTTCATCTTCTAGCTGCAAATGGGTGTTTATAATGGCTGGAGTGATGATAACCGTCCTCTCCTGCACTGTGGCAGACAGTGCCTTCTCCCCGTCCATGGTGACCTCTTGACAGGTCCGCCAAAACTCAAGCAACTGATCCTCATAGAGAGGAGGATCGATTGTAAGGGAGGTGAAGTAATGAGACAAAGAAAGATACCTACACACATCTGAGAAGCTTGGATCCTTCTTAGAGTTTAACAGTACAACTCGATTGTGTTGCCTGTGTAGGTGCATGGTGAAATCAGGGTCGTTACGTCGATGAAGATTGGCCATTTGAGGAAGCTTTGCAGTGAAGAAAGGAAGAAGAAGATGAAATTTTGGGGGTAAATTTAGGGTAAGGATCAGTGAGAGTAGAGAGACGAAATAGAACCGTTTGGAAGATATATGTTGTGGATTTGAGACAAAATTATGACAAAAAGATAAACTTTGAAATCCGCAAGTGGGTCCTACTTCTGAAAAAGTGCGCCCAAAAAGTTAGTTTTCTTAGAAGCTGTAAAACTTCCGAAGGCAATTTTGGCTTCGGAAGCTTTGTAGCAAAGCTTCTGAATGCAGTTTTAGCTTCGGAAGATATTTCAAAGAATTTTGAAAATTTGGCTTCGGAAGAAATGAATGAGTCTTCCGAGACTTAGTTGCTTTCAGAAGATATTTGTTCTTTGAATGCATTTAATCGCTTATATACAAATTTAAGCTTCGGAAGATACCCAAGAATTTCTTCCGAAGGTAAATCTTAGATAAGCTGTTAAATGATTTAAAGACATAAATTTCTTCTGAAGACAATTTGAGTTCTTCCAAGAGAAATTTTCACAAATCTAAGGAATATCAATTAAAAGTTAATTTTCTTCCAAAGAGAACAGGGCTTATGAGGTGATCTAATAGACAACTTAGGACACATGATTTTAAGAAATAAAGTTGATTAAGTTATTAAAGAAAATCTATTCAAAGTTAATCATCCTAATAGCTGATACAAGATATTTAAATCTCTGTTCATCAAATGCCTTTGTGAACAGATCAGCATATTGTTCATTTGTGTTAACTTTGATTAGTTTGATCAATCCCTTTTCAAAATTATCTCTAATCAGATGATACCTAATATTGATGTGTTTGGTCCTTGAGTGCTGCACAGGATTCTCTGTAATAGAGATGGCACTGTTGTTGTCTATGTGGATGGGAGTCTCTTTGAAATTGAACCCATAGTCTAACATCTGATTCTAAATCCAATACACTTGAGCACAGCAGCTGGCAGCAGCAATGTATTCAGCTTCAGCAGTTGATGCAGACACACAGGATTGCTTCTTGCATTGCCAAGAGACTATCCTTCCACCCAGGAACTGACACCTCCCAGATGTGGACTTTGCAGTCATGTTGCAGCCACCATAATCACTATCTGTATAAGCATACAGATTAAAGTCTGAATTCTTTGGATACCAAAGGCCTAGATTTGGAGCACCTTTGAGATATCTAAGAATCCTTTTGACAGTGATTAGGTGTGAAATCTTGGGGTTGGCTTGATATCTTGCACATATGCATGTGGCAAACATGATATCAGGCCTGCAAGCAGTAAGGTAGATAAATGACCCAATCATAGCCTTGTAGAGATGTTCATCAACACACTCCCCCTCAAGATCAAGACCAAAGGAGTGGTTTCTGGCTATGGTTGTCTTTGCAACCTTACAGTCAGTCATCTTGAATCTTGTAAGTATGTCCTGTACATACTTTGACTGACTAATGAAGATGCCTTCTTCAACCTGCTTCACTTGAATTCCTAGAAAGAAACTAAGTTCCCCCATGGCACTCATTTCAAATCTATTCTTCATCAGCATCTTAAAGTCTTTACAGAGCTTTGGATTAGTTGAACCAAAGATGATATCATCTACATCTATTTGAACTAGCAGTGTGTCATTTCCTGTTTCTTTGATGAAGAGAGTCCCATCAATAGTACCTCTTTTGTATCCATATTAACAGAGATATGTTGATAGTGTCTCATACCATTTTCTTGGAGCTTGATGCAGTCCATATAGAACTTTATCAAGCTTGCAGACATAATCAGGATGATCTAGGTCTGCAAAGCCAGGTGTTTGTTTGACATAAACTTCTTCATCAATTACCCCATAGAGAAAAGCACATTTCACATCAAGCTGGTAGACCTTGAAATCCTTGGATGCAGCATAAGCCAGAAATATTCTTACAGCTTCAAGTCTTGCAACTGGAGCAAAGACATCAGTGTAATCAATCCCTTCTTCTTGAGTGTACCCTTGGACAACCAGTCTAGCCTTGTTCTTGATGATAATCCCTTTATCATCCTTCTTGTTCCTGAATACCTATTTGGTTCCTATGACACTTTTCCCTTGAGGAAGAGAGCATAAGTTCCACACCTTCTATCTTCTGATTTGAAGCAGCTCATCTTGCATAGCTTCAATCCAGCTTCCATCCTTCAAAGCCTCATCAACCTTCTTCGGCTCTATCTGCGATAAGAAACAAGAATGTAGACAGATATGGCTGTCATGAGTTTGTCCTCTTGTTCTTACCCCTGAGTCAACATTTCCAATGATGTTTGTGTGGGATGTGACTTGTGGATCCGAAGTTGAGGGATCATAGCAAGTTGGTTAGACAGATCTAAATTTGAGAAATCCTGATCAGGCAATGAGGTGTCTCCCACCACATCAGCACACTTATCAAGAGAAACTTGATCTAATGAGTGTGTGACATCATTCATGTTGTCTTCAATGGAGTGGTTATCAACATCAAGAAATTCTTGATCACTGTCACCACCTCCAGTTCCTCCTGCATTTGAAGTTCCTTTACCTGGATTTGGAGCCTCTAAGCTGGAATTTGAAGGCACCTTAGATGAATCAACAGTATTTGTCATGCTTATGCTGATAGGAGCTTCACTTGCTGGGTTAGTTACCATTAGAGCTGAAGTAGTCTTCTTGGTTGGTCGTCTCAGCTCAAATCTTGGATCAGGATCTTCTGCTGATCTGTTATCTGTAGATCCTGAAACATTCTCACAAGATTTGTTAAAACAATTGGTAACTAAATCAAGATTAAACAGCCAATCCGGACCAGAACCTTTCACACAGGGTATGTGTTCATTGAAAGTCACATTGGCTGACTCCTCAATGATTCTAGTTCTGAGATTGTATACTCTATAAGCCTTAGCTTGAGAAGAGTATCTAACAAAGTGTCCATCATCTGATTTCTCAGCAAACTTGGCTATTTGATCTTTGGTATTCAAGATGGTGCAAGGACATCCAAATGTTCTGAGAAAACTAATGAATGGTCTCCTTTTGTACCACAGTTCATAAGGAGTCTTACCATGAGTATTAACTACTAAAACTCTGTTCTACACATAGCAGGCTGTGTTAACAGCCTCTGCCCAGAAGGTGATAGGGTCAGACAACATGGTTCTAGCAGCCTCAATATGTGTCCTGTTTCTCCTCTCAGCAACACCATTTTGCTGAGGAGTCCTGGGAGCACTATATTGTCTTGAAATACCCTTTTCATCACAAAATGTATGAAGGATTTGGTTTTTAAATTCTGTTCCCTGATCACATCTTATGATTTTGACCTTGTGATCACATTGATTCTCAATTTTCAGAATGAAGTTCTTCAAGATCTTAGGAGTCTCATCCTTAGTTCTAAGGAAGAAGACCCATGTGAATCTTGCGAAGTCATCTGTGATCACTAAACAATAAGAGGTCCTTCCTAAACTTCGATCCATATGTAAAAAGTGTAGGGGAGTAGTGATAGAGTTGATTTCCTTTGGCTTGTGAGACACTTTATGTTGCTTCCCTTTCACGCATGCAACACAGTGGTCATCACTTGTAAACTCTTTCTTTGGCATTCCAGTTACCAAATCATTCTTAATCAATTTATTCATGTTCCTAAAGTTTACATGGCACATTCTTTTATGCCAGAGGAAAGACTCATCACTATTGGCTTTAGACAGAAAGCAAAAAACTTCTCCAGAGGGAGATGTTTCATGCAGATCCATCTTGTACATGTTCCCTCTCCTGGGGGCTCTGAGCAGAATGTGCTCTTGAGGAATGTCAACCCCGAGCTTAAGAACAATACACTCATGCTAGTAAAGAGCATCTGATGTTTTTGGTCACAAAATTGGGACACACTCAAAAGATTGTATCCAAGCTCTTTAACAAAGTTTACCTTCTTAATACTGAGCTTACCATTTATAACCTTGCCCCTTCCAGTAATGTAACCTCTTGCATCTCCTCCAAAAGCAACTGGTCCTCCATCAAATCTTTCAAAACTTTGAAGTAAGGACTCATTGCCAGTCATGTGCCTGGAGCAGCCACTATCAATGATCCAAACATTTTTGTTTGCCTTTGGCTGTCCCTGCATAAAAGAGATGATTTAGTTACATTTGAAACCCAATCCTCATTGGTCTTGGCTTATAAAATTCAGATGAAGGCAATGAAACAGCTATGTTCAGTTTTTGAGGCTCTTCCTTCATCTTCCACACCACCTTTGGAAGATTGGGCTTGACCTTCAATACTTTGGAAGCTTTTGTAGCTTCGAAAGCTTTGGAGACAGATCCTTCGGAAGATCTTTCTTTCACTACAGCAAGCTTTAGTATTTCGGAAGCATTCCTTTCTTTCGAGACCAACTTTTCTTCCAAAGGAAATTTCTTACTTGCCTTCTTCTTCATTTTGGAGCTTCCGAAGGAAACAGATTTTCCTTCCGAAGCTGTTTGTTTCTTCTTCTTCTCAGAAGTTTTCTTCTTGATCATGTGGATAGTACTCTTGGGATTGTATTGACAATCCTTAGCCAGATGTGAAGTACTACCACACATAACACAATCCAAATCTTTCCTTCTGAGAGCCTTCTTTCCCAAAGAAGACTAAGCTTGAACACTTTCCTTTTCTTTCTTCACCTTTTCAGATGATGTAGCAGGCTTCTTAGGGTGAAGCTTGCTCTTTGAAATGGATGGTTCAGGCTGTGTAGTAGTGATGCACAGCCGATCAATCTTCTTGTTGTTACTGGAGTGAGTTGAAGCTGAAGCAGAACTCTTGGAACAGGAGTTCTTGGCAGAATCTTCAGCTTTCACCACCTCAAACCCTGCAGAGATAAATACTTGTTTCTGCTTGGGGTCAAAAGTGGCCTTGATGTCTTGAGCTTTCCTTGATCTTCTTTTTGCTCTTCTGATCAAGTTCTTTCTCTTGGACTTACTCAAACCAGATCCTTTCTCCTCCTGAGGAGCATGGTGACCCTTTTTGGATTGACTCTTTTCATTCACTTCAGAGTCATCCCTCACCATCTCCTCTTCATCCTCTTCATCACTAGGGTCTATGGATGGCAACTCATCTTGACCAGTTCCACACCTTGGAGATCTAACTGATAGTAGAGTGTGTAGAGGAGCTATCTCACTAGATCCCAATCCCTGCTTATTCTGATAACACACTTTTGCATGCAGAGATGAGGATATTATGTTCTTGAAGGTCTCTTCTTCAAGAACATATTTTTCTGCTCTGGCTTTGCTGATCACAAGCTCAGCCTTGCATTCAGTCAACTTGGTAATGAGATCCTTAATTTGAGCCCTGTAGTTTGTTGCTCATGTTTAAGAGTTGAAACTGTTTTCTCTAGATCTTCTATCTTAAGTTTATAGTCATTTTCAGCTCTTTTAAAATTAGCTTTTAAAATATTTAAAGACTTAATGTCAGATCTCATTTCCAAGTTGTAGGACCTGTATCTATTTACTTTAGCAATACATTCAGGAGAGCAAAGATGTTCAAGTACCTTGGCTGTATCATGGTCAGCCATGAGTGCTTGATTTGGAGATGCATCTTCTGCTTGAAAGCTCCAGTCAAAGCCTCATTCTTCAACAGCAACTGCAGCTTGCTGTCTTGGCTTCCTATTCTGGTGCCTTCCTTCAGTGTAGTTTGGCCTGGATGAAGCTTGGCCACCATTTGACTTGGGTGCCTTGCATTCTCTAACAAAGTGTCCCATCTGGTTACAGTTATAACACTTGACTTTGCTCTTGTCCAGCCCAAACTTGCCACTGGCTGCATTGCTAGGAAACCTTCTCCCAGTCCTCTTGTAGAACTTCTGGGCTCTGTGAGTGAGAAGAGCCATCTGCTGGACTATCTCCATGTACTCCAGATCATCTGGATGGATACAGTCTAGGTCTTCAAGAGTGCCTGAACTTTCATCAGTAGAGACAAAAGCTTGAGAAGAACTTGTCTCTTGGAAGGGACTTCCTTGGATGTAGCTCTCTATGGGTGTCTCTGGAAAGGTGATGAACGGACCCTTTTATGAGGTTTCAGGGTAGCAGATGAGATGATGCTGTGGTTCTCTGCTATCCCCTTCAACCACATGAAGGGCTGAACTCTAGTGAGTGTTGGAGTTACCAGATGAATTTTGCATGTTCATCTCCATCTGGTATCCACTAAGTATCCCATACAACTCAGTGAGAGTAAGGGTCTTAAGGTTTTCAGTCCTCTTAATGACCACACAGTAGTGTGTTAATTGTCTGGGAAGAGAGGACATGAACTTCCTTACAATATCCCTGTTCTCAATAGTTACCCCAATATCAGCCAGAGTATCCATAATCTCAACATACCTAAAGTATTGTTGAGTCATGGTTTCACCTATCTTGAAGGTGAAGTTTTCAAATTACTGCTTCAGAGATCCTTCTTGTTCTCCTTGGCTTCATTTGAACCCTCATACATCAGTTTCAGTGCATCCCATAGCTGTTTAGTTGTCTTGCACTTCTTGAAACCTTTGTGAATGGAGTTTGGAAGAGCAGTTTGAAGGGCTGTCATGGCTTTCTGATCAATGTCAATTCTTTTCCAGTCTTCATCAGAAAAGTCAGCCCTCTCCTTTGGTATCATGCCACCACCAGCAGCAGCTGAAGAGGTGCATGGTACATGAGGTCCATTGACAACAGACTCCCACATCCTGGAATCTTAAGACTTGATAAAGCCTTCCATTCTTTGACACCAAGTGTCAAAATCCTAAGGAGTGATCAGTGGGGACTTTGTCATAGTTCCAGTTTCCATATCAGCCTTGGAGATAGCTGCCATTTGAAGAGTTAAGTGATGTATGTAACTAAGAGGATTTGAAGATGGTGAGATCTTATAATCAAGAGCCTGGAATGCTCTGATACCAATTGCAGGACCGTTAAAGGGTACTTAACACTTAGTTTCACACAGAGGAGATATCTTAGATCACTTAACAATTCAAATAGGGAACTGGTAACTTAAAACAGATGCTCCAAAGAACACAAGTAAATCAAAGAGACAGAACTAAGAATCAAAACAAGATTAGGTTTTCAAGAATGTTGTATATTGATCTCAAGTTCTCTTACAAGTGTTATGAAGCATAAAGAAATTACAAGAACCTAAGACACTTTTATACTACAACCTACAACCGTCACTTACATGTAAAGACAGTTAGGATTTGACTAATCTAGACAACAAGATCAATCTAAAGCAAAAGGTAGATTTCCTTTTGACTAGTGACTATGACATGCCATAGCTCACTGACTTTTTCTAATATAAAAATTCTACAGGAACAAGTAAGGTAAGTTACAGACAAAGACCATTCCTACTTTTTGATAAAGCATGGGAGTTTCACTAACTTGTGTAAAGTAGGTGAACCACCAGAGCAGGCGACGGAAAGTGTGTCAGCTTTATCAAAAGTTGATTCAGAGAAAGCATATTTTCTCTGTCCTCTGAAGAAATCAGTCTTCACAGCTTCGGAAGACTTTGTCTTGAAGCTTTTGAATATTTCATCTTTGGCTTTGGAAGATGCTGGTCTTTGGCTTCGGAAGACTTTACACTTAGAATTTTTTTCAAGTTAAGTGTAAAGCTTCCGCAGCAGTTTCTTCTGAACTTTGGCTTCGGAAGATTTTACACTTAGCATATTTCTGAGTGTGTAAAAGCTTCCGAAGCTAGTTCACCTTTGTTTCAAAGTGCATGTTGGAAGACTTGGTTGTTTTGGTATCCTTTGGTTGCATCAGCCTTTTAACTTCAGAGGTTCCTACAGTTATCAATTATTATCTAGTTAGATAAACTATATATTTTCACAAGACGATGTAGTGCTAATACATCTGAAAGCAGTGGCGGAGCTTGAACCAAAGCTTAGGGGGGCGGGGGCGAAAGTAAACTAATTTAGGGTGGACGGACACTATATTTATTAAAAAATTTCACTACCGGACAAAAAATTTACACTATCGAGCCGAAAATTACACTACTGACGAAAAAAAGAGGTGGGGCGAGAGCCCCCGGCCCCAAAGAAGCTTCTCCCCTGTCTGAAAGGCCTCCTGATATATACCGGTTGAGACCTTTCTTTATTAAAAATCTTCAGTAACCACCGCAGTAAAAAAAAAGAATAAAATACATAAAGACGTTGAAAAAACATCTTTGAAAATACTTTCTAACAAACTTAAACTTAGAAAGAGTTAATAGAATGTTACATACTTCCAAAAGGGTTACTCTAGAATTGATTTAGCGAAGGTGGGAAAAAAATTATAAAAGGAATATTCGAGTGATCAGATTTAATTCGTTTAGTACAATGTTTTATACTTCCAAAAAATATTAAAACGTAAAAGAACTTTTAGATTTTTTGTATTTAATAAAAATGAATTATCTAACTTAAACAGACGTCTTCATGTAGTTGTTTATCAAACAACTAGGTTAGAAACCTAATGCGATACACGACTTGCATTGGTTTATACTTAGTAATAAGAATTTAGCTATAATACATGGTTATAACATATTAAATTGTTTTTTAATAAAAATTCTAGAAACATCATATATTTATTTTTTAAAATGTTTTATAAAAAATATGAAAGAAAATGTTGACTTTATAAAAATGTTTTATGAGCAAACCTATTATTCTTATTAACAAACATTTTATAAAAAGAGTTATAAAACTCATTATTATATAATTGGAGAAAGAGGTGGAAACAAAATATCATAAAAAATTAAAGAAAGTTGAATATCTAATAGGGAGAGAGCCGAGGAATAAAAAACCCATGAGGCACACGAAAGTGACATAATTCCCTATCAATTATATATAATTGTTATCCACTTGAGCAGGTATAATGGTTATACATATTTAGACATGATTATACATAAAATACTATATTAGACATGATTAATATCATAAAATGGTTATACATAATGGTTAATATCATAAAAAAAATATAAATATTATATTAGACATGATTAATAGTTATGTTGTCATGAACTTTTTATGTGCAATAATATAAATATTTATAAAAACCTATCAATTATATATAATTGTTATCCACTTGAGCACAATCGTGCCCCTTCATGTGCCTTGTGACTAGACATAACCATGTTCCTCACTTTTTAGACAAAACCATAAATTTGCTCGTTATTAATTTCCACGACCATGTACATTTCCAGATTCAATCCTATTCAAACATAGTCAACAGTATCATGGAAGATCTAAGAGACAAATCGATCAATCTCCTCAATCAAGCATGACCGTGCTTCGCATGAGGGCACGATCAACCTAATACCCAAGCACAGATGTGCTTCCTCTTTTCATATAAAAGACCAATGATCTTCAAAAATGAGGGGAAGTCTAGGAGAGAAACACGCACTATTCAATTTCTGAAAATTAGTGATTTCCAACCATTTACAAGCATCAAAGAGAGATTCCAACAACAAGAGAATCATCATTCATCATCTATATCATATAGCTAGGATCTTTGGTTTGATTCTTGTTAATTTTACCGTGAACTTTGTTATCTTTTCAAGCTTGAATGTTATTCTTTAGCTCATGATGAGCTAAATGCTTTGTATCATTTTGGTTTAGATAAAATTTAGTTAACATATGATAATATCATGGCTTATTGGTAATGATTGTGTTAATGTTATAGTAATATCATGATTATTTCTAAATGATTTTGTGTGTTTGCAAGTTTGATTATATTCTTAAGACTTATGATTGTTAACTATGTCATGTTGGATAGGTCATAGTGTATCATCTATTAATAGATTGGTGTGTGCTTATACTAACCTATGGATTTTGAACTAAAAATAATATTGGTATCTTCAATACATAAATAGATCAATACCAACAATGTAATGGCATAAACATATTAGTGTGGAGTGTAAATGCTTAATCTCTTGGTGATATATGAACAAATAACACAATATAATAAACAACAAAAAAACCAACACAATAATAACTTCAAAATGAAAATTTATTAACTGAAATGCATTGTAGCAAATAGTGGTTCATGGATAAAAGAAATTGGTAACAACTATCCTATATACAGTAAATACTAAACTGCCCAATTGAATGTTCTCTATTCATTTGAAACATAGTTCCGATCGAACAACTCAATTAAAGGTGTACTTTTGATCACATAGAAGACTTAAAATAATTTACATCAAAACACAAAAATAGAATCAAAAGATTAATAAAAAAGATCTTGACTCTACAAATGATGAATAAAGTCTTGATTATCAAAAAAAAAACTAAAGAATATGCATTTTTTATGCTTATTTTTTAGAAGATAAAGTGTTGGGTATGATCTTGTTATGTTAGGATTTATGCTAATCTAGCATTATTTTAATGAATTACTAGTTTGTGTAATCTTAGACACGAAAAATCATATGTTGAACAAGTGCATGATTTTACTTAGTTTAATTAATTTTAGGTGGATCATCTATTTTTCATGTAAAGTTTCCAAAGAGATGTTGGATTTGTCACACTCGATATGAAAGTTGTCAACATTTATAAACATTAACATAATAGTTCACTCAAGTTTACCTGCATGATTTTAAGTTGTTAGTTTGTGTTCTTCATCCTAACTTTTAGAAAAATTGTATGATTAGATACCTATAGTGAGATTCTAGTCACTCGTAATTTTTATGATATTGTCGTGTATTCATAGTTATCATCACTGTTACGCAAGTAGATTCAAGATTAAAGTGGTAACTTTCTCTGATTATTGCCTTTGATTAGTTTAGTTTTTATATATGCATGGTCATTTATTTAAATACAAACCATCTCGTATTTTAATCAGTTAAATATTGTAAAACCCCAAGTTAAAACCAAACCTAGGACCCAAAACATCCTTAGCATAACGGGTTTAGGGGTGGCAACCCTAAAAGCAGGGTTCAAGGGGAGAGAACACTAGGTTAGTTTGGTAAAGTTTTATTTTGGAGATGTTTTATAGTGGAGAAAATTGAAGAAAAATAAAATTTGGGATAATAGGCCGATGCGGCCCGCATTGAAGAAAGGACGCGGGGAGTATCGACTAGGCTAAGGAATTAACCCAGGCATGGCACATGCGTACTCACTAATAGGCAGGTGACGGACACGTGGATACCGATGCAAACTGCATTGGCTATGGATGAAGGCCATAACTCTAAAAGGGGATTGGGGCCATGCATGCTAGAAACATGTCACCCATGTAGAGGACACACGTGATGCGGGCTACGTCGTCCTATGGATGCGGACCGCATCAACCAACTGACCCCAACTAAAAATAGGTTAATTCAGCTCACTTTTCTCACAACTTACACCATAATTCACACGCACTTATCCTTTTCCCTTTCATATTGTAAACCTACCCTCGAGACTCGATGATTTGAAGTCCCCGATAGTAGTAAGCTATGATTTTTCCTAAGCAACCCATAACCTCCCTGGAACACAAAAGAAAGGCTCCACTTTACCTAAAGATGAATATGTTTGTCTTTTAAAATAAAACTTGTGAATCCTTGAGATTCTCCATTATTCTTGAAAACTAGTATGAGCAATAGTTAATTTATTAATGCATGCTGCCCAAATACAAGATAAGCATCAGACTAAGATTATACATGTGTTTGATCTGAAACGATACACATGTTAAGGGTAGGACCTTCAAAAAGGTAATTATTCCTAAGCTTGGCTAGTAATGCTTTGGTGCCTAAAGGATTTTGACTCTCTAGGCATTGATGGTCCCACGGGTAACATTATAACAAACTATTACGAGTGTATAACGCACGATCTGGATGTGTATTTCATCCAATGTGCCTAGTATTGTTAATCTTAATTAATACTCTCCTACTTGATTAGGAAAATGATTTAAGTCTGATAAAGATTATTCTCTAGCATATTGCTGATATTAAAATTTTAAACCTTTTACAGGTAAATGAATGATTGAATTGAAAATAACATTAGATCATAATATAGTATAAACACTATAGTTTTATCTAATGTAAAACTATAGAAATCACAAAATAGATGCTGAGATAGACACATCTTTAGAATGAAACCTTGTAGTTTGTTAATATGGATATGATTTTGTAAAATAATCTTATGAATGTAGTAATGATTTAGTTTTAAGGATTAACTTGATCTCTGAAAAATTTTACAAAATTATTAAAAAAAGTTATCGTTGCCTAAAATCTTTGAAAATAATTTTTCAAATAAAACAATAAAACAATCCCGATCAGTTCACATGGCCTGGGTGACCCAAACCCGGGGTGTGACAGGTTGGTTTTATAGCCACATGTTTTAGCTAATTAGATAGTTGTTGTAGTATCTAGGTTTTAACCTAAAAGACTAAGAGAATGCCTACAAAGTAAAAGTAGGTAGAGGCCTTAAGATAGTAATAGATAAGAATTCAGGATGTTTGGGTTTTTTGAATTATTCACCTATCAGATAAGTGACTATTACAGGTACTCTATTAACTATAAGAACCTAGGAATCAGAGAGGCGCCTATCATGATCCTAGCGACGACTCATTTAATTACTATCCCATTGAAGAACAAGGAACTCGAGAAGATCCGATAATAATTCCAAGTGATAACTCTTCGAGTTATCATCCGACTTCAGAGAACTGGAACGCAAATAGTGAAGAGAGTAGGACATGCCGGGAGTGCACCTCATTTATGAGAGGGGTGTGAGATCATTGTAACTAGAGGTTTAACACATCTCCACCTCAACTAGTACCTCTACCTTCTATTGGAGCCAGACCAAGCTGGCCCAAGAAGCCAGGGATGAGCTTTTGGGAACCCTAACAAAATCTAAATACTGACTTCTGAGGAGATGTGGGAGATATATGAGGACCTTGAGATGCAAAATATGGATCCATATCTACCTTTTTATAAGTTCCAGCCACCCTTGGCCTATATACTCTAAGCAAATTCCAATATCTATCACAATCTAATGAATGGGATCATGCACCCTCCTCCTTAGTATAATAACCCATGCTATTATACTATGATATTATCCCCACTTGATGCTGAAACATTTAGATCGTGCCTTCAAGTAAATGAAGAACTAAGAAATGAAATGAAGGGAAAAAAGATCAGCGGTATGGAACTGGTAGGAGGATCAAACATATGGGATAATATGTATCCTCATGGGGTACTAACATAACAAAGCTTTGTGATGAAATGATGAACGAATAAGAGAACAATAAAGACTTCTTTTTAAGTTCTTAGGAAGAAGTAGAATATATTATATGCACTTTTATATATCGTAATGTTTAATATGAGGATATCCTTTCCTTATGTCCCATAAAAACTCTCAAACAACCACCTTTTTACTTTGATATAGCATGTCTAAGTAGACTGATAGACCATCAACAAATACCCGTGGAAGACAAAGGACCATCATGACCAAGAAACCCTAACTTTAAACCAAGAAAAACAAAACATGATAAATCATAGGATAGTTGACGTAATGCCGAAGCTTCTAGAAGAACTTGAAAGAAGCAACATGACAAAGAGAAAAACTTTTTTATGCTAAAAAGAAAGGAAATTGAGTCTCGACACAATTCTAATAAAAAGGAATCTAAAATAACTAAAAGAACAAAAAGTAAAAGGACTCAACAAGAAGGGTAGGTGTAGCTACAGGATGATCTTCCAAGCCTGTACGCTAGTTGAATTTACGAGAAGGGAAGGAGTTATTGTTGTATTACGTTGGTTGCAGAAAACAGAAGCAGTTGTAGCAATTAGTAAATGTTCTGAGGAAGATCAAGTATTATTTATATCTAATTCATTCAAGGATTTTGCCTTAGAGTGGTGGAATAATCTTATCCAAATTGAAATATTGCCCTCATAATTAAAGAGAGTAAATTGAAAGAAAATACTTATAACCTATAGATGGGAAGCACTAAACTTAAGGAGTACAACAAGTTTTTGGAATACTCCCATTTCATACCCGAGTTGATGACTCCCGAATAAGCCATGATCAATAGGTATATCTTGGGTTAGGCTAGTTAAATTCATGACATGGTAATGGCAGCGAGGCCTACATCAATAGATTCTACCATGGAATTGGCAGCCATTATAACAAACAGGTTAATAAGGACTAGGAATGATAGAATGAAGCAAGAAATTATTAAGAAAGGTGAACATGTTGTTAATAAGATTAAGAGGGAATCTAAAAGAGGGAATGGTACTCCATGAGTTTTGTATTTTTAAGAAACAACACTTAGGAAAGTGCTGGATAGAAGGCAATGCTTTTTGTGAGTATTGTAGGATTGCTGGTCATAAAAGAGAATATTGTTTAAGGAAGAATAGAATATGCCTATCCAGTTGCTACCTATGACACTGGCTGATTTTGATGTTGTCTTAGGAATGGATTAGTTAGGGCCATATCTAATGTAATAAGAAAGTCGTAGAAATTCAAACCACTTTGGGAAAAATTCACCATTCACAACGATAAATCTCCAAAACTGGTAAAAAATAAATCCATATTAAAAGCAACCAAATGCTTAAACAAAAGACGTCTGGACTATCGGATCTTTGTCACGAACTCTGACATAAAAAGAAGAATCAAAGATATGTCGGTAGTAGCTGAATACGAAGACATATTCCTAGAAGAGCTACTTGGTATTCCACCAGAATGTGAGGTAGAGTTTCAAATCGATCTTGTATCGAGTATAACTCCAATAGTGAAAGCACCATACAGACTTGCACCAACTGAGATGAATGAACTTAAGAAGCAATTAGATGAACTTCTAGAAGGGATTTATAAGATTAAGTTCTTCATCTTGGTGAGCCCTAGTGTTATTTGTTAAGAAGAAGGATGGTTTAATGAGAATGTCCATTGACTATCAATAGCTTAAAAAAGTGATCATTAAGAAGCGATATCCCTTTCCTCATATCGTTGATGTGTTTGATCAAGTACAAGGGGCTTGCCACTTCTCCAAGATTGATCTCAGATCAGGATATCACCAATTAAAGGCTCAAGATGAGGACATTCCAAAAATCTCATTCCAAGAGGATATGGGCATTATGAATTCATGGTTATACAATTTGAACTCACTAATGCTCAAACAGCGTTTGTGGATATAATGAAAAGGATTTGCAAACCCTATTTAGATAGGTTCATCATCGTTTTTATTGATGACATACTTATTTATTTAAAGACTAAAGAAGATCACAAAACTCATATATGAATCTACTAGAGTTGTTACAACAAGGGAAATTGTATGCTAAATACGCCAAGTGTGATTTTTGGCTATCTATAGTGTAATTCCTTGGTCACATGATCAATGCTAATGGCATTCAAGTTGATCCTTCCAAAACTAAATCTATTGCTACATGGAAGAAACCCAGAACACCTACAAAGACTGGCTAGTACTATCATCATTACATCATAGACTTCACCCGAATTACCTTATGGTAACAACCTTGACACGAAAAAAGGGTGAGTTTAATTAGGGATCCAAGTAAAAAAGAAGCTTTTGAAACTTTAAAGAAGAAATTAACAAGTGCACTGATTCTCATGCTACTTGAAGGAATTAAAGATTTTAAAGTCTTATGGGATCCATCACAAATCGGTTTAGGGTGTATTTTGATGTAGCAAGATAAGGTTATTGCTTATACATCTTGACACTTCAAGGATTATAAGAAGGCATATCTGACTCATTACTTAGAGCTTAATGCAAAAATCTTTGCATTATAGTTATATAGTCAAGTTCGCTATTTACTATGATTATAAAAGTTTGAAACATCTCTTGGATCAGAAAAAGTTGAATATGAGACAACAACGTTGGATGGAAATCCTAAATAATTATGATTGTGAAATCTGCTATCACGAAGAAAAAGCCAATGTCCTAGCAGATGTTTTGAGTAGGAACGAACATGAGAAGCCTAAACGACTTCATGCATTATGAATCAAGGTACAAATTGACTTAATTAACCAAATAAAGAAGTACAAGTATTAGACCAAGCAGGGGACACTTAAAAAGTAAGGAATAAAGGGAATGCTTGAATAGTTGAATAAGGAAGAAGATGAGATACTAGGAATGAATAAAGATATATGGGTACCTATTATAGATGATCTTCGAGAGAGAATACCAGAGAAGCTCATAAATCTAAGTACATGATGCATCCAGGAAGCGATAAGATGGATAAGAACCTGAAAGATCATAAAGTAGTTTAACATGTAAAAAGACATTGCCTTATATGTTGCCAAATTCTTAACTTGTTCCCAAGTTAAGGAAGAACACTAGAAACCTTCTAGCTCGCTAGAACAACTAGAATTTCCAGTTTGGAAATAGGAAGTGATCACGATGAACATAATCACCAAAATTCCACGAACCACTTATGGAAATGATACGATATGGATTATCATTGATAGACTTACAAAGTTTGCCCATTTCCTTCCAATGAATGAAACACATTCAATGGATAAGTTGGCTAAGCTATAAGTTGATGAGATCGTTTCTTTGCACGAAGTACCAGTATCGATAGTATTTGATAGAGATAGTCGTTTTACCTCCCGATTCTTGCAAAGTTCACAAATGGCATTGGGAAAGAACTTAAATCTCAGTACGACATACAATCCACAGACCAATCATCAAAATGAAATGATGATTGGAAGATATATTACATGCTTGCGTGATCAATAATTTGGCATGACCACTTGCCACTGATGGAGTTTTATATAACAATAGTTATCACATGAGTGTTGGTGCAGCACCATACGAAGCCTTATATAGTAGAAAATGTATAAATCCTGTCTTTTCGTTTGAGATAGGTGAGAGTTAATTATCTAGTCTAGAAATAATTCAAGAAACAACTGATAAGATCCTTCAAACCAGAGAATGACAAAAAATAGTAAGAGAGCAATATAAGAAGTACGTGGTTCAAAGAAGGAAATGTTTAGAATTCGCTATTTGCGATAAAGTCTTATTAGAAATTTTGCTTTGGAAAGGTGTAATTTGATTTAGAAAGAAAGAAAAATTAGCCCCTAAATTCGTACGACCTTTCACCATACTTCAAAGGTTTGGACCTGTTGCCTATCAGTTAGAACTTCCAGAAGTAATGGATGGAGTACATAATGTATTTCATGTATCCATCTTACGTAGTGTTTAGCCGATAAATTCGTGTATATGCCATTACAATATGTGGATGTTAATGACAACCTTAAGTTTGTGGAACAACCTCTTCAATTCAAAGACATGCAAGTTAAGAAGCTTAAGCATGGATAGCCAACTCTTGTTAAGGTCAAATGGAATTCCAGGCTATGTCCAGACTAGACTTGAGTGTTAGAATCTGAAATGAAGAAAAAGTATCCTCATCTATTTAATCTTGAGCATAAGATTTCCTTAAAGTAAAGGAGGATGTAAAAACACAAGTTTAAACCAAACCTAAGACCTGAAACATTCTCAGGACAATGGGGGTTTAGGGGCGGCAACCCTGAAAGAGGTGTCGAATGGATGGTAGCCCAGGTCAGCTCAGAAAATTTTTATTTTAAAGAAAGTCTATAGTGGAAAAAATTAAAGAAAAATAAAAAATTTTGGATAATAGGGCTAATAAAGTCCGCATCAGAGAAGGGATGTGGAGCGTATTAAACTAGGATAAGGAATTAACATACGCACGACACATGCATGTTGACTAATGGACATGTGTTAGACATGTGGACACCAAAGCAGACCACATCAGCTATGGATGTAAGCCACAACATTAAAAGGGTCTCAAAGCCATGCATTTGCGACACCATGTCACGCATGTAGAATTCACACACGAGACGGACTGTATAGGCTTGTGGATATGGCCCGCATCGGCTAATTGAAACCAACTATAAGTAGGTGAGTTCAACTCATTTTTCTCACAACTTACACCACATTTCCCACACACATAACCTTGAGAATCATGCCCAGATTGTTCCATCCCATTTTATGAACCTACGCTCGACACTTAGCGCCTGAAGCCCCTGAAAGATCTGTTGAACGTTGCTAGCCTAGCAGTCTGCTATGATATTGCCTAAGCTACCAAGAACCTCCCTAGATTACCAAAAAAAGGCTCTACTTAACTTAAATATGAATACATATGTCTTTTGAAATGAAGCTCGTGAATTCTTAAGATTCACCTTTATCTTTGAAAACCAGCATGATCAATAGTTAATTTATTAATGCATGCTAGCAAAATACAAGACAAGTATCAGACTAAGATTGCATGTATGGTTTGATCAGAAATGATACACATGTCAAGGGTAGTACTATGTCGAGCATGGTTGGTAATGGTTTGGTGCCCAAAGAAATACGATTCCCTAGGCATTAATGGTCCCACAGGAGACCCGATAACAAACTATTACCAATGTATAACAAAAGATCAGGATGTATATTTCATCCTATGTGTCTTGTATAGTTAATTTAAATTAACACTCTCATGCTTGATAATGAAAATGATTTAGGTTTGATAAATGTTATTCATCAAAATATTAATCATAGTGAATTTCTAAACCATTTATAGGTAAATAATGATTAAACTGCAAGTAACAATGGATCATGCTACAGTATAAAGTTGTACGTGTATCTAGTTTCAAATGTTAAAAATCACAAGATAGAAGCTAAGATGAACACATCTTCAGAATGGAATCTTGTGGCTAGTAAATATGGATATAATTTTATAAAATATTCTTAATGATCAATAATAATTCAATTTTAAGGATTGTTTTGATTTCAAAACAATACTACGTTATTATTTAAATGAATTTCTAGTGCCAAAAGTTTTTGAAAATGATTTTCTGAATAAAATAATGAAACGATCCTACTTGATTCACACGACTAAGGGCGACACAAACCAGGGGTAAGACAAACACTAAAAGGGATTTTTATTATCGGTTAATACCCCATTCTTGCCTACAACTATACTATTACCATATACATACAATTGCATATTGTGTGTATGTTTCGGATTTTAGGTGAAAGCCCTTTTTTGAAACAGATATTTTTGTGTTATATTTTTTTATTAAATTCATATAAACTTTCATGCACATCATGATTTTATGTAGTTGTCGAGGACAAGATGATTCAATGAATGATCGGTTAGTGATTTAGCCAATTGTAGATGTTTTTGCATTCAACTTGTTTAATTTCTTTTTTATTTCTTTATTTTGCTTCTTATACATGGTTCTAATTGTATTGTAATCTTTACTTACCTCGTAGATTATTATATCCTCAACCCAAGGGAAGAAATTCTCAAAGCCTTCTCTGGAGCTGGTATGAAATTTATAGAAACGACTGCGTGAGTGGTTTTGCAAAGTAGCAACAATAGTTTAGAGTGAAATAGTAGTAGATGAGACATTCTTTGAGGTAGAACAAACATGGCCAATCACGAGGATGACACGCTGCTTTCTGATTTTTAAAAAACCACCGCTGGATGGTTTGGATATCATAATTAAAAGAGTAACAATGGAGGAGAATAATTTTGAGATAAAGTCTTGTATCATGAAGATGGTACAAAACATGATGCAATATGATGGCAAGGTTCACGAGGATCCGATACTCATATTGCTAGAGATTTGCATC
This sequence comes from Flaveria sonorensis, assembly GCA_025506505.1. Taxonomy (NCBI): domain Eukaryota; kingdom Viridiplantae; phylum Streptophyta; class Magnoliopsida; order Asterales; family Asteraceae; genus Flaveria; species Flaveria sonorensis. Next base: position 38,894,969 of record CM046426.1, on the reverse strand, counting down.
ATCTTTAAAATTAGGGCCACCTATGATGATGTTGTTAGGCTTTTATTGTTCATGTTCTTCATATGGGACCAAGCTAAGTCATTATTACTCTTACTCCTAGTAGGATCAATTTTCTTATGGAATTAGATGGACATTTTTAGAAAAATACCTTCCTCTTGATACAACCACAAAATTAAGTAATCAAATTGTTTCCTTTTAGCAAGATGATAGAGAGTTTATCGATGAGTTATGGGAGCAATTCAATGATCTTATTGGAAAGGTCCCATGCCATGGTTTTGTGAAATGGCAATAATGTGAGACACTTTACTATAGTTAGAATATCGGGTCTGCATTTTATTGAAACATACGCGGGTGGAGACTTTGTAGCAAGGACATTACGTTAGGCATACAAGTTGTTAGAGAAAGTTGCCATGAAGGGCTCTTCATAGCAGGCCCCATGATTAAGGACATCCAAGCATAGTTTCCATCAGGTTGAATAATGTACTACATTTAGCTAGATAGATGAAGTAATTTTCAAGTAAGTTTGATCAGGTGCAGGCAAACAAGAATTAGGCTTCTTATAAGTTATGTGGAGGAACGCATCAGAGTGGTGATTTTTAGAGGGGAACTATGACCACACACAAGTAAGTTGACTTCTTGGGTAGCCAAGTTTGTCTCTAAAATAATCCTTATAATGATTCTTATACTCTAGGGTGGAGAAATCATCTTAATTTTAGTTGGAATTCTATTACCACCAACCAACAACCACTAGGATTTAGTAAGCGTCCCACATTATAGCAGTGAACTCATGGTCAGTCCTTCCTTTTGCCTTCAGTAGACCCAGTTCCAAAATCGAGTGTCTAACAGTGATTCACAACCAAGGAAATCTAATTTAGAATATATGAATTTAGGTTTATTAGCCAAGTTTGGGAACCTAACTCAGTTTCTTAAAAAACAAAATCAGTATATGGAAGATCGTGATATAAACACAAGATGAAGTTAAGGAATTAGAAAACATTCATGCAAGCCATTGAAAATCAAGTCTGGTAAATTGTTAAGCTATTATGTGAAAGGAAAGCATATGGCGTTTCAAGCAATAGTGAGATAAATCATAATGGTCATGTAAAGGCTATCACATTAAAGATAGACAATGCCACTTGTTCTACTCCATTGACTTTGAAATCACAAATCAATTGCTAAAGAAGTTAAGACAAAGTCTCCAATGAGGTGCAACTAAGGCGAGACCTAACAATTACATCACAACCCAAGGAGTTAATAAGGGACCACACTCCTCTTGTTTGTATCGAGGCAGATTAAAGGAATAGAAAAGAAAATAGCCTTTTGTAAATCTTTGGAACTTAACAAGCACTTTACATAAATTTCTCATTTGTTGAAGCTCCTGCTTATATGCTAAACTATGCCAAGTTTATAAAAGACATCCTCATAAAGAAGAATGAATTAGAGGAACTTTCACATGTGATTGTTAATGTAGAGTGATCAATTATTCTTAAGAACAAACTATCAAAGGAAATGAATTACTTGTGGAGTCTCATTAAATGCTGCTTGATCAGTGGTTAGTATATCAATAATGCCTTACCCGACCTGGGTGTTAGGCTAAATTAGATGATAGGTAAGTAGAGAACATGTTGGTAAAGTTTGATAATTTTGTGTTCCCTGTTAAGTTTATAGTTTTAGATATAGATGAGGATAAAAATGTACCACTTATCCTTGCCTGCCTATTCCTAGCTATTTCTAGGGATCTAGTTGATGCTTGAACTAGAAGATTGACACTTAAGATTGATCATGAGGAGGTGACCTTTGATAATAGGACATCCATGCAACATCCCCAGAATCAGGATGTCTCACTTTACTTTATTAGTACCATTGACTTGTGAGTGAGTGGTCATCTATAAGACTTGGTTGTGGAAAAGGCTCTAGACACATAGTTTAATTGTGGGAACACTTTGGATCATGTTAGTGATGATTAGTGTGATGTGGAGATAGTCTATCTAATAGACCAAGATCCACCAAGATCCTTACTTTCCCGTGTCTAGAGATGTTTGAGATAGGAATGATTATGACCATGAATGAGAAGAATGAGTTAGTTCGTAGTCAGACCATCATAGGAGTGGATAATTTCCATTGCCTAACAAAAACTCAATGATACCATGAGATAGGATCTTTTTCCATCGCCATTTATTGATCATATGTTAGAGAGGTTATCACTGAACATGTTTTAGCACTTTCGAGATGATTTTCTCTTGGTACTTCCAGATCACAATTGCTCTTCAGGATCAAGATAAGATGACATTCATATGTCTATATGATAAATTCACATACAGATGGATGCCTTAAGGATTATGCAATGCTCTAACTATGTCATAGTATTGTATGATGCTTATTTTGCATGATATGATTAAAGATTCCATCGAGGTATTTATAGGTTATTTTTTTTTTTGTTTTTAGGAGTAACTTTAATCATTTTTCAAATAACTTTAGCAAAATGTTGGCCATGTGTGAAGAAGCCAATGTTGAACGGTTTAGAATTCCCATATCTGGTGAATGGTTTATAGTGTGTCATAAAATGCTTCTCAGTAAGAGGTGGAGGAGCAATGAAAGTAAATTTTCTTCCTTGTCTCACAGCTAGCTTCACGGTTAGATCTGAAGTTTCAACCGAAGCATCAGACTGCTCAATTCCTGAACCAACTAGTAGCTCCCCTTCTTCCAATTGTATATCTGAAAACAAACTTTTCAAGTTGTTTCCAAAAATATTAGTGTAATTAATTGGTTCCTCTAACTCATCAAATAGACCTAAATCATCATCTGAATCTTTAGTGAGCATCTATTGCTGAAAAGAATAGAATTCTTTCTCATAATATTTTTCAACATCTGGATCTAATGATTAATAATCCTCTGAAGCATCAGAACTTTATTTGGAGAATTTGCCAATTCCTAATTGTCCAGAAGAACCTGCAATAGCTCCTTGATTACCACCTTAATCTTAATCATTATCTTTATCATTATCCTTTATTTTTTTATCATCACCATTCCCATAATCATCATTATCATTATCCTTATCTTCCTCATCTCTTATTTCATAATCAACTTTATCAAAATCATCATCATCTTCAGTTTCTTTCTCCTCTTCAATATCACCATCTTCAAATTCTTTCTCTATTTTTTTAACCTCATTAGCAATTACAGAAATCTAGTTCTTTATGTTTAGTATTGATAATAGGCTCTAGATTAGTAGATTATTATCCATTTGATTCTCCAACCACTATTGTTCTTGCCAGTATTGGATATGTTGGCTGAGTAGAAGTCTAAGAAGATAAAGCTCTAATTTGATATTCTAGACTCTGAACATATTCATATATAAATTGCATCTGATGTTCAAGAGTCTTAATCTGAGCATTCTTTACATGAGTATCCAGCTGTAACATCTCTATAAGTTTAGTATTTTTCTAAAATTTCCCTTTCTAGAGTTTTAACTCTTTGCTCTGAAGTAACCTAAGTAGCATGTGCAGATTTAGAAGAAGTTTTAGCTTCCTTTTTCTATTCTAGAGGAGTGTTGATATGAGTCTCAACATCAAACTCTAGATTCTCTTCTTGATCTTTAGGAGGAGTAGAGTAAGAAGGAATTATTATAGGACAAGGCTCTATAACTAAAAATGATGTAGCTTTAGTAACAGTTACAGGACTCTCTTGACTCTAAGCTTGACTCACCATATTTTCCATTATAGACACAGGAATCTCCCGACACGATGATACTATTGTCATGGGAGTTTGTGGCCTTCTAAATGTAACACCACTGCCTCTTCCTCTTCTATTTTCTATTTTTCTTTTTTCAATCATCTTCTTACATAAAACAACCTTCTTTCTCTTCTTGGTGTTAGGAGCATCTTCTGGAATGTAATCTATATTGTTGGACTATTTGAAGATGATACTTACCAAAACCTAAGTGCCGAATCTCATAATGATTACCAAAAATCGACACGATGAAGCTATGCTGAAAATATGATCAAAACGAAGAAAATTGACCAAAGTCAAACTTGGTCAAACTTGGTCAACCGTGGTCAAAGTCAATAGTCAACATCAACGGACGTCCCGAATGACGTTAGCACCTGGCAGTCACGCATCAGCAACAGAGAATTTATCAGACTTAGAAGAATATTTGTGTAATCATTAGGGCATGAATGTAATTTTGTTCATTTATGTAAAGAGTATAAATAGACTAAGTGTAGTCATTTTATACTCTAAGCATTTCTAAGGAAGTAAGCAAGCATTCCCAAAGCATTGCTGAGAATTAGGCTAGTGAGAGAAACAATTAGGTTGAGTGTGTGTGAGAGAGATTTTTCTTACAAACTCCCTTTGTAATCTCCTAGCATCATCATACATATGAATAAATGAAATATTTATGAATATGTTCTTGATTGTTCATCATTCATTCATCATCATATACTAAATCTTGCAACAGATCTTCACTTGAAATCATCAACAGGTCTATGAGATTCTGCATCGCATACCTTTGACCCACTGTCGACACCAATCGCCCACCACTCCATCGCAAACCATCACCATTGTCGACACCAATCGACCGCAACTACACCATCAACCATCATCACTGCCGAAACCAATCGAAGATTCATCCACCGTCGTCGGTCAATTTCAATACATCAGATAAGGAAGAAGAATTTGGATTGAAGAAGAAGGAAGGAGAATCAGTGCTTGTGTATGTGCTTTGTCATTGTCCTTATCAGGTGAAGAAAAGAACAGTGAACACCGAACCCTTTTTCTATTCCTTTTTAACTTTGACTTTGGTCAATTGATTTATTGGGTTTTGATCTGGTGAACCACAGTACACTAACACTCCATAAAACTCACTTTGACTAGATTTAAATATTCAGTAGGGCCCTTGACATTGTTATGTTCTTCTTGTAGGATTAATTTTTTTTAAAATTGAAACGTTAATTGTGACCGGGGTGTGACAAAACTTGTTTTGGTTAATAAAAGTTTCGGGTAACACACTGAATTGAGTCAGTTAAGTTTGGGCCGATCCAAATTTAAACCAATTAACATTAACTTTTGGTTCGATCCATAGTTTAACCCGAAGTTGTCAGTAATTTTAATTGGGGAGATCCAAATATTGTTACTTTTTTAATTAAGCTAGATTAATATTAATTGAGCTTAACTAAATTGTAATCGAACAAAGTTAACTCTTTAATTAGGCCGATCTAATTAAATTGAGTTTCGACGTTCTTTGGATTCAACTAAATTTTAAATTTGATTTTGATTTAAACACAAAATAAATTTTCAAATCATTTTTGTTGTTAAACAAAATGAAAAATTTAACATCATTCACTGACACTCGTGTTTCAAGAAACCGAGCTATCTTTCTTGCTATAGGTAGAAAGAGGTTTCATGAATTCAAACAAAACAAACCAATCTGCAACGAATCAAACAATAGCAGCAAATTAAACAATGGCTGCAACCAACCAAGCGACAGCAGCAAATCAAACAGAAGCTGCAAACAACCAAACAACAGCAGCAAATCAAACAAAAGCTGCAAACAACCAAACATCAGTAGCATATCAAACAATAACAACAATTCATCGTTTGACAAGACAAACATTCAGTTGTACATCAGTCACATTGAGAAAGAACTGATGCACTTACATTTATATGATCTTGCAAACTCAAACAACACATTGTCTAATGATTTGGTAAAATGCAGGTCAGAGATGGAACAATCTCAAAGAAATGATTAAGCACAAATCAAGAAATTGAATCAACAAAACATCAGTTTAGCTCAAGAGATGAACCAGTTGCAAGACAAAATGGTTCAACAACAAATCAAACTTGAAGAGTTAACTACTGAGCTTGCAAAAGCCACAAACATCAACAACACTAACATTCCTCAATTACCTGAAATTCCTGAAGACAGAAAGATCAATCTATGTTCATCAGCATGCATAGACGAAGTACAGGCATATCGGAAAATATTGCAACAATATATCATACATGATAAAGGAGGAAAGAGCTTCAAATGCAGAGGAACTACAAACTTCTGCAAATCAAATCAGTTCACTAGAGAAAGAAGTTGATAAATTGCTTAAAGAAAATCACAAGCTGAATGCTCAATCAACTGAACTCTCTGTGAAGTTAACCAACTCAAAGGCTGAAGTTAAAGCCAAAATATCAGAAGCAAGTACAACCAAACAATCAATAACTTGCAACATTACATTAAGCGTCTAAATCAAGCAATTAATACAGAAAAGGCTACAAATGCATAATTGAAGATACAACATAAAGCCTTTGAAGATAAAATCAATTCTCTTCTCAAGGATGTAGACAAACTCCTTGGAGAAAGATTTAGTCTTCAAGCTCAAGTTACAAGACTCAATGAGTCTCTAACAAAGACAAAAACAGATCATGCATCAACAAAAGTTGAAATTGAGAATTTAAAGTTGACTGCCAACAAGTTGGAAGAACTACTTAATGCACAAAGAGATCAAAAGAAGAGTGTTGGAACTACATACCATGTTGTTCCTCCTCCTTACAATGATAACTACATAGAAATGCCAACTTCAATGACAATTTTAGTCAAAGAAGATTCAAATATGCATGATCATCACCCAACAGACAAACCATCCACTATCACTCAAATCACTTCTCCTGAAACAACACCAAAGCTGTACCTCAAACTAGAATCACCACAGAATGAAACCTTTCATTCTTGTGATGGTCAAGATGGAGATCCTGCAAGTGATGACAGTGATGAAGAAACCAACCAACCAAACAAACAAACATTGACAGGTATCAATCCTGTTATTGAAGAAATCAATCCAAAACAAACACAACCACAGAAATCCAAAGCAGCAAAGCCTGATAACAAACAAAAGGCAATTGTTCTCTATGAGAAATTCAAACCAATAGGATTTCTTGAACCAGAATTGCCTAAGGCTAAACTCAAGGCAAAGATTAAGATGGAGTTAAAGAACAAACAGAAGCCTGAGGTATAAGAAATCAAGGAACAAGTCAAGAGGAAGAAGACCAGATCTAAAAGAAAGAAGAAAAGTCAGACCAAGTCTTCTACACCTGATCCAAACCAACCATCAACCTCAAAGGCTATATTAGAAACTCCAAAACAACAACCAATTCTCTACGAGACATGCAATTCAGATTCACACAACACTTCTGAGTGTAAAAACACTAAGAGTGATACATATATATGTCCTCACAAGAGAAAGCAACAAAAACAACCAAGACAAAAGGATGTGAAGTTCCAAGCTAATCCAACTTCATCATTCAAGCCTAAGGGAAGAAGATCCAGACCTACTCCTTACTACTTAAATTATGACATGGAGAATCATACCACTTTAGAGTGTTCATACAACAACTCTCCAACATCACAACACCGAAGAGGTCAAAGATCTTATCATCCATCAGAGTCATACTTACCAAGATCGGAGCATGAGTACTATAACAGACGTCATAGCTACTCTTCTCCTTGATTGCATCGGCATGGGTATGATTTCAAACATTATGATATTCATGATTATTGGGCACCAAGACATTATCCTAGGTCATACACACTACATAATTATGACAGATATAGAAATAATACTTGGCATAATGGCTATCATAGAAGATCATATCCATCAAATTATTATAATCATGATTATAATTCTTATGATGAATATGATCACATGCCCAGAAGAAACAAACATGATCAAAGACAAAGATCATTTGCTACACCTCCACAAAACATGTCACACCCTCGCTAAAGCGGAAACACGAGGATGCGATGGACGGGATCGTCATAACACATTGGGGGTTCAAGAGAATATCTAAAGGTATTCTCCGTACATGGGTCATGACGTCGCCCGACACATAGGAACACATGTCAAGGATAGTCACTACCAGAACGTCATACCAAAATGCATAATCATACCAAAGCTCCATACAGAAACAAATCAACACAATTGTCAAACAATAAAAAAAATCTCAAAATCCTCAAAATTACAATCCATAAAACCCAACAATCCGCAACATGTCCCAAAATTCTCTTGAATGTCTAATGCTCCTAGTGGAGCGGTCTTGTCTAAGTCCACAGCCATACACCTAGACTTCATTACCTGAAAAGACATGCTCTAAAAAGGTCAACATACGTTGGTGAGTTCACAGGTTTATAAGTACAAATATTTTGCCGTGTATAACATGTATAGAAAATTGTATGTGAAAGAGATACATAGCAGTCAAGATATCAACATAAGTACGAATGTAACCCAAGTCCAAGACATTCCAAAATTGCACACAACCGGATTATATTCACCCAAGGGCAAGCCCCGGCCAAGTCGGTCTCGACTAGTATTCCGACAACATGGGTGGGGGTGTCAACCCGTTAGTACTAACAATATCTCTCCATAACATCCAAGTACACAAGTTGAAGCACAAGCACAAGCACAAGTACACACTCATGATTGAATATCAAGACTCATACCATGACCCAAACCACATACAATATTTCAAAAGAAAATCAAACACGGCATAGTCCAAAACCATGAGCATGCTTTTCCCCCAAGTAAAATATATTAAAAAGGGGCCGTGAAACTCACCTTGAAAAGTCACAGTTCAAATTTCACAACACGCAGAGTAAGCACTAAAAATATATAATACACAAAAGGATTAATATATCACCAAATATCGATGACAAATATGGGTGCAATCCTGTTAGTCCAGCCCTTAACACTAATCAAGGTTTTCCATCATCACACTTATTAATTTATTTCTTTTGTAAAGAGTTTTAATTATATGCAAAACTTGTCTTAATTTAGACTATTTAATCCCAACCCTTATTTTTAAGTTTTAACAAAATAATTCAGCATACATATCTGATTACGCATCAGTTTGTATAAGCTGTTAGGAGATCGACATGACCACGAAACATCGCGTACGAGGTGTCATTTGAAAGAAGAGACTTTAAATTAACTCCAGAAAAAGAATCAGGTTCATTTGACAAAATATGAGTAAGTTATGACACGAAGAATAAAGACCAATCTGCTGCCCAGATTCGTCAGTTTTGACCTTCAGTTTTGTTTGCTACGTTTGGAGGACCAAACGATGTCGAAACGACATGAAACCACTTGGGTTAGTTAGAGGACTCATAGGGCTTAAATTTAGACCCAGAGTTTGCCCCAATTGGGCGTGTTTCGACCAAGTTATCACACGAACAAGATGACCCATTTTTCTGACAGCAAGCTGCCCAGATTGTTAGTTTCATTGTTTCGATTTGTTCAACACATCAATACTTTCAAGGAAAAATTCTAGTTATTTCAAAACGTTTTATAGGTCCAAAATCTCGATTAAGGGCAGGTCATCCAAGATTACATCCCAATCTTTTAGATTCGATTACCATACAAGACCAAGGATTAGGGTTTTTACCAAGTGACGAACCCGACAATCGTAACGCTTAGATCTTCACGATCTAGCACCAAAAACCAAGAATGAGAGATCATTAGATGAAGATTTTGAATATAGATGATGAGTATCATCAATTTTAGAGTGTAACTAGAATTAAACTTCATCAAAAACGAATTTCGCTTACCGTAGCTTTGAAGACGAATGTTTCTAGCTGAGTTTAACGTTCTTGGATGACTTGGTTGCCAAAAACTCGATGGATGCAAAAGTGATTTCAGAATTTTCGATGGCCAAGTGGAGAAGAAGAGAGAATTTTGGAGAAGGAGGTGGCTAGGGTTTCAAGGGAATTCCAAAATTTGTGAAAGTGAGGCCAAGGCAAAGGGGAATACCCCCCTTAATCCTTGCGGCCGAAACATGGGAGGAAGAAGGGCCTTTGGGCCCTTGGCCTGTCTCGTGTATTCCGTCACGTCTCGAGCCGCGTGTCGTCTAATTTTTACGCTTTCAAATTCCGCGCGCAATAACGGTTCGAACGAACTATCACATGCCCTAGGATTTGGATAAATTATATTTTTAGAATCAATTTAAGTTGTTTTAACAGGCTTTAGGCAAAGCCCATGGATGTAAGGCTAATTGGGTTATGGTGAAGTTTCGCATTTTATATTTTAGAAAACCCTCGATTGGGCTCAATACATAGAACCTCATACGGCGACAAGTCCACTAGTCATATCATGATATAGGCTCCAGGCCCATCATAAAAACGTAGGCCCATAAGACCAAAATTTGGGTCCATCAAGAAAAGAACCATAAATCAAGACCTAGTCCAAATAAAGACGAAAGTCAAAGTCAAATGTCAAAATTCAAACTACTGCCAAGGCCAACGTACCTATTTTGGTGACGGATGTTACAGTATCCCCCAGTTGAAAGAATTTCGTCCCGAAATTCAACTAGAGTCATCAACTGCACTGTCATCCGCAAATAGGTGAGGGTACTTAATCCTCATTCCGTCTTCTCTTTCCCAAGTAAACTCAGGGCCTCTCCTTGAGTTCCATCTTACCTTCACAATCGGGATCTTGCTACGTTTCAACATCTTTATTTCCCGGTCCATGATCTCTAATGGTTCTTCGACGAATCGAAGTTTTTCATCCACTTGAATTTCCTCGAGTGGCACATGTAGCGTCTCATCAGCGAGACACTTCTTGAGATTTGAAACATGAAACGTGTTATGTATGCCGTTCAACTCTTGGGGCAATTCCAGTCGATATGCAACAGGACCAATTCGTTTAATAATCTTGAACAAACCAACGTATCTCGGTGCTAACTTGCTCCTCTTGCCAAAACGAATAATGCCTTTCCAAGGCGACACTTTCAATAGAACATTATCCCCAACAGTGAACTCTAATGGCTTCCTTCGATTATCAGCATAACTTTTCTGACGGTCTTGGGCTGCCTTCAATCTATCCCTTATCTGAAACACCTTGTCGGTAGTCTCTTGTATAATCTCGGGTCCAATCATCTGACTTTCCCCGACCTCTGCCCAACACACCGGCGACCTGCACTTACGCCCATACAGTGCCTCAAATGGTGCACATCCAATACTTGTATGGTAACTATTATTGTACGAAAACTCCACCAATGGAAGGTGAGTGTCCCAGTTACCGCCAAAGTCAATCGTGCAAGCCCTCAGCATGTCTTCCAAAGTCTGAATCGTACGCTCACTCTGACCATCGGTCTGAGGGTGATAGGCAGTACTCATGTCAAGACGTGTCCCCAGTGACTTCTGTAAGGATTGCCAGAATCGGGATATGAATCGTGCGTCCCGATCAGATATGATTGACACGGGTACCCCATGTCTAGACACAATCTCACAGATATAGATCCTTGCCAACTTTTCCATTTTGTAGTCTTCGCGTATAGCCAAGAAATGTGCAGATTTGGTCATTCAATCCACAATAACCCAAATCGTATCATGCCCACTACTAGTCCTTGGTAACTTTGTAATAAAGTCCATCGTAATATTCTCCCACTTCCATTCAGGGATTTCAGGTTGCTGCAATAAACCTGATGGTCTTTGATGTTCTGCCTTGACCTTCGCACACGTTAAACACTTACTAACATATACCGCTATATCCATCTTCATTCCGGGCCACCAGTATAAATCTCTAAGATCGTGGTACATTTTATCCGCACCAGGGTGTACCGAATACCTCGTCGTATGTGCCTCATCCAATACGATTTCCCGAACATTCCCCGTTATGGGTACCCAAATCCTACCCATAAGGTATAACCCTCCATCATCCTTTTGTTCGAACTATCGGTCCAGTCCTCTCAACCCTTCACTCTGTACATTTGTTTCCTTTATTGCTTCGACTTGAGCAGCAATAATATGAGTCTTAATATCCGAATGAATGGTCATTTGTAGGGCCCGGATGCGTACAGGTTTGACTCTTTCCTTTCGACTCAAAGCATCCGCTACTACGTTTGCTTTACCCGGGTGGTACCGGATTTCACAGTCGTAATCACTAAGCAATTCCATCCATCGACGCTGTCTCATGTTCAATTCCGTTTGGTCAAAAATGTGCTGGAGGCTCTTGTGGTTAGTATAAACGACACACTTTGTACCATACAAATAGTGCCTCCAGGTCTTAAGAGCAAAGACCACCGCGCCTAACTCCAGGTCATGGGTGGTGTAATTCTTCTCATGATTCTTAAGTTGTCGCGACGCGTATGCAATCACTTTATCTTTTTGCATGAGCACACAACCTAAACCTTGATGCGACGCGTCACAATACACAACGAATCCGTCTGAACCCTTAGGGAGTGCCAATATCGGTGCATTACACAACTTATTTTTCAATGTATTAAATGCGTCCTCTTGTTTAGCACCCCATTCGAACTTCTTATCCTTCTGCGTCAATTGCGTAAGTGGTTGTGCAACCCTTGAGAAGTTCGCGATAAATCGCCTATAGTAACCTGCTATCCCAAGAAATTGTCTTATCTCTGAAGGTGTCTTAGGTGCCTCCCAGTTTTTAACTGCCTCGATCTTTCCAGGATCCACATGAATTCCTTTTTCATTCACTACATGCCCAAGAAATTTCACCTCTCGTAGCCAAAACTCACACTTGGAGAATTTGGCATAGAGCTTCTCTCTTCCCAATAACTCCAAGATTGCTTTCAAGTGTCCCTTATGATCCTCCTTCGTCCTTGAATAGATCAAAATGTCGTCAATGAATACTATGACAAATTTATCCAGATAGGGTTTACACACCCTATTCATTAGATCCATAAATACCGCGGGTGCGTTTGTTAGCCCAAAAGGCATAACCAAGAATTCATAATGCCCATAACGCGTCCTAAAAGCCGTCTTTGGTATATCGTCCTCGTGCACCCTCAACTGATGATATCCGGAACGAAGATCAATCTTAGAAAAATAGGTCGCCCCTTGAAGTTGATCAAATAGATCATCTATCCTTGGCAAGGGGTAACGATTCTTAATAGTTAACTTGTTCAATTCTCGATAATCTATGCACATTCTGAAGGATCCATCCTTTTTCTTAACAAAGAGCACTGGCGCTCCCACGGCGAATGGCTTGGTCGGATGAAACCCTTGTCTAGCAACTCCTGGAGCTGACTAGACAGTTCTTGCATTTCTGACGGGGCTAGTCGATAAGGAGCCTTAGCCACAGGCACTGCATCCGGTATCAAATCGATTCGAAAATCTACCTGTCTTGGTGGTGGCAATCCTGTCAAATCATCCGGAAACACCTCTTGAAAATCCTGCACAATAGGTATGTCTTCGATCTTCAATTCCACCACTTTCATACTCATTATATATTCTTTCTTCACTTCCGGCTTCTCCCCATGTACTTCAAGTGTCTTGCCACATGGTAAGGGTATGCGCATAATCTTTTCGTTACAAACGATTTCGGCCCTATTCCCAGTTAACCAGTCCATACCCACCACTACGTCAAAACTTCCAACCCCAAAGGGTATAAGATCTATTCTAAAAGCATGATCGCCCAAAGTTAAGGTGCAGTTCCGTATTATATCCCTAGTCTCTACTAGGTTACCGTTGGCCAATTCTACTACATAGCTTGATTCCATACAACTAGGGGTCATATCCATTAATTTCACAAACTCGGATGATACAAAACTATTATCGGCACCCGTATCAAATAAAACTGTAGCATAATGTTCATTTAAAGTAAACGTACCCGTCACCACTTGTGGTTCCTAGCGAGCGTCATTGGCACCGATTACAAACGCCCTTCCACGAGCCGGGTTACCATTGTTACTTGTCTAGGATTTTCGCCAATCGCTAATGCTTGATTTTGGTTGTTGTTTCTTGCATTTGGGTTGTCCACCCGTCCTGGTGCTCTGTTTAACTTTGGACAAGTATTACGGTAATGGTCTTGGCTCCCGCACTCGAAACACACGCGTGGTGCCCCCGCTGGTCTAGCCACATTGACCGGCACCGCTGGGTTCACGAGTGTCCTGCAATGCTTAGCTAAGTGCCCGACTTGTTGGCAAGCGTAGCACACAGTACATGGCACTGTAACTGGATGATGCCAGCCGCACTTGATGCACTTCGGATGAGTACCAACATAATCCTTCTTTGTAGGCGCCGCAGCAACATATCCCTTCACCACCTTAGTTTTCTTATCCACTTTACTATTGGTCGATCTGCTTGACTCCCCAACATCCTTTCGCTTTTCTCCAGTCTTTCCCAAAACTCCAGTTCGCACCATTTCATCAGTCAAAGTGCCTGCTTTCAAAATTGCACTTTGTATGGTTGGGGGTGCCGCGGCCGTCACCATGCCACGAATCTGTGGTACCAGACCCCAGATGTACCGCTCAATTCTCTTCGACTCAGGTGTTACCAAGTGTGGCACCAGTTTTGCCAATTCATGAACCGGTCGGTATATGCAGCATGACCCGACCCTACCATCGAATGGTTCCAGAACTCGTGTTCCAACTTTTGCATCTCATTCATAGGGCAATACTCCTCAGCTGCCAACGCCTTAAATTCGGCCCATGTCATGGCCACAGCTGCCTCTCTACCCCGAGCCTGAACTTGGGTGTTCCACCATGTCAATGCCTTTCCTACCAATGAACACGTCGCATACTTCACCTTCTGATTCTCAGCACAGTTACTGATATCCATCACAGTTTCCATCTTCTCAATCCAACGGGTCAAAGCAATAGCTCCGCCCTTTCCATCAAACTCCTTCGGTTTACAAGTTATGAATTCCTTGTAGGTACATCCAACCCTACCCCCAGTACCATTCCCCACGACATTCACGTTCCCACCATCTCCAGCTTCCATCAACACCTCGCCGCCATTCGCTCCTTCTTCACCTCCATGATTGCCATTGTCCCCTTCATTCCCATTATCGTTCCCGTTTACTCCGCCCATACCGCCCCCATTGTTCAAGATGTTGTTACTCACTTGCGTAACAATAGTAGGAATTAGTTCAGCTAGCTGTTGAGCAATAATAGTGGCGATATCTGGGTTACCAGCCCCATTATTTTCATTGTTCGTTCCACCTTGACCTCTTCCACCTATGCTCCACCACGGCCACCAGCACCTCTACCACGTCCCCGTCCCCTCGGGGCTGCACCTCCACGGGCCGAGCTGCGGGTAACTCTTTTTGGCGGCATGTTCTAAAAAAAATAGGGCAACCCGTAAATAATTATAATCCAACATCGCATTAGTAATAAGGCTAGGAATTATTCCAGAAAATAGGCACGTATATGATAGCACTTAATTTGTCAATTCACACCCATATTCCATAATAGAAATACTTAAATAATATCCAATCCTAATATCCATAACATTCCAATGTCAAAACTCAAAGTCAAAATATACTAATCCCAATAATCAACAGTCAAGATACTTAAGAAAAGAAAAGGAAAATCATAAAAAGGCTAATCAGTAGCAGTGTGGAGTGTCCCCAATTCAATTCTTCTTTTCACTCCACGAGCAGGAAGCAATGAGTCCGCCTGTCAACGTCGCGCGAACTCTCTCTTGCCCTTTAAGGCTGGAGGGGCAGGTATATTGCCACCATCATCGTGAATAGTCGGTGGGGGCATAGCCACCTCCGGTAACGGTCCTACATGGCTCTCACAGTTGCTGGCAGACCTAGGGGAATCCGGTGGTGACCCATGAATATCTCTAACATCCTTTGAATGAGGAAATGGGTTCCTCACTGCATGTGCTCTCCAGGGTACTCCAAACCCATATGGCCTAAAGCATCCCGTCATAGACCTCGTCAACGGTCTACGTCCACGCACCGCTACTGCTTGCTTCACCAGCTTCGGCGGGCCAGGTGACGCCTCTTCATTCTCCGAATCAGACGAAATATCAATAATAGAAGGGGGAAAGGAATGAGTACCAGAAGTCATGGCCTAAAAGAATAAAAACATAAACACTTTTCTCAAAAGGACAAGAAAAAAAAAGAAAGAAGCAACAAGACAATCCAAAAATCAAAACAATTAACACAAATATTCACATGTATAATGTACACATAATCCTATTATGCATACTACATGCGGGTACTTAGGTTATAGTCTAGGTCGAATAATCCACCTAATTCTCTATAACCAATGGCTCTGATACCAATCTGTCACACCCTCGCTAAAGCGGAAACACGAGGATGCGACGGACGGGATCGTCATAACACATTGGGGGTTCAAGAGAATATCTAAAGGTATTCTCCGTGCATGGGTCATGACGTCGCCCGACACATAGGAACACATGTCAAGGATAGTCACTACCAGAACGTCATACCAAAATGCATAATCATACCAAAGCTCCATACAGAAACAAATCAACACAATTGTCAAACAATAAAAAAAATCTCAAAATCCTCAAAATTACAATCCATAAAACCCAACAATCCGCAACATGTCCCAAAAGTCTCTTGAATGTCTAATGCTCCTAGTGGAGCGGTCTCGTCTAAGTCCACAGCCATACACCTAGACTTCATTACCTGAAAAGACATGCTCTAAAAAGGTCAACATACGTTGGTGAGTTCACAGGTTTATAAGTACAAATATTTTGCCGTGTATAACATGTATAGAAAATTGTATGTGAAAGAGATACATAGTCAAGATATCAACATAAGTACGAATGTAACCCAAGTCCAAGACATTCCAAAATTGCACACAACCGGATTATATTCACCCAAGGGCAAGCCCCGGCCAAGTCGGTCTCGACTAGTATTCCGACAACTGGGTGGGGGTGTCAACCCGTTAGTACTAACAATATCTCTCCATAACATCCAAGTACACAAGTTGAAGCACAAGCACAAGCACAAGTACACACTCATGATTGAATATCAAGACTCATACCATGACCCAAACCACATACAATATTTCAAAAGAAAATCAAACACGGCATAGTCCAAAACCATGAGCATGCTTTTCCCCCAAGTAAAATATATTAAAAAGGGGCCGTGAAACTCACCTTGAAAAGTCACAGTTCAAATTTCACAACACGCAGAGTAAGCACTAAAAATATATAATACACAAAAGGATTAATATATCACCAAATATCGATGACAATATGGGTGCAATCCTGTTAGTCCAGCCCTTAACACTAATCAAGGTTTTCCATCGTCACACTTATTAATTTATTTCTTTTGTAAAGAGTTTTAATCAATATTATATGCAAAACTTGTCTTAATTTAGACTATTTAATCCCAACCCTTATTTTTAAGTTTTAACAAAATAATTCAGCATACATATCTGATTGCGCATCAGTCTTGTATAAGCTGTTAGGAGATCGACATGACCACGAAACATCGCGTACGAGGTGTCATTTGAAAGAAGAGACTTTAAATTAACTCCAGAAAAAGAATCAGGTTCATTTGACAAAATATGAGTAAGTTATGACACGAAGAATAAAGACCAATCTGCTGCCCAGATTCGTCAGTTTTGACCTTCAGTTTTGTTTGCTACGTTTGGAGGACCAAACGATGTCGAAACGACATGAAACCACTTGGGTTAGTTAGAGTAATCATAGGGCTTAAATTTAGACCCAGATTTGCCCCAATTGGGCGTGTTTCGACCAAGTTATCACACGAACAAGATGACCTATTTTTCTGACAGCAAGCTGCCCAGATTGTTAGTTTCGTTGTTTCGATTTGTTCAACACATCAATACTTTCAAGGAAAAATTCTAGTTATTTCAAAACGTTTTATAGGTCCAAAATCTCGATTAAGGGCAGGTCATCCAAGATTACATCCCAATCTTTTAGATTCGATTACCATACAAGACCAAGGATTAGGGTTTTTACCAAGTGACGAACCCGACAATCGTAACGCTTAGATCTTCACGATCTAGCACCAAAAACCAAGAATGAGAGATCATTAGATGAAGATTTTGAATATAGATGATGAGTATCATCGATTTTAGAGTGTAACTAGAATTAAACTTCATCAAAAACGAATTTCGCTTACCGTAGCTTTGAAGACGAATGTTTCTAGCCGAGTTTAACGTTCTTGGATGACTTGGTTGCCAAAAACTCGATGGATGCACAAGTGATTTCAGAATTTTCGATGGCCAAGTGGAGAAGAAGAGAGAATTTTGGAGAAGGAGGTGGCTAGGGTTTCAAGGGAATTCCAAAATTTGTGAAAGTGAGGCCAAGGCAAAGGGGAATACCCCCCCTTAATCCTTGCGGCCGAAACATGGGAGGAAGAAGGGCCTTCGGGCCCTTGGCCTGTCTCGTGTATTCCGTCACGTCTCGTGTATTCCGTCACGTCTCGAGCCGCTTGTCGTCTAATTTTTACGCTTTCAAATTCCGCGCGCAATAACGGTTCGAACGAACTATCACATGCCCTAGGATTTGGATAAATTATATTTTTAGAACCAATTTAAGTTGTTTTAATAGGCTTTAGGCAAAGCCCATGGATGTAAGGCTAATTGGGTTATGGTGAAGCTTCGTGTTTTACATTTTAGAAAACCCTCGATTGGGCTCAATACATAGAACCTCATACGGCGACAAGTCCACTAGTCACATCATGATATAGGCTCCAGGCCCATCATAAAAACGTAGGCCCATAAGACCAAAATTTTGGCCCATCAAGAAAAGAACCATAAATCAAGACCTAGTCCAAATAAAGACGAAAGTCAAAGTCAAAAGTCAAAATTCAAACTACTGCCAAGGCCAACGTACCTATTTTGGTGACGGATATCACAAAACATTCAAAAGAAAAATAGATTTTCTAAACCAACCAAAAGAGTTTCAAAAGCCAAACAAACTCCTTTTGTTAAACAAGCTAAAGTTGAGTCAGTTGGTTTAAAATCAAAAGAATGTTGGAGAAAGAAAACAATTTTAGAAGGTGAACCTGATATATCATCACATAAAGCAAAATCATACACATACGAGCAAGTCACATATAAAAATGCTAATGGACAGCTCAGGACAGTAATGGCCTGGGTTGAAATATTTAACTGGTTTGCTAGTGTGATAGGGACAGTTATAGAGGCCTGCCAACCCAAGAAAAGTTAGCAGTGGCTGATCCCTTCCCATGACAGGAACGTTCTTCCTACTCATGATATTTATGATGCAACTGAGCCAAATGGAGCAGAAATTAACCATGATTCAATGCAGGACATCAATCATTCACAGAAACTATGATGGCAATACAAGAAACAATTGATGTTTCATTCCATCTGCTTAGTCTGATTACATTGCTACATGGACTAACTGTTGATGATCTCTATTGATTTGATAATAGATATTCCATTTCTTTATTTTCTTAAAAAAAATCCTAAAAATCAAAAAATCAAAAAATCAAGAAAAGTTCAATAATATTACTATTATGTAATTATTTTTGAATCTTCCTGCTTTTATATGAGAAATGATAGTACACTCATCTACTATCTTCTGCATTTATTTTTCAAATCATTAAAGACTAACAAGACTCTGTTTGATATGTCAGTAGACTCAGCTTGAATTCAAGATAAGCATATTTGTGATGAACTAAATCAATATGCATTATGGACCAAAACCATCTTTGGGTATTGGTAAGCTATGACTTTTCCAAGTGTTTGTGTGTCTGGTTACCTAAACACACCATGCGAAAATGGTTTACAAATTCCTCATTGATAAAGGCTTCTGTTTTTCCTTTGTTGTATGTAAATACAGACCTGGAGTAAACTTAAGAACAACTTCTATTATGCTAAGCACAGACCTAGTTGACCTTGCACTAAAAGTGTTGATGCATGCCAAAAAGGCAAAGAAAAGAATCCCAATATGGATCAAGTATAAAAGAATCTCAATGTGGATCAAATCCAAAAAGAATCCCAAAGTGGATCATGTCATGAGAATTTATACTCTAAGTAGCCTGGTTCAAGTTGTGATAAAGTTCTACCATGCATTTTATGAGGAGGGTTATTCTTCTATTCTTCTGAGTGTGGGGTATTCAATTAGCATATTTAATCAAACCTAAACATGATAAATATCACAATTAGCATATTTAATCAAAATAGATCCTTGCATGAGTTTAAGTGGACAAACATACTTACAATCAACTTTGTTCTTTGTCTATGTCAATTCAAACTTTAAACTTTTTTAGATGTAGAGGATTTTGAATTAGTATGATCTCATTACAGTTGAAGGATTCATGCTTATAAATATCATAATTTTTGAAAAAATCTAAAATTCCATAAATATTTGTCATTTTTAGTATTTTTCTTATTTTTGGCAGATTTACATGTGTTATTGATTTAGGAGTGAAACTTTCATGCAATACCTCTACCGAGAGGATTTAGACTTTTGCAGGTGATGAATTGCATAACATGCCTGAGTTTCTTATTTAGTTCAAGATGTCAAGTGAACACTCCTGCTTCATTCAAAGATCTCCTGCCAGTTGCTGAGAACTAAGAATCCTCCTCTTGGTGTCTCATACACAAAAGTTCCTCACCGTCCAAAGCTTTTGTTGAGGGAGAGTATATGTCAAGTCTGAAGAATTTTTAATGCTTCTCCTTCACTTTTGAAGTTGAGATAAAGCTGCTGATATTGCCACCTTTGCAATCCATAGTGTATGCAAATAGGTCAATTTATTTTCAAGTCTTCAAAATAAGACTAGAAGATCAAGCTGATGAAACACCCATCAAGTGCCAAAACAAAGTCTGTATGTGCCGAACAAAGTCTTTTTCTCAATGTTTTTTTCTAAAGCTTCTAAGAAGATGCTACTAAAAAGAGGGAGAAGACTGCACTTCAAGACTGCACATCAATCAACATCCAAGGTTTTGATAATCATGAGGTTTTGGCAACATCATCTTAGGGGGAGTATTGTTGGACTATTTGAAGATGATACTTACCAAAACCTAAGTGCCGAATCTCATGATGATTACCAAAAACCGACATGGTGAAGCTATGCTGAAAATATGATCAAAACGAAGAAAATTGACCAAAGTCAAACTTGGTCAACCATGGTCAAAGTCAACAGTCAACATCAGCGGACGTCCCGAATGACATCAGTACCCGACAATCACGCATTAGCAACAGAGAATTTATCAGACTTAGAAGAATATTTGTGTAATCATTAGGGCTTAAATGTAATTTTGTTCATTTATATAAAGAGTATAAATAGACTAAGTGTAGTCATTTTATACTCTAAGCATTTCTAAGGAAGTAAGCAAGCATTCTCAAAGCATTGCTGAGAATTAGGCTAGTGAGAGATCCAATTAGGTTGAGTGTGTGTGAGAGAGATTTTTCTTACAAACTACATTTGTAATCTCCTGGCATCATTATACATATGAATGAATGAAATATTTATGAATGTGTTCTTGATTGTTCATCATTCACTGATCATCATACACTAAATCTTGCAACAGATCTTCACTTAAAACCATCAACAGGTCTGTGAGATTTCGCATCACAGATCTAAACGGAAGCAATACGATTGCAATATTCGATCCATCATAATCGAATTTCCACATATATCAACTTCGTCTGTCGTGCATTTAGATGGAGCAAAATGAGGAAGTTCCTTTGGTCTTTCTCGTAGTATAAAGACAATATTTTCAATCTTGTGAATAGTAGTCTCTGAATAGAAACTTTCTCCAAACATCTCTTCAATCTCAACTTTAGTGTTCATTTCTGTTTGCTGAGAAGAACTACTCGGAGCATCATTGGGATTTAGAGATGAAGTACCAACATGCTTAGATTCCTATGGTTACTTTGTTTGCTCTTGGTGTTGTTGTTGTGGTTGTTATTGTTGTTGTTGTTGTGGTTTTTGTTAAGGATCATCTAAAAATCTTCCAAGTTTGGCAAAGGTGTCTCTTAAACATGCATTTTCTTTGAGTTCCTAACATGTATGTAAATACATCCTTCTTCATCACTATGACATAATATGTGGATGTACCAAGATAAGCTAACTCTGGATGGTTAGAATTCACCACTAGCTGAATAAACTTGGATACATGAGAAACTTCTTTCCACTAGCCGCTAAAACATTCTTTTGCATTTCAGCAAATACAGCCTTGGAGATACTGTATAGAAGATCATCAACAAGAGAAACTAGTAGTGAACCGAAGATGGCACTTGGGCTATCTATTTTGGCCTTTAGATTGCTCAAATAGTGGACTACTACATGGAATAGATACTTCCAGAATGGAGGTAAATATTTCTTCTCTAAATATTCTTCCAGCATTCTCTTGATCTCCAAGCTATAATACTTGACTAGAATCTCAATAGTAATCACCACTCGTTTATCCTTAGTAGTGGTAACAATGCACTGGTTTCCTTGCTCATCTCGCTCATTGTTAGCAGTATTCTAGAAATCAGTAACAACCTACGCATAGATGGTTGAGTTGGCAGATATAGCATAATAAATCCGAGATGTCCTCATGCCTTCTGTAAGTGAACAGAATATAGCCTTATCAGTAGGGATATCATCAAGATATGCAGCACCATTGTGATTCTTTGCACATATCGTAGGTCTAGCCATCTGTTTCAAAGACAAAAACAATCAATCGGAATCATTATCAAGAATATAAAAAATTAAAATTTTCAAGTTTGAATTAGTTATGAAGATTTCACGCGACATACAACTTTTCACATGCAAAAACTTAAACCAGTTGCATATGACAGATTGGTCAACAAAGTTAACTTTTTGCATGACATTTTACTTCTCGCATGCGATTAGTTTCAAGATGTGAAACTTTTGGCATTTGTTCATATTCTATAGAACTTATCGCGTGCTACTATACTCATGAACATTCCAAAAATCAATTTAAATACTAATTATTTTTAGGATGTTTATCATCAAATTATTAGTTCTTGAGATTTAATTAGTCATTATTACTATGACTTTAGGTTCAATTTGTTCAAATAACAAGTTTGCTTCAACAAGACGATAAACTAAAACTTTCCAAGTCATAATCATAACCGAGTGAAGATCTCACCGTATAGATTCAGACAAAGTTGATCAAAAGAAGAAAAAGAATATAAGACAAGTGAACAAGAAAAGTCAAAATCAAGACCAAAAGAAAATCAAAATTGGGGTTATGATGTAATAATTCTTAGAATAGTATAAATAGAACCCACCGGTGCAATTTCCAATTGTGTATTTTTATGGTGTGAATCACCACCCAAAGAAAACTCCTCCATTGGGTGGTTTGATCTTCATGATCTTTATATGAATCTCATTATACTTTGATCATCAACATCAATAAATTCATCTTATTATCATCATCTATTTCTTTTATGAAGGGTTTTCACAAGTTAAACAGATTTATTTTATCCTTATAAAATAGAAGAACGTAGCAGAATATGATTTTAAACTTGTTACAGTGAGCTAATTTATATATAAAACATCTTTATATAAAATCAGTCAAAACCCATATGGATCGATATATGAAATCATGCTTACAAACAACCATAGAATGTACGAAGAACTACCTTCACAATGAGGTCGGCAGGAGGTGAACGAGGATGGCAGCTCCTAAAGTAAGAAGCCTCAAGCTGATCTACCCACGAGCCACCAACAAGAACACCGGTTGCTAGGATTTTCACTTATACAACTCCCTTTTATATTTCTCTAGACCGATCAAGAGAAAAAAAGGTTCTTACACTTTTCGTGTTCTTATGTCATAAGTTTAGAGAGATCTGCAAACCATCTTATATTGCATGTCCTTGGAAACATAAAGTTCAGGAGAGAGAAAAGTGGGTGGGGCCCAGCCCCTTAACCCATCCGCATTTCTCAGAACAACATCTGCATTAGTTAATGCGGATGAAGTTGTTCTCCGGCATTTGTAAATGCAGGTGAAGTAATTCGTCCGCATTTGCAAATGGTCATCCGCATTAGCTAATGCGGATGTATGTTTCCATTAGCATTTCCAGAAATGCTCATCCGTATTTGTTCCAAAACAAATGCGGACAGGGTTTGTTCACCCGCATTTGTAAATGCGGATGAGTAAACATCATCCGCATTTGTTCAACCACATCAAATGCGGCTGTGTTAAACGAATGCGGGTGAGTAAACATCATCCGCATTTGTTCAACCACATCAAATGCGGCTATGTAAAACAAATGAGGATGAATTAATATTCCTCTCTCTTTGAAATAAATTATCCATATAATTTATATACAACACAAGTGTAAATGTTTGGAAACCCAATTTCCAAATATTCTAAGTGTTAATATTTATTTATATGATCATATCATAAAACAAATATCTTTGGTGTTTGTCTAGCTCGTTATTGGGTATGACCCGACTTGGAACATGACATACTAGCCACATCAATTCAATATGTATTTTGGGCAGATCATATCCATCAATCTCCCACTTGCACAAGATACATAGAGGATTGATGCAAGTAGCAAATACCGCCTAACAACGGTTTACTACCCCTAATATGCATGCCTAAGTGTCATTCAATAACATCATTCCTTTCAAGTCTGTTACTTGAACTGATTTAGGGGAATCCAATCATATATCCTTTTGTTTCAGATGTCATGTTCAATCCAGGGACACAGAATGATCATTCCCTGTTGATTTAACTTTATCAGGCCTTAGACATCATACTCTCAACGAATAAGAGGAACAAATCCCATCTTAACTACATACGTTTATCACAATCACCTTGTATCACACCTGAACATAGCCTTGTGTATTGTCCATTATTTCAGAACAGTGAAGAACTATATCAAGGTATAATATTTGGTGAATATCAAAACCCAATATGTATCTCAGGTCAGAGGACACTATGATATTCGCCTTGACTCAAATTTACTTATGATCAATTATAAAATTCCATGCAGTAACATTTGAGAGCAGGTCAGTCCAATATTTGTATCCCACAAATATCTATGAACCTTGGTAGCAACCTTTTGCTCTATATTCATACCTTATGAATATATACCAATCCATGTTCATAATAGTCTTATATTCATATTTGTTCCCACAAATATAACCGACTACGGACATTTAGAATAATAAACATATTCATGGATGTAAACATGCTAAAATGGAACATAACTCAAAATTTCATAAGTTATACAAAGAGTTAGTATTACATTCGTTCCAAAATTAAAATACAAAACAGATCAAATCCAACCACTAGAATATCAAAGTCCTAAGGCACAAGTATGACTCTCATGCTTTGCCCTTTCAAGGAGCTTCATGAGTGGATCCGCAATATTTTGATCTGTGTGAACTTTGCAAATACATATTTTTCCCTTTTCAACTTCATCCCTTATGTAGTTGAATCTCCGCTCAATGTGCCTTGTCTTTTGATGTGCACGTGGTTCCTTGATTTGAGCAATCGCACCCTCGTTATCACAAAAGATCTCTAGGGGGTCTTGAATGGTAAAGACTACCCCTAGATCGGCAATAAATTTCTTTAACCATGCAGCCTCTTGAGCTGCCAGTGAAACGGCGATGTATTCGGATTCTGTAGTGGACAATGCTACCACGTCCTGTTTCGAGCTCTTCCAGGACACTGCCCCTCCATTCATAATGAAGACATACACCGATTGTGATCGAGAATCATCTCGATCAGTCTGGAAGCTCGCATTCGTGTAACCTTTTACAACGAGCTCCTCCTCACCAGATCCATATATTAGAAACATATCCTTAGTCCTCCTAAGGTATTTCAATATACTTTTAACAGCCATCCAATGGCTATTACCTGGATTCTGTTGATATCTACTTGTCATGCTTAATGCGCATGACACGTCCGGTCTAGTGTATATCATTGCATACATGATGGATCCTATAGCAGATGCATATGGGATTTCCTTCATTCTTTCTTGCTCATCCTTTGAGTTTGGACATTGAGATGTACTCAATATTGTCCCTCTTTGAATAGGTACCATACCTTTCTTAGAGTTTTTCATCTTGAACCTTTTCAAGATTTTATCAATGTATGCACTTTGGTTTAAACCTATCAACCGTCTTGATCTATCCCTATAGATCTTTATTCCCAAAATATAGGCGGCTTCACCAAGATCTTTTATGGAAAAGCAACTTCCAAGCCAGGCTTTAACACCTTCCATGGTTGGAACATCATTTCCAAATAGTAGTATGTCATCAACATACAATACTAAGAATGTGATAATCCTCCCACTAGCCTTTTTATACACAAAAGCTTCATCAGCGTTCTTGATGAATCCAAATTTCTTGATCTCTTCATCAAAATATTGATTCCAACTTCTCGATGCTTGTTTCAATCCGTAGATTGATTTCTTTAACTTGCATACTTTATTAGGATGTTTTGGATCGACAAAACCATCAAGCTGAACCATATAGACAGTCTCTTCGAGATGTCCATTAAGGAAAGCGGTTTTGACATTCATTTGTCAAATCTCATAATCATAATATGCAGCTATGGCAAATAATATCCTAATTAACTTTAGCATTGCCACATGCGAGAATGTTTCATCATAATCAACCCCTTGAGTTTGAGTGAAACCTTTTGCTACAAGTTTTACTTTATAAGTATCCAAGTTTCCATGCATATCAGTTTTCCTTTTGAAACCCACTTACATCCAACCAGTTTAGAGTTAAGTGGTGGTTCAATATACTTCTCATTGAGCTTTTGGGCTAGGCGATTCGGCTTGCTGGATGGTGAAGGGGTCAGCTGTAATAGCATTCCCTGGATCTGAAGGGCTAGGCCCTCAATATACTTCTCATTTCTCTTATAAGTTGGAGTTACCATCTGAGGACATAAGACGGCTAACTCATGTGTAGTGTATTCATTGATCTCAAATCGTACCATCTTCGTGTTCTAGATTCTCCTTCCCACTTCTTGACCCCATTCCTAGGGCAATACTCTTCCTTTAGAAGTGTTTTAAATTCTTTCCATGGCAGGTGGTTTGCTACTTCAAGACCCAAGGTTTGTATTTGAACCGCTAACCACTAGTATTGCAATTAGTACAGTTGCACATTTTAAACTCTAGTATTTGACTCTAACCCAAAACTAAAATAGTACCATTTACAAGTTAGGACAAAGCTATTCATATTTTTCTTACGCACCTACCTAGTATTCAAAAGGGATTTGTGAACATTACTTTAAAACAATAATCCTACTTATTTAATATCAGTCAACACAAACAACATTAGCAAATATTGGATCTCATGGGTCAAACTTTTATAGTCATTTGCTATCAAATTTTTTATGATAAGATCAAACTATATGAAACTCGAGTCTGATTCTTCAATGTTCGTAAAAATACATTATGTGGACCCTTCTATATAAAATGCACACACAATACTATTACAAGATAAAATCATTAGCCATTCCATTTTGCAACATGGTAAACACCAAAACGAGACATTTTATCTATACAAACTCTCTGACATGTGTCCTCATTTCTAAAATTAAATGAAGGAAGATCCGAAAGAAAAAAAAAGTCGAAGAGTTTATAAAGATGAAATACATGATTTTATGCAAGATAGATGAAGAATGCTACACATGAAATAACAAATAATGTATAAAAAATTGACAACTTGAAGAAAACTAATCGATTATAGCCACAATTTGAAACTTTTGATGAGAATCTCTCCTACCTTGTAAAGTAGAGATAATATCTCATATATTATTAGTTATATTTTTCTTATTTTAATCATTGTTACTGGTCCAAATGTCACTATTTTACCGATCCACGTGTCAATTTTATTTTATTTTTTGTTTTTTGTTTATGAATATACGTGAGATATATAATTGTTTCCAAAATTGTGGGTAAATAAAATCATTTGATGCAGTGGTAGCACACTTCTTCTTCCTTATGCTTAACCCGTGTTCAAGTCCCATCAACTACATCTTAATTAAGAGTTTTTTATTTATTTCTTTGGCAAGTTAAATAAATTTTACTTAAATATTTTTATTTTTTACTTATGAATATACATGACATATACTTTTAATTTCTTTTGTTATGTTAATGAAACTTAAATATTTTATTTTTTGGTTTCTTTTTTATTTCATTTAATATTTAACTAAAAGTTTTTAAATCATTTATATAATTTATCTGTTTTACGTATCTATGTAACATTTTATACACGTATAACGACCGCAATGCGTACCATGGCATTATCAAATGATGTTTTCCATAACTTTATGAAGTATTGAACTTCAAGAATTATGCCAAGCATTACAAAATCATTGTGAATGGAATGTTGACTTAAGAAAAAGACAGTGATATTCTGAAGAATGGTTTGTATTGTTGAAACATTTAGAGAATGAGACAATAGATGAGCTTATTACTAGATATTATCATTTGTTGAGTAAACTTGTACAAGATGTAGCATACCCAACTAAGGAACTGAATAAAAGAGTTCTTGATGCTCATCTTTTAAATTTCAAGGACTATACTACATTGATCAAAGACAATGAAATGTTTTGTTTGATTTAATTGGATGATGCATTGCCAAAAGATAGGCATATAAAATGAGTATGTAGAAGAAAGCTACTGGATCTGCTTAGGTTTAGGATTTCGGATTATACTTTAGAAAGACTTCTGAGGTGTAATTTTTTTCTCAGGAAGTGGGAATCAAGAAGGTAATCAGTCTGGTATAGGTGAATCTACTCATCATCGATGTGCTCGTGATTATCCTTTCACTCTTGGTTCTAATTCTAGTTCATGTCAAAGTTCAACTTCTCTGCATCTAAAGGTTGTTGAAGATCACTTCAAGTTATTATCATCCTTAATTAGTGCATATGATAATTTCATTAACAGAAGGATTGCTCAGCTTGATTTGATTGATGAGAATTATGATCACATAGATTTGGATGACTTGGAGGAAATATCTATTTAATGGCAGATGGCCATGCTTAGCATGAGGGCTAAGCATTTTTTAAGTAGAACTAGAAAGAAGTAAATAGGGCGTAACAGTTAATCCAAAATTAGATTTTACAAATCCAAAGTCAAATGTTACAACTATAACAACTTTACACATTTCTTATGTGAATGTGAGAAGCTGAGGAACAATTGAAGATATACCTCAAATACAGCTAGCTTTTCTCAACATGATACATCTCTTGATTGGAGCATATAATTGAAAGATGCCGGAATGAATCAAGCTTTCATTGCTAAGATTACGAATGAAGGAATAGATGAGTCACATTCGACATTCATGGATAAGGAAAGTAAGGTGGTCTCTGATTCTTTTGGTAATTATGGCGTCAGATGCATTGAGCTTAAAGGTAAAACTAATAGAATTCAAGATGATGTTTTAATTACAAGTTTGATAACAATAATCTAAATTAGGCAAATTAAAAGTTAAAAGAAAATGAGATATTATTAAATGATAAAACTGAAGTTTTTAAATTGGATATTCATAATTTAACAATAAAAATAACTGAACACAAAATATATGTTAACAATGCTTATGTGTATGATAAAAAATGTATTGAATTGGCTAAATCCTAAAGTACGGTGAATCAGTCGGAAAGGGATATTGAATATTTAAGGAGTTAAACATTTATATATAGTCACATTACCAATTCAAACATTCCTAAAATGGTGAACCTATGTCATTTGAAGAAGCATTAACTGAAGAGTCTTAATAGAAATCAGACGTGGTCTTTCACCAAATTGCCACCCGAAAACAAGACCATCAGGTTAAATTGGGTGTATGAATTGAAGAAGGATATTAAAGGTACCATAACAAAACATAAAGGTTGTCTTGTAGATAAGGGTTATGTGCAGTGGAATAGGGTGGATTTTGAAGACGTGTTTGCCTTGGTTGCATGTTTGGAAACCGTCCACTTGATACTAGCAATTGCAGTAGAACGAAAGTGGCTTGTACATCACTTAGATGTCAAGTTTGATTTCTTAAATGGCAACCTCAAGGTTTACATGACATAACCAACGTTTTTTGAAGTTCAAGGAGAGAAGCTTGGTGTAGGAACGACACAAAGCACTTTACGGGCATTGACATGCTCCAGGGGCATAGAGTATAAAACTTGAAAAGTCTCTAAAAGAAGTTAGTTTCACTAAGTTTGCACAAGATGAAGTTATAAACAAGCTACAAAGTCAAAGGTCAATGTTAATCATTAGCGTATATGTCGATGATTTACTTGCCACAGGTTCGTGTGAAAAAGAGATTCGAGAATTTAAGAGAAAAATAAACGAACACTTTGACATGAGTGACATGGGTCACTTAAGGTACTGCCTGGGCCTTAAAATGCAACAAAGAAGAAAAGTGATTTTGATAGAGTAAGAGGCATATGCACGCAAGCTACTCAAAAAGATAGATATGTCAACTTTTAATTAAAAGCTTTAGATATTTAAGTTACACTCACACCGATCTAAGCTACTTGATCGGGGTGTAAGTGAGTTCATGCAAGCTCCTAAACAAGTCATTATAAAGTTGTGAAGAAGATATTACGACACTTGAAAGGTACAACTTGGTATGGTTTGTGGTATCTAAGTGGTGGGGATGGAAATTTATATGGGTATAGTGACAGTAGTTATGGTCTTGATATAGAAGATAGAAGGGGTACCACAGGTATGGTTTTTTACTATTCAAACAACTTGATTTCGTGCACCTCACAAAAGCAACAAAAAATTACACTTAGCTCTTCTGAGGTGGCTTGCCAAGACTTATGGCTATGAAACTTGAGTAGTGATTTGATGGGTAAAGAAGCTCAAAAGGTGCAACGTTTGATCCACGACTAATCTGCCATAACATTGATGAAGATCCCCATTTTTCACGAACGTAGCAAGCACAGCGATACGAGGTTCCATTTCATATGGGAGTGTGTGGACCACCAACAAATTTTCATTGAACATGTACGGGGAGACTCGTAGAAGGCAGACCAAACCTTTGCCAAGGGTTAAGTTTTGTGAAATGAGGAGCTTAATTGCAGTTGAAGATGTCAACAAAGTCAACACTAATGGCTAGAGTGTTGGTTAATGTAGACTTCATCATAATGGTATACCGAGTTACATGGGGAATCATGGCAACATGCATGAGTTTGAAATAAAGATGTTGGAGTCTGTTGAGTATTTTGTGGGAATGATACCTGGTTTGTTGGTTCATTCAGTTGTGTTTTTGATTTTTTTTTTTTTGTATAAATAGGATAGCCTAGTTGTTGAATAATTAGTTGAAAAAAAATTCTTTTCTTTTATCATTTTCTAAACTGTGCCAATGATTGGAATAAAGGAATCATTCGTCTCTTCTATTTCATCTTGTTATATTTTGTTTTGCACTAAATTAAACTCTGATATCCTAAAAATTAAAACTAGAGTGTTCCCCTATTTTACTACGGTGAAATTCCTACAAACGTTTTGTCAAAGAGTAGTGAAATCATGAATAAGTTAGTGTCAATTAAGTAGATCAATCTGTCATCGAGTCGGTGGTTAGGAAGTGCATCTTTAGGGTAAATCAACTGGTCATAGAGCTTGATGCTAAGTACTAATCTTATAACACACTTAGCCTAAGGAAAGCCCGATCTGATAAGGTTAGGAGCCACGGTTCTTCAATACTACTCAAGGCTTCGGCTACTCGGTTATCCTTGCGCGATTTATAGTAGACTTCAAAGTTCGATCTAGCCTAATAGTTTGCTTGCCCATTTTTGTTGTTCTGTTATTTCAATTAACTGGTTCATGAGATGTTTAAGGCTACATTGGTCTGTATATACCCGAAATCGACGACCCAACAAGTAATGGCGCGATTTTCTAACGCCTTTGAGATGGCATAGAATTCTTGAACATATGCCGATTCTTTTTACATTCGGAACCTAGCTTGTTACTAAAATAAGCAATGGATATGTCATTTATAGGAAGAACAACATTAATTTTGGTATTATATTGTTCGTATTCAAGAAACTACAGAACAACAATTCTTTGATGTTGAATTAGAACAAGGATTAAAACAACAAAAGTTTGCACTTTTATATGAAACTTCAATTGATACACTAATGCAAGAACATGCAAGTCAACCTTTACAAAGTGTTTTAACCCATAAATCAGAGTTAAAATCACCGTAACTTTCATCTAACCCTAAAAGATGGCATCTGCACGAGTTTGACATATATACGTAATATACCCAAGAGTTTGACCCACTTGACATATTTACATAAAACATAATAATACATAATAACCCTTTTATGATTAATAATTGATACTCCCCCTTAATCATAAAGACTTAAATCTTTAAGCTTCAAACATCCTTCTTGTTTTCAAAACGAACCGATCCGGGTCAGGTGAGTGGGTAAACTTCATGACATGAATCTTTCTTTCAAGAATGGTTGCATAACACCATTCCAATGTGTGGAAGTAGAGGTCATATATTACCTTAAGCTCGAACTCTACGTCAAAATCAAAACCCATGTGAACGGTGATCAGGGACGGACCTATATAGGGGTGTGGGGTAGCCTCCGCTACCCCTCAACTTTTTACGAGTAGTGTTAAAAAGTTTTTTTTTACGTTTTTATGTAAAAAATTTTTTTTGCGATTTTACGTTACCCCTGAGAAAATATTACGTTACCCCTAAAAAAATTTTAAACTCAAAACTTTATAGAAAAATTTTAATTTTATAAAAATTAGTCTAGCATTTTATAAAAAATATTACCTTTTATAAAAATATTATAAAACCCAATTAACCAATTAACATTGAAAGCCCAATTTATTAAGAAAAACTCAATTAATTTAAAAGCCTAATTTATTTTAAAACCCAATTAATCTTTAAAAGTCCAATTATTATAAAACCCAATTTAATTTAAAACCCAATTACTTTAACAAAATCGGACCCCCACCCCCCAAAAACAAACCCGCTGCTGGTTGCTCCCCTTCCCTGCTGCTGCAAATCTGCTGCTGCCTGCAGCTGCGATCCTGCCGCCCTCTCCGCCGCCGATTCTCCGAAGAGTTGAGTGTTATTTACTTATTTGCAAGATTTAAAGCCTTGAATCTTTAAAGGTATTATTTCTACATTCTAGGTTTAAGTGTTATTTGCAAGATTTTTAAAGTAGAAGATTGATTATTTGTTGTTTAATTTTTAGGTTTTATTGACAATTAAGGATTTGTATCGAAATTAAGGATTTGAATTGTGTTATATGAATTAAAGATTAGGGATTTGAAATTTATGAATTTGAATTGTGTTATTTGTAATTGCAATTTGTATTCTTATTGTGCTATTTGAAATTGAATCAGGGATTTGGAATATGAAAAAACAAGTTCTTATAGGCAATGTTTTTAAAAGAAAATTTCAAGAGGAAGATAATAGTTCTAATAATGATGATAATATTAGATCAATAACTCCTTTGAGTTCAATTCCCTCGGTTTCAATTCTTTCGGGTTCAATTTCTTCGGGTTCAATTCCTTCGATCCCAAATGGATTTGATTTGAATGATCTTCCTTTGGACCCCTTTGATAGGCCTCCTATTGCTAGTTATTATCCTAATCAAGTGAATGACATAAGAAGACACTATCTTGTTAAAAAGGATTTTCAACCACGAAATCATAAATTTCCATTAAAAGAGTATTCTAGTGGGCAAAGACGTTTTAATGTAAAATGGTTTGATGCATATCCGTGGTTAGAGTATAGTACTAAAGTGGATAAAGCGTATTGCTTATATTATTATTTGTTTAAAGAAAATTTTGGCAATCAAGGTGAAAGAGATACTTTTTCAAGTTCAAGTGAAGGGTTTTGTAATTGGAGTAAACCGGGTGCCTTAAAAGACCATGTTGGATCCGTTAACAGTCATCATAATAAGGCGATGCAAAAATGTGATGATCTTTTGAAGAAAAAACAATCTATTGATGTTAAGTTAAATACGATAAGTGATCAAGAAAAAGTTGCAAACCGGTATAGATTATTAGGATCTGTTATTAGGGCTAGATTTTGCCTAGAAAATACTTTACCATTTCGAGGTCATGATGAATCGGAGAAATCTCGTTCGAAGGGTTGTTGTCTTTCAGTATTAAAGTTGGTTAGTGAGAATAATCCGGGGATTGGTAAGTACACATTAGGGAATGCAAAGAAGAATAATAAATTAACAGCTCCATCAATACAAAAGGAGATTATTGATTGCTTTGCGAAAGAGGTAACAAAAAAGATTTGTGAAGAAATCAAGCATAATGTGTTTGGATTTTAGTAGATGAGTCTAGTGACGTATCTTTAAAAGAACAAATGACGATAGTTTTGAGATATTTAGATAAACTCGGGGTTGTTAAAGAAAGTTTTATTGGAATTGCTCATGTGAAAGATACATCTTCTGCTACTCTTAAAGAAGCCATTCTTTTTTTGTTAGCAAATAACTAGCTGAGTATTGATCAGGTAAGTAATAAATTTTATACTTTCTATAATTAAACTTTAATATAATATAATTATTTTTATGCAATTGTTTATTTTTTAAAACAAGTTAGGGGTCAAGGTTATGATGGTGCAAGCAATATACGAGGAAAGTTTAATGGCTTAAAAGCTATGATTTTGAAAGATAATCTATCGGCACATTATATACATTGCTTTGCTTATCAACTACAACTAGTGATTGTGGCAGTTGCAAAAAAGCATGAAGGTGTTAAAAAGTTTTATGATTATCTTAACATGGTTGTTAATACGGTTTCCGCTTCTTGCAAACAAAAAGATATGTTACGGGAGGTAAAAAGAAAGAGTGTGGAGGAAGGAATCCTTTCAGGTGAAATTAAGACCAGAAAATGATTAAATCAAGAGAGTTCTATAGTACGAGCCGGAGATATAAGATAGGGTTCTCATCATGCAATAATCATAAGTGTGCTTAAATTATTTCCGGAAGTTGTTGACATGCTTCGTTATGTTAAAAAAGAAGGAGATAGCACTCAACAACAAACTAGTGCAAAAGATATTCTATCCTATTTTAAGAAACTTGAGTTTGTTTTTTATGCACACTTGATGGAACATATTTTGGGACACACAAATGTTTTATCTAAACATCTTAAAAAAAAGTCAAGACTTATTAGAAGCGAGTAAGTTGATAAATAAAACAAAACAAGCATTGAATGATTTAAGGCAAAAGGGGTTTGATGCTATGTTGGAAAAAGTAAATTGTTTTTGTGAAAAAAAATCATATTTAGGTGTTGGATATGATGGAAAGTTATGGTAACCCAAGAAACCGAAAGAATGTCATTACTAATCGACATCATTTTGAGGTTGAGATTTTTAATACGGTTTTGGATATGCAAATTCAAGAATCGGGAAATCGATTTAATGAGGTATCAACTACATTGGTAGAAAATATGTCGGGTTTAAATCCTTGTATTGAATTTTCAAAGTTTGACATATCTAAGATAGTGGCTTTTTTGAGATGTATCTGAATGATTTTAATATGAATGAAAGAGGATGTATTTTGGGTGAGTTTAAGGTGTTTTATCACTCGGTAAAAGAAGATGATAGATTTACAAACTTGAATGGAATGTGTCATCTTGCTCGGCTAATGGTGGAAACTGGAAAAAATCTATCTTTTCCTTTGTTTTATCGGATATTGAAGCTAACATTAATATTACCGGTTGCGGTTACCGCAAACGTTGAAAGATGTTTTTCTAAACTGAAACTTATCAAGACGGATTTAATGAATCGAATGGGGGAGGAATATTTGAACAATGCTCTAGTATGTGTGGTTGAAAGGGAAACGTTTGATGAAGTAACAAATGAAGATGTAATGCTTCGTTTTCAAGCTATGAAAAACCGAAAAGGAGAGTTCTGAAATCAATTAGGTATTTCTTTAACTATCTTTATTATCATGTTTTTTTATTTATATTAATGTACGGTAAAAAAAAATTTTAAATTACGTTACCCCTGAAATAAGTTTCTATATCCGCCACTGACGGTGATCATCTTCCAAAAATCTCATATTGTAGTTTGTAACCTCCATTTTATTGAACCATAATAAAGATATCATAAAGCTCTAATTCTTTTCATTGTTTAAGAATGTTGGAACTGGTCATTTAAACATAGATTCTAATATTTATGATGAAACCATTCGACCAAATCAAGAAAATTTTCTTTTAATTATCATAGAATCTTTCAACTAGTGTGTGGACTTGAAGTATATCAAGAATCTTCATGCGTTTCGTAAGAGATGGTTCAACTGGTGGTTTGTAGACCATCTTCCTTCGCATGTGTTCAGTTGTCTTGAGATTAAGAGCATCAAAATAACTCACCAGATATCCATTTTCTTTCCTTTCATAGTCTCCATCTATGAATTTAAATGCCTTAATAGTTCCTTCATTTTAATTCCCTTTAATAGTGCACATATCTCCTTTAAATACCATATTAAAACTTTGCTTAATCAATTGACTCATAGAAAATATGTTATTACTTAGACTTGGGACATAAAATGCACTAGGAATTATTAATATATATTGATCAAGGCTTATACAAATTTAACTGTACCCCCTTATGAACATCTTATCGTGGTTTTGGATACTTGTTTTCACACCAAAACTGGGTCGAATGTCTACAAAACATGCTCTATTTCCAGCCATGTGATTGTTCAAATAAGTATTAATAGCCAAACACTATCCCACACATTCAAATCAGTCCTAAAAACAAGATAAATCTTGTTTTCATTCGGTTTATAAGTTGTTTAGATTGGCAGTGTTTATTCGCTTTCTTAAAAGGGTATTCATAGGCAAAATGCCCACTTGACCCACATCTTGAACAGGTTATATGTCACATATCTGAGGTGCCTATTGCATTTTGCACTTATGTGTCATGTTTCTTTCGCGCGACTTCTATACCAATGCGTTGTTCTGATGGGAATGCAGTAGGTATCCGTTGTTTTTGTACACTCAAGAATCATAGTCGTTTCCCTAACTTCTTTTCCTGTTCTAGCTCAACTTTCTCCCATCGTAATACATTAAACGATCATCATCAATCTTTAAACCTACAAATTCCTTTTCAAATTTCTTTTAGCTGTTTGAACCCATTTGTGTTGATTATGTAGCAGTGTTAATGCTGCCATATGGAAACAACCTTCTTCTTTCCATTCTCCGATGCCTGCGTCTTTAGTATCTTCCTTCGGGCTTGCTTTGAAACTTTTCTGTTGAGTGGAAGGGGCATCCCTATGTCCTGACTGTTGGTACCAGGTTCCTTCGATTAAAACTGAAGTTTGGTTGTTGTGTTGTGCTTCGATGTGAACAGAAATTATACAAGTAATAATGGAGAGTTTTGTAAAGGGAAAAATGTTATTTTATTCAATGAAAGTACTTGGCTATATATAGCCTGCTACATACTCAACGGAAGCAAATTACAACCACATAAATGAGGAGGAATTATTCATAACAAACTCCAATCACGTGCATCTTCTCAACATTCATATCCCATGCAATTCGGTCAAACCAAGACCACTTCTCCACTCCTCACTTCATATGACCACTAAATAAAATAAACCTAATACTAATTAATAAACTTCCTAAATAATTAAACTAAGTCAAGATTAAAATAACCAACACTAACACATCATTTGGACTCTGATCTAATCTTTTGGCACCATCTAATCAGTGGGAATCGTACTTCCCTTAGTCATAGCCTTCATCTTATTTGAAACTAATACCGATTTCTTGAATGAGGATCAATGTTGATCTGAACCAAATGTCTCTAACCACTTGTTGGTATGAAAGAAACCACGAAGCAACAATTCGTTGATGATGAAATTAGAACAAGGAATAACATAACAATAGTCCGCACTTTTTTATGAAACTTCAATTGATACACTAATACAAGAACATGCACGTCAACCTTTACAAACTGTTTTGACCTATACATACACATACTGAATTGGTGTGATGATTTATGAAGGCACCATTTCATAGTTAGATTAGCATAGCTATATTTTTGGAATAGATATCTTTGTATTGTTTATATAGATAATGATGTTAGTTAGGAAAGCCAAATCTTCTCCATAAGATGAGGAGGATTAGTTAGGCATAGTTGGCTATATATACTTCTCTTGTGTTTTGTATTGAGATCAAGAAATCAAATACCATAAACACTGTTATGATATCAGAGCCTACAACTTTCTAAGCCCCAACCGTCTAATCCTCGCAAGCCTCAAACACCATGGCCGATGATCTACCTCCACCATCCAGGATCATATCCATGAGATTTTTCTCAACAACAAATCATCATGTACCAGAGCTTTGGAGCATGAGTTCACCACACTCACCCTTGGAGCATGCTCATCTATGGATGAGTATTGCCAGAAGTTGAAAGACCTAGCCGAACAATTACAAGATGTGGATCACCCGGTAAACGAATCTCGCCTTATTCTCTAACTAGTTTGAGGTCTACGGCCGGAATACGACACGGTGGTGTCCTTCATTAACCAACACGTCATGGGATAACGCTTGAAACATGCTTCAACTAGAGCAACGTCGATAGTCGGCACGACGACCCACTCACTCGGCCCTCACAGCTCCACGCAATGGTCAACCGTCTGCGCCGTCGCTACCGCCAAGGACGACCTCAATACGACTATCAGGGTCATGGGTCTTCGGCTACGATCGAGGCAAACACACTCATGGACCGCACTACGGGGCTTAGAATAGTCAGTCAAGATGGGCCCGCCACCTTGTCCTCATCCAACTCAGCCAAATTGGGCCTCTCCATGGCAGCAGCGCCCATGCCTCCTCATTCGGCCAAGTTGCATACACTCATGTAGGCTTTTCTGGACCACCTTTAGCCCAGGCCCACACCTCGTATCCACCACCAGGCTATGATACTCCAGCACCGGTGGATCCACTCAACCCAACTGACTTGGGTGCGGCACTTTCATCCATGACTCTCACGTAACTGGATCATACTTGGTATATGGACACTAGCGCATCCTCTTATATTACTTCGGACCCGGGTAAAATTCTCACTACTAATACTTCATGCTTTAATGGCAATATAATTGTTGGCAATAGATATCCGTTACCAATCTCGAGCTCGGCTAACGGCGTTCACAAAACCCTCACCCACACTTTTCAACTGAATAATATCCTTATCTCATCTAATATCATTAAAAACCTTTTTTTTGTTCCTAAATTCACATGTGATAATCTTGTTTCTATTGAATTCGATCCTAATGGTTTTCTTTAAAGGATCTCAAGACTGGAAGACTACTTTCACGCTATGATAGCACCGGGATCTTTATCCATTCACACTACCTCAACAAGCTCTTCTTACAACTTCAATAAAATGGCATGATCGTATCGGCCACCCTGGCTCTAAAGTTTTAAATAATCTTTTTACTCGTTCGTTTATTCGATGTAATAAAGATATTTCAAAGTTTTTTTTGTCATTCTTGTCGATTATCTAATAGTAAATGCTTACCATTCGATGAGTCCCATTCCCTCACGTTTGCTCCCTTTGACATCATACATTATGGACCTCTACTTTATTTAGAAACTCTTCATATAAATATTACATGGTATTAATCGATAACTTTACAAATTAGGTGTGGGTTTACCCTCTAAAGTTCAAATCCGAGGCTTTTACTAATTTTGTTAAATTTCATTACCTCGGGGATGAGTTCGATAATAACGAATTTCACAACTTTGCTCATACCAACGGCCTTGTCTTTCGGTTCTCATGCCCACAAACTTCCCCACAAGCGATCGAGCCGAACGTATGATTCGGTGCTTGAATGATATTGTTCGTGCCTTCCTCACACATGCTCATTTATCACCTCGTTTTTTCGTAGAAGCATTGCACACTGCCACTTACGTGCATAACATTCTACCAACCAAACAGCTCAATTTCCATACCCTCACGTTTGCCTTGTTCCACTGCCACCCCACCTATGACCACCTACGAGTGTTCGGGTGTGCTTCTTACCCTAATATGTCAGTAACCAATCACATAAACTACACCCTAGATCTACCAGGTGCATCTTCCTTGGTAAACCAAATCCCACCACCAACTACCAACCAGCAAGGTCAATATATCTAGAAACGTAACATTCGATGAATCCACTTTTCCTTACACCAACCAACCTTTACCCGATGCTTACAACTTTCTCGGTGTTGAACCAAATCCCACCACCAACTACCAATTCCTACCTCAACCGACCACCCCACAACCAACCACATCCTTCCCACACCCCACCGATCCCCCACCGATCCCCCATCAAATATACTGCCCCCTGCCATACCTTCAAGTCCTACTCCTGGCCCCCTCCATCCAACTCTCACCCCATGAAAACCAGGGGGAAAGCTGACATCATCAAGACGAACCCCCGCTTCACCGGTGCTACCCTCCAGCCGTCACCCATCTCACCAGTACCCACGTCTTATCTACGCGCATTATCCAACCCGAATTGAAAACGAGCCATGCTCGATGAATATAAGGCATTAAAGGACTATAGTACTTAGGAATAGTTCCCCGTTCGGAGTCTCATCCGGTTATTCAGTGCATGTGGTTATTTCGTCATAATTTTAAATCAGATGGCACCCTTAATAGATATAAAGCCCGGTTAGTTGTAAATGGAAAATCTCAAACGGTAGGAATCGATTGCTTAGAAACATTTAGTCTGGTGGTCAAACCGGCTACGATATGCAAAGTCTTATCTCTAGCTATTTGTAACAATTGGCTAATACATCAGCTTGATGTTAAAAACACATTCCTACAAGGCCAGTTGCAAGAAATAGTCTATAAGCATCAACCACCGGGCTTCATGGACCCCTCTCATCCACAACATATTTGTCGCCTCACCAAGTTGTTATATGGCCTCAAACAGGCACCCCACACATGGTTCACCTGCTTTTCTACTTTTATTCATTCCATGGGGTTTACGGGTAGCAACTGTGATAGCTCTTTATTTATATATCGTTATGAGCATGACATTGCTTATTTCTTGCTTTATGTTGATGATATTTTACTAACGGCTTCCTCCACAACTTTACTTAATTAGTTCATCATATCCTTGTCACAAGAATTTCCTATGACAGATTTGGGGGCACTACACCACTTCCTTGGCATCATCTTCACTTGTGACGGTAAAGGAATGTTCTTATCTCAATCTCAGTATATGAAAGACATTCTACATAGTGCAAACATGACTACTTGTGAACTGTGTGCCACTATGGTTGACACCACCTCCAAACTTAGCGCCACATATGGCGATCCTCTTTCTGACGATAGTCACTATCGTAGCTTCGCGGGGGCCTTGCAATACCTCACCTTCACTTGCTTGGATATATCATATGCAGTTCAACAAGTTTGTCTCTTTATGTATACTCCTCGGGTACCAAACTTTAATTTCATAAAGCGCATACTTCGCTACATTTAGAGAATGCTTCACTATGGTTTACATATAACATAATCCCCTCTAACTTCCTTGACTGCCTATTTCAATACAGATTGGGGGGGTTGCTCGGACACTAGATGCTCCACCTCTGGGTATTATGTCTATCTTGGTAATTATCTCATCTCTTGGTCCTCAAAGTAACAACCCGCAATCTCATGCTCTAGTGCCGACGCTAAATATCGGGGGTAGCAAATGTGGTCGCGGAAACAACTTGGGTACGTAACTTATTGCTTGAGCTTCATGTTTCGCTTTGACGAGCCACGATATTGTGATAATGTTTCTGCGGTTTACTTATCTGAAAATCCAGTGCAACATCAACGTACAAAGCATGTGGAAATTGACATACACTTTGTTCGGGAAAAGCCTTGGTTAGGCCATGTTTGGATTTTACATATTCCATCTTCACACCAATATGCAGATATTTTTACCAAAGGGCTTTCTCGGCAACTATTCCAAAGCTTTCGGGACAGTTTGAGCGTGTCTTCACTCTCCCGCTCTAACTAAGGGGGAATATTAGCATAGCTATATTTTTGGAATAGACATCTTTGTATTGTTTACATAGATAATGATGTTAGTTAGGAAAGCCAAATCTTCTCCATAAGATAAGGAGATTAGTTACGCATAGTTGGCTATATATACTTCTCTTGTGTTTTGTATTGAGATCAAGAAATCAAATACCAAACACTTTTAAGTTACAATTTTTACATAACTACAACGATCATCTAACGCTAAGAGACAACATCTACATGGGTTTGACATATATGTATAATATACCCAAGAGTTTGACCCATTTGACATATTTACATTTAACATAATAATACTTGATAACCTTTTTATGATTAATATTTAATATGGATGCATCAATGGTGACGTCAAAATTTAATGAAAAATCCAGTAACCTCAATATTGGAAGAGTAGTCATTGCCTTTAGAAGAGTGTCAAAGGCATGAGAAGCTTCCATGCCCTAAAATAACCTTGTTATTCAATTGTAATAAACTTGTAATCAGCGCGGCCATGTGAGAATACTGTTGAACGAATTGAGTTTAATAAACTATGAGGCCTAGGAATCCTCATAAAATCATGTGAGAGTTTGGTGTTGGCTATTCTTTGATTCTTCTAAATTTATATGGATCAATGATCACTCCTATTTGTGGTATTTGATGGTGTAGCATAGTACTAGTGCTTAGATTAAATTTTAAGGACATATTGCAAATGTTCATGATGTTGAGTAACTAATTCGTTATACACCAAGATGTCATCAAAATAACATAACTACAAACCTACACAGAACAATCCAAAGATTTCATTCATAGCCCTTTGGAAAGTAGAAGGGGCATTGGTTTAGGCAAGGGGCATCACCAAAAGCTATTTTGTTATTTTCCTTAGAATCTATGTGAATATGATGATACCTTTGAATTTTTTCCCCCTATGTAGTTCGTCAAGCAACTTGTTGATTGTCGATATTGGAATACGATCCTGGGTTGTAATCACGCTTAAGGCTCAATACTCTACGTAGAGCCTCCATGTACCATCTTTATTGCGCACAAGTAAGATGAGTGACGAGTGATGAGTATGGGCTTTTGCTTAGTTGGATGAACCCGCTTCTAACCATTTTTTGTATTAATCATGTCATAAATTCCTTTGGAAAATAAGGGTAGTGATAAAGTATCACATTAACTGGTTGTAAATTTGCAAGATCATAAATGTGGTGATCATGTTGTCTTTTTGAAGGGAGGGTTGATGGTGGTTAAAAAAGGTGGGAGTATGAGGGCAGTAGGGTTTGAATGGAAGGGTCTTTAGTTAGATTTAATGGACTAGAAGTTGGAATAGGTGCAGGTTCAAGGATAAAGGCATACATGAATGATACAACATGTTTTTGAAAAAATAGCTATAGAACTTTATGAAGCTTATAAAGAGATAGGATCTCCTATTAATTTAATGGGTTTATATTTGTAGTAAAGGGTGATAGGACAGATAAAAAAGTCTATTGTTATTGTTCTAAGAGAACTCAACCATACCATTCTTAGAACCACATCGTTATCTTCTTTAGGTAGGATAAACAAGGGAATGTTAAAATGTGTCATATCAAACAAAATATAAACTATATGGCAGAACTCGTAATCGTGTATATGCTCTCCATTATTGATTATAACATGGTAGAAAAAATGGAATGAACCAGTATTTTTAGAAAAGAATCCATGTGTACTACTCAGATCCATGAGAATCATAATCATCTGCCGTATATGAAGTCGATAACATGTGATTTTATGGTTGATGGTAGACCTGGAAAGTGAAGGGGATAAAGCATTAAGAATTGATTGTGGTTTAGTGGTGGCTGTAGTTTCTGGTAGTCTACTATATTAGTGAAATTGTTGCTGGAAGGGGAGGAAGATGGTTGTAGCCACCATATCATAAGCTAAATCAACAAGAGAATGTTGATTAGAATGGTTGCCATTCTCTAAAATGTTTATAAATTAAGGAGGATTATATTTAGTCAACATCCTATTACTTTTATCTCCATTGTACAAGGAATCTTTAATGTTGTTGAGTAAAATGATAGCAATCTAATGTACAAATTTCCTGATGTTATAGCACAGATTTGTCACCGGCCACTAAAGGTTGTCAACAGTATCATTGAAGGTTCAAGAATGGCAATACCTAGGAATAGGTGTCACACCCGGCCCCGCATACCAGCAATATTGTCCGCTTTACCCACGAGGAGCTCACGGATTTGCTTTTGGTTGCCCGGGTGAAAACTTCCCAGGGAGGTCACCCATCCCCGGATTGTTGTCACTTGAACACGCTTAACTGTGGAGTTCTTCTCTCATCCACATCCAATACACC
This sequence comes from Flaveria sonorensis, assembly GCA_025506505.1. Classification (NCBI taxonomy): domain Eukaryota; kingdom Viridiplantae; phylum Streptophyta; class Magnoliopsida; order Asterales; family Asteraceae; genus Flaveria; species Flaveria sonorensis. The sequence continues at coordinate 38,850,998 of CM046426.1, read as the reverse complement.
CAAAATGCATTGGTGATATTAGATGCCAGACATTACTTATGAACTAGAAATCTCTCCTGTCCACGACCGATGTGGGATATATGTAGGGTGTCACAATCACCCCCCTTTTGAACTCATCGTCCTCAATGAGCCTGAGAAATCACCATCCCCGGTGAGGTTTGTCCCACCATCCCGAACGATACAGGAGTGGATTTGATACCATTTTGTAACACCTGACCATTCATATCACCAATATTGTCCGCTTTGCCCACGAGGAGCTCACGGATTTGCTTTTGGTTGCCCGGGTAAAAACTTTCTAGGGAGGTCATCAATCCTTGGATTGCTGTCACCTGAGCACGCTTAACTGTGGAGTTCTCCTCTCATCCACAGCTAATACGCCCAAAACGCATTGGGGATATTAGATACCAGACATTACTTATGAACCAGAAATCTCTACTGTCCACGGCCGATGTGAGATATATGTAGGGTGTCACAATAGGAGATAGGTAAGAGTCCAAATAAAACCTATAAATTAGGTTAAAAAGGATCAAATAAGGGTTCAAAGTCTAATGTAAAAGGTTTTTCCATAATGGGTTTATTTATATACAGAGTAAGAGATTTTGCTAGTATTAGATAAGATATTATTACCGACATCATGGATATCCAGTAATATTTAATAAGGTCGTCTAAGACTCAGGTGTTAGTATTAGGGTGTGCACCTTCTTGTACCCGAATAAGTCTGGTTTGAAATAAGTAAACAATAGTTTCCTACCTTGGAATGTAAGCTTTCCCAAGGATGTTAGTTTTAAAGAAACATAGAATACGTCAGCCTCCTAGATAGTGTCTTAAAAAGAGTAGCCAAGTGCACCAATGGGATGGACGGGTTATTCACACAAAACTAACTTTTATTATTGTAATGTAATATCGTACAAGGCTTAAGCTCTTCCAATCTCTCTATTGTTTGGTTAATAGATTTTAGCAATGTTCCCTAAGCTCTTTCTTATTTTCCATTATAACTAAACCATATGTTCTTTAACTAGTTATTATGTTATTATCCCAAATGTTTGCATAATTGTGTGGTGTAGTATCATAGTCGAATGCGCTTGATTTACGAAACTTTGAAGGTTGTTTCGTCCGTGAACAAGAGAGGGAGAATTGAGATATTTGTTGAATGAAAACTTGCAAAGAAACATAACAATCTAGTATCAATCAAGTGTAGTTTGTTATAATTCTCTGAGTTGTTATAATTTCTTCTTAATTAGATACTTGTATACACTACTAAAACAGGTGTTAATGACTAGAAGATTTGAGACTAGCATCCGACAAAAAGATTGCTTGATGTAGATTCTATTGGTGAAAAACACACTTAGGCTCTTGGTCATCTTCTTATCTAGTTGCAACCACATCTCTTCTAAAGTCGTAACCTTCTTAACACCCTATGTATGTTACTTTCTAGTTTAAGGTTTTTTACATCTGGATCTTGGTGAGTTTTTATAAGAGATTTAAAATACTAACATACCAAAATAGCTTTTATTGCAAATGGTTTCTAGAAATAGATGTATGAAATCTAGCATGTTATAGTGTTTGTTCCTCATATCATCCTACAGTAGGTTATGATGTATGTTCATACTATTACACACACACACACTATAAAGATAGGACGTTGAGGTGAAATGTCATTTTAGGTGATGGTTGTATCTCTAATGGAGTTAATTGGTAATATAAAGAAAGACTATAAAGAAAGGGGTCAAAGGGGTAAAATGTATCAAATGAAACATTCAAATTAAGTTTTAGAGGTCCTATAATAATTTTGAGTCATTCTTTTGAAGCTTGTGCCTTGTAATGTATTCTTCCACTTTACAAGAAGATCTATCTTGTGTCTCACGTATTGTGCCTTGTAATGTATGCTTCCACTTTACAACAACTCTGAGTCATTCTTTTGAAGCATAGCCACTTCAACAATAAATGACTCCCTTGGCCCAAAATGATGAGCAACAGGGAGATACCTATTCATCAAGCTTTTGATATAATCATACAGGAATCCATATAGTGTTGTATCGTAGGAGCTTAAACTATTTGATTGGAATATTCTTATTAGTTTCTTATTGAAAATTTTGCAATCATAATTACTAGATAAATCAAATGTTCACATTATTCCAGAAGGGGATAAGAAGTTGTAGGTGGATTGGCCCGCCTATTCTAATCGATTTTGTTTTGACTCTTATCAAACTCATAATTTTTGTTGCCACTGCACCTCTTTCCTAACTTGTATTTTACTTAAAGTTACGCCACGATATTTAAGCCTCTCACAATGTGATCTCATGTTATAAAACTTAGAATTAGATTCTAATGTTCCCAATAATGTTAATATCATCCTGATGATTTGCAACTTTTTAGGTAAACATGATTTTTCTAGTTTTAATAAATCATGTTCAAATTGGTTGAATGGTTAATTGGTTCTAAGATACCCATAGTAAATCTAAATGCAAAAAACCTTGTGAAAATATATATTTTAAAATTTATTTACTATTGAAGTAATATAACTTTGTAATCATGTAAATACAAAAGTAAAATAAATAACAAAGAGTGATTCTTGTCAAACTAACCCGATCAACATGTTTTACCCTTGCCAAATTAGTACATGTTTTGACGTGTTCGACCTAGGGGTGATCGATATTCGAATTAGATTAAAAAATACTCGAAATTCGATGTGAATCAAAAATCATCAATTTGATATTCGATGCGAACTTTCATATTCGAATTCGATTTGATTCAAATTTATATTAATGAATTCGAATCAAAAATTGAATTTGTGATTTACGATTTTAGAAATGCACGCTTACGCTTACTTATCTTATATACTAATTTAAAAATATGCATATAATAAATTAAAAATCAAATGGTAAAATATAATATAATCTATAGATATAAATCATGATCGGTACCTTTTGCGTTATTTGTCATCAGTATTCAGGTATTATTTTTGTTTTTTTTATTTCGATCATTTGAAATTGAATATTCTGAACGATGAAAATATTATTTAATTAATTATTTTTTCATCAAATAAAAACTGAATAAATTCAAATTTGATTTGAATTTGAAATTTTTCCAAATACAAAATGAATTCGAATGTTGTTTGAAAATTTCAATCTAATTTAATTTGAATTCGACTTATATACTTTTACAAAGTGAATTATAATTAAGTGAATACTCTGAAATAACTTTTCTATATTCTTTCATTCAAGTATTATCACCTATGTGTTTGTTAATTAGTAGCTAATAGAGATTTCACATTCATTATCTGCTGATATTAAAAAAGTCTTGATTCTTTAATAATCCAACAAATAATAACAATAACTAGAGTGAATAATATGTGATATATTATCAATAACACTACAAAAACTTTAAGTAAAACACACCTACCATCACTGCCATCACCCTTGCCAGCTCATGAAAAACCCATTCTACCTTAGAATTTTAGAGTTTTATGGATTAAAGTTTCTTTTAGAGTTTTAAACGTTCTCCTTTTTTTCACCAATTTATTACTTTTCTTTATTCTATCTCACATCAAACTTCTATCATTTTCCTTCTTGCCAATCACCCTCTTACCCATGGGGTAAACATCAAAATCACGTATCTTGTTACTCTCTAGCACATTTCTTTTATGTAAGTTCTTTATGACTTAAGAGATTTCATTCCAGTAATATTAATATTAATAGTTTTTTAGACAATTAGGTCAAAGACCTGATTTGAGAAAAATACATATTCAGGATTCTTGGTGAAGGTATTATAGAAAGATGGATACATAACAAAGAAGTTTTTGCATGGTTTTGGCGTTTATAATATCAAAAACGAGCATGAGTGCTCGGCACGAAGGAAAAGACAAGGTTTGGTATGTATAACCAATAAACATGTATTTTGGTGTTGAATGTTATTTTATGTATTTAAATATAAAATGATTTTCAAAGTGTGAAAATTTTGTGATTCTAGAGATAAAGAACAACATATAAAAATAAATACCTACTATAATTAATCTATAAGAATATTACTTTATAGTTAATAATATATAATATGAGATAATTCATGAAGATTACAATCTCTCTAACTAACGTAGAGATAAGAACAATTAAATGTAGATATAACCACTCTATCTTATGTAAAAAAATGATATTAAAATGATACATAATATACCCACATATTGCAAATAATTGTAACTTATATTTTTATTAATATTTATATATAAATTATCTAAGTATTTGAATCTTGAAATATTAACTAGAAAATAATAGATAATGACAATGACTAAGTAGTTAGTGATAATAATGACAACAAAGCTAGAAAAAAAAAATACTATATGAGATTTCACCTCTAATTTTCAAGGCAAACAAGCCAAAAGAGTATCTCATAAAAAGTCCCCATGATGTTGTTTAACTGTCGAAACACTTTCAAGATTTTGATCATAACCTTTTTGCTTTAGTTTACTCAAGCTAGATCGTCTATATATAATTGCATTCGATAGCGGTATTTATCTATTTCGTATCAAATCATGTATTTCATCTAAAAAAACACTCTGGTCCATTTCTTTGATCTTCATTCATTAAATTACAGAAATGAGCACACATGCCGGAGAGTTTTTTCATATGAAATGCATGATTTAGATGTTTACTTTTCTATAAAAAGGTATAGCTGATGATGATATCATGCAATATTTTTGTTTGGGTGTTCTTATATATTTTCACAAACATAAAAGAAACCAATAAATTTTATTCTAATTTAACTTGTGTTTCATGTAGTTTGTACGTATCATCAATAATTCGATGCCAACGATTATATCTTGAAATGAAATGAATGATTAATTCATAAAAGTTAGAAGTATGACAAGTAATATCTAATAATTGCTGGCGTCTTTGTGTTCACTTGTTAAATAAGTTGAATTGGTTTATGTAAACTAATGTTTACAAAATCCTTTTGAATGCTAGCAAGTGACTCAAAATAACATGAATAATTAATAAAGAATGTGCATCCACATGAAGCTTAATGCTAAAGGTGTTAAAAATGGGTGGGTCGGCCTAGGGGTGTTCATCGAACCGAATTTAATCGATTGAGTTATAAATCGAACCAAATAAGTCGGATTTTAAAATTTTCAAACCACTTAAATTTCGAACGAAAAATAGGAATACAAGTGAGCAAAATAGCTAACCTCAAAACTATACAAGTTTGAGATATTTATACTAAGAAAACTAAAAACTAGAACAAAGCTTAAATGTCTATTCTACGTTTAGGATTAATGTCATGTAACAAGTTCATAACTCCACACTACAAGAAAGTGGGTCTATAGCAACGAAAATTTGGCACCTTATAGCGACGACATGTCGTCGCTATAGCTAATTTTGATCTATCTCACATCAAAAACTAGTTGTAATAGGCAGATATGTCGTCGGGATAGACTTCGTCGGCACAAGTTCGTCTATAAGAACGACAAATCGTCCCTATAAGTGTCGTAGTTTCTGATTTTACCGAATAAAAAAATAAAAAAATAAAAACATTATCTATGGCGAAGCGACGACAAGTCGTCACCATTGATCTCAGTTTTTTCATTTTTTTTATTTTATGTAGAACCTAATTTTTTTTACAAATTTATCAAACATATAATCAATATAAATCCAATGCAAGTTTAACAAACAAATAATTCATACAATTTCAAATTTAAGTTTAGCAAACAAATAATTCATACAATTAGTTTAAAGTTCAACAAAATATAACAAAAATACAAACGCTAATGACCACCAGGTGGTCGTTGCTGCTGCTAGTAGCTCATCATTTCCATCTGCTCTTGAAGCAATCGTTGTATTTCTTGTATTTGTTGTTGTTGGATTTGTTATTGTTGTTGTATAGTTTTTTGATTTTGTTGTTGCTGTTGTCTAAGTTCTGCAACTTCATCTTGCAAATGTTGTGTTGGAGGAGGTTGCGAGCTAGAAAAATCAGGGGTGGGATGTCTCACCACGCGACCAACACCTCGTATATGACCTCGCCTTTTACCTAAGGCACGCTCAATGCATTGGATCTCATCAACAGCAGATGAGTCTCCACCGGTCTCGCTAGAGGATCTCACATACTCCTCTTGAATTCTTTCCTGCATTAAACATATTGAAAATATTAGTTCAAATGGGTCATTTTGACCCATACAATGATTGGTTCAAAATCTAAATGACTTTCCCTTCGGATGATGCTACCAAAACTGATTACTGAAACAACATCACCATTCTCTTTATTATCTCCTTAGTGAAGTAACCCCTCATATTTCTACATGGGTTTAAAAAGAGTAATGTTGCCCAAATCTCTCAAATTATGTAAAGTCTGAAGATGGCAGACTCATTCACACTTTCATTCTCAGCTACAACATATGTCAGTATGTATCGATCAGTGATAGGGTCATGTAGTGATTGGTTTATGCACATCCAATGTCTCAACATGAAGTACATCTTCTTCATCAGATTCTGTCTTAACTTTTTTACTACCAATTAATCGTAAGAGATACACCATGATTTGTACTTTGGTGGCATCCCTCTTAAGAATGTTATAAGTGAGAACATCTTCGCCAGATATTTAAAGTTTAACCTCAACACTTCAAGTTCATGGGCAAAGAGTGATCTTGAGTCATCTTGTATTTTAACAAAATAGTGCTCTATATTGTCATCAAATCCCAGTTAGTAATTACATTATGTTGACTTTCAAAGCAATCCTTTTCTTCAGACTCAGGGTGGATTGTTGGAGCTAAAATTAGGAGTAACAACTGAGTTTTTTCAATACTAGCTCTAAAGATTCTTAGTATTTTTACAATCTGCTCTGGAATATTTAAAGTCAGATCAAGGTATCATTCACCGAATCATAGTAGTTTATGACTCAATTGGCTCTCTTTACTCCATACATTCCCATCTCCCTAATATATTTAGCAGCAAGTACTTTGGTTCTTTTAATTAGGTTCTCTTCAACTATTGGATCCACCAGTCTTGCCTTGGTTACCTTTTTAGGTTCAACTTTCTTTATATTCAAGACTAATGAAAAAGGTGTATCATCATCTAAGATTGTTCTTTTGGAAGGAGGAGATGTTGGTTCTTCAATCGGCAGATGGTTTCTAGTTGTTGTTTTCTTACTTTTTCTTTGTTCTTTCTCCCATGCTGCCTTAGCTTCCTCAAAGCTTAGTAGCTCACTGGTTGCAACTCTTCTTTTGATTTCTTTGATGTTTAGATCAACAGTAGACATACTCATTTATCCTTCTTGTTTACCAGAGAAACCATAGTATTTCAAATGCATCTTAATTTGTTTCTTCTAATCAACCTCTTTCCTAACTTTATGCACTTTCTTTGTCTCAGCTTCTTCCTTCTTTCTTCTTTCTAACTCTATTATTCCTTCATCTCAGCCAGAGTTAGAGCTATTAACTTAGCCTCTAGCTCACTCAAGCTTCACTTATAACATCACTAAAGTTTAAGTTCCTTTTTTTTTACATGAAATGCTAATCTATACTTCTCAGAGTCCTTTTCAATCATTTTTAAACTATGAGATTTGATCCTTTCTGATGGATCGACAGTTGTAGTCGTAAAGGGAGCTTGCATTGTAATTCTTTCAAGAACATGGCTTTCAGTGTATCAATCTTTGGACTTGGGACTTGGGAGCTTTCTTCACCCTTTTAGCTTGCAATTTGAGTGGAGCTATTAGTTTTGTCTTGCATGACTCCTTAGTATATTTAATGCTTGTTCTCATCCTTACGGCTCTAGATATTTTAGCTTGTTTGATTAGAACAATAATGTTAGTTCTTAAGCGAGTTGCTTGATGTTTACCATAATGCAATTGTAGAACATCAGCACTTACATCCTTTAATGCTGATCTCAGATTCAAGATCAGTAACTCTATTTGTTGAACCTTTTAGTAGACAATTTCTAAATTAAAGAACTGTTGCTCTTTTAGCATATCCTTATAGCCTTATGATCTCATGTAGAAGAACACTTATCCTTTGTGCAAGATCCAAGTTGAATGGCATCAATTCACTAATGAGTTGTAGACTTACCTCAACCCCAGGGTCCTAGGCCTTGCCTCTGCACATTCATCATCGGTTATAGTTTGTTGGCACCTAAGATTCCTCCCTTTAAGATATACTACCAGGAAAGTACTCTCAAAGTGAGTTGTCGTGGTTAGGGTTATACTTATGTTACCATTTTCCAACTAATCTTTTGATGTATATATCTTAAGTTGCAAGATCTGGGATGGATGTTTCCACTGACAAGTTTGATAAGTTGTAACTTTGTTATTTCGTGATCCCATGATAGCCCTTGTTATATCTAATAGGACTTGATCTGAACCTCTCGACTTGTTAGACAAACAGTGAAGGAATATGTAAAGAATGATTCTCCAATTGTAATATACTAGTGATTTAAATAATTTCAAAGTAGAGAGGTTTCTTTCATATCCCATTTCCCATAATGTCTCACTAATCACTTCTTTTGAAAAGGATGATTGGCCATTTGCATCCTGTAGTTCAAGATGAGTTCTAAACTTTTTTTAATGGAGATTATGACTTCTTGATCTTGCATTATGGCTTTTAATACCTGTACATCATTTTCTCTTTGAATAGAACAAAAATCTAGAATTATTGAATATGCAATGCATAGATGATAGGGTCGATAGTGATAGCAAAGGCGTGGTTACTCCTTTGAAGAAATCTCAGCCCCAGATCATAGGCATCATCACCGATAGGATGGAGAGATGTAAAGATGTTGTGGTTAGGTCTAAACTTGAGATTTTGAGCAGCCATTAATGAATGACGAAGGGTTTTAGGGTTTAGGAATTTGTATAAATGTTTGAAATTTCGAGTGAGGATGAAGGAGGGAAAATGTAGGAGAGAGGAAGCAAATGATAGTTATAAGATAATAATATTTAAAAACATTTTAAAATTTTAGCTCGAAAGAATGATAATGCACTAATATCCGATGGTTCTATAATGATGGAATAGTATTTCTGGTGGAGTGCAGGGGCTACTACTCATTGAAAGATAAAAGTGAGCCCCAATGAATCTTTTTTTCTTTATGCCGAAATCTATATCTGTCAAGGGTTTTTCTATATCAGATATTTGAATCAGCTATATTAGTGAATCAGTAGTTGAGATCTGCTAATTTTTGGATGTTCAATAGTGATGTATCTGTTGAAGCACACTTTTCAACCGACAGGACTTACCTTGACAAAAGAGCAAGTTGCATGGTTATTTAAAAGAACTTTATTTACAAAAATTAAAAAGCTATTTGATAGAATTTAATTCATTTAAAATTTATCATTCCAGTAGCAGAAATAAGATAATTAAAACTTGCCTCATCAAAGGATTTTGTAAAGAGATCTACATATTGTTCATTTGTGTGAACTTCGACTAAATTAATAATATTTTTCTTAGCACAATCACTAATAAAATGATACTTGATGTCAATGTGCTTTCTGTTTGAATCTTAAACTAGATTATTTGTAATTAAGATAACAATATTGTTTTCAATATGTATAGGAGTATTCATGAAGTTGACACCATAATCTCCGAGTTGAGTCTGAATTTACAGCACTTGAGCACAATAACAAGGAGGAACAATGTTCTTAGCTTCAGCAGTTGATGTAGAAACACAAGATTTCTTCCTAAATTTCCATGACACCAACCTTCCTCCTAGAAATTGACAACCTCTTAAAGTAGACATCTTGTTAGTGTTGTGGCCACCATATTCATGTTTGTGTAGCCATAGAGATAGAAGTCAGCGTTCTTAGGACACCTCAATCCTAACTTAGGTTCCCCCTTGAGATACTTTAGAAATCTCTTAGTAGCAATCATATGTGACACCTTAGGAGCTACTTGAAATCTTGCACACAAGCATGTGCCAAACATAATATCTATTCTGTTCATAGTTAAGTACATAACATATCCAATGATGACTCGATATTGTTATCGATCCATTGCCTCCCCTTAAAAATAAGGAGTTAAAGTATATGCTTTAGACATTAGGGTTTTTATAGATCTAACATCATTAGCTTAAAGTCTGACTAAGATATCTTTTACATACTTAGACTGATTTATGAAGATGCCATCATTGGTTGCTTAACTTGCAAATCCAGTAAGAAGGTAAGTTCTCCAATTCAACTCATTTCAAACTTGGACTTCATAAATTGCACAAAGTCTTTGCAACGTTTCTCATTTGTAGACCTAAATATGATATCATCCACATAATTTTTTCTAACATGATATCTACTCCCACCTTCTTGATGAACAAAGTCTTATCTATAGTTCCTCTGGTGTATCTATTTTCCTAAAGAAACATTGAGAGTGTCTTATACCATTTCTTTGGGGTTTAATGTAACCAATAAATAGCCTTGTGAAGCTTACATACATGGTCTAGGAATATTAGATCCTCAGAACCACGTAGTTGGCATACATATACTTCTTCATCTATTTCACCATAGGGAAGATCACTCTTCACATCCATCATAAAAAACTTAAGGTTTATTGATGATGCAAAAGCAATAAAGATCCTTATATCCTCAAGTCTCATAACCCAAACAAAGACTTCATCATAGTATGTTCCCTTTTCTCATGTATGCCTTGTACCATAAGTCTTGCTTTGTTCTTGATGACTATCCCTCTTCATCCTTCTAATTTTCAAATACCCATTTAGTTCCTATGTAGTCTTCCTCTTTGGAAGTACACAGAGTTTTGAAACCTTCTGCCTTTGAAACTGGGGAAGCTCTTTTTGATTACTTCTACCTAGTTATTCTTTCTTAAGCCTTCATCTACCTTCTTTGGTTCAAGTTATGACAAGAAGCATGAGAAAAATAAGATGTTTTCTTCAAAAGCTTTACTTTTTGCCTTGACAGCAATATCAACTTCACTAATGACGTTTTCTACTATATGCTCTTTGTGAATTCTAAGCCTTGGGATAAGTTGTTATGGTTGAGAGAGATCCAAATTGAACAAATTTGTTTCAAGACCTTCAGCAGATGGTGCAACTGCTTAACTACCACCTTCTTTAGTGGGTTTAACATGAGAATCTTGATTAATAGATTCTCTTGTACCTATGTGCTCATCAGTATATGACTCTTCATTAGATGTATTATTTTGCATATGGAGATGTTGTTACAACATATGCGTAGTACTAGCAAGGACATCTGTTGAGAAGATGTTGAAGGAAAGTGAACATCAACCCTTTATTCCTATACATTATTAGACTGTGTATAAATTGAGGTAGCTGATGAAGTCTATGAAACATTCCCAAGTAAATGATTAAATACATTTATGAATACATTAAGATTAAACATCAAACTAGGAGTATGACCAATTTTATTAGAGGATTTTTCATTGAAAATAACACAATTAGGTTCCTTTATATTATTGTCTAAACTTTTGTATACTCTATAAGCCTTAGCTTATGAAGAGATCCAACAAAGTACCTATCTATTAATTTCTTAGAAAATTTTGATAAATGCTATTGGGTATTAAGGAGAGTTCAAGGACATCAAAAAGATCTTAAGAACTCAATGAATGGTTATATCTTATGCCACAACTCCTAAAGGATGTTCCCATGTGTTTTGACTCTTAACACTCTATTTTGAACATAGCATGTCATGCTAACTACTTAAGCCTAGAATGTTGTAGGAAGTTTAGAGTTAGACAGTAGGGTCCTTGAAGTATTAATAAGTTTCTTATTTCTTCTTTCAGTAACTTTATTCTGTTGAGAAGTCTATGAGCATTATATTACCTACTAATACCTTTGGATATATAGAAGGAATCAAGCATGTGGTTCCTAACTCAGTTGATCACATCTAACAATATTAACTTTTTGATCTGTTTAGTTCTTAGTTTTTATAATAAATGATTTTATTACTTCTGGAGTTTCATCTTTAGCTTTTAAAAAGAAAACTCAAGTAAATCTTGTAAAATCATCTATTATTACTAGGATTAAGATTTTTTACACAGACTTTTTACACCTGTGAGACCAAAGAGATCCATGTGTATCAAGTGTAAAGGAGTTGTGACTGAATTTATTTGTTTGGAATTATAGAAAGACCTATGTTGTTTTTCTTTTCAAGCATGCAATACAGTGATCAGCACATGCAAACTCCTTGATTAGTAGTTTTCTAAGGTTTAAATGTGCTAGCCTTCTATGTCAACAAGACTATTCATGGATAGAAGCCTTATATACAAAACAAGAAACACTACTAGAAGGTGATGCATTCAACATGGTGCTCTTAAGAGAATTTATCATTTGGAATAACAAACCCAAATGAAAGTTATACAACCATGCTATATGAAAAGAATGTTGTGATTTTGAACACACAATTGAGATACACTCAACAAGTTATAGTTCAATTCTTTCATATAATTCTCCTTATGAAAGCTTACCCTACAATTACTTACTATGCATCTTCTAGTAATGTAGCCACCTCTTTGATCACTTTAAAGGTAAAAGATATACCATCATAAGGTTCTAGATTCAACAAACAAGATCTGCAACCTATAACGTGCTAAGAGCACCCACTATCAATAGTCTATAAGTTATCTTTATCCTGTGGATGTCCCTGTATAAAAACTCATTTATGCGATCCATTATGTTTATGGTTTTGGGTTTGGCTTGTCTGCTTCGATGGGTGGTTAAACATGTTCAACAACTATCTTTGGCTTCCAAACTTACCTTGCTTTTGGAACCTTTTTATTTGTTGAAAGCTTCAACATCATTCTTCTTCTGCTTATCTGTTGATTTCCAATCGACAGATTGCCTTCTTTTTGTTGGAAGCTTACCAGGCTTCTTTTCAGCAGATAACTTCAATCCTTTAACCGGTGAAGAACAATCCACCACTAAGCACTTTTGAGCAATTGGTTTCATTGGATATGTGGAATGGGTAAATGATCTGCTGTATTATAAGGATCTTCTTGAAGCAGATGAACTACCAGCTGTTGATTTGACTGCTGACTGCTTCAGTAGATTCTTCGTTAGTGTTGATTTTTGTTTTTTATCGGCAATCAATCCGTTTGATGTCGAATTGTCTCTAACATACCTCCCCATCTTCTCTAGGATTTATTAGGAGCAGAATAGTTCTTCATGAACCTTGATGCTTTAGATTGATTCACAAATCTTTTCTTTGATGATATTGGACTGTAGTAACAATACTTTGCCAATTGGTCATTCTCTCCACATACCAAACAGATGAGAGGTTGTTCATTCGTTTTCTTCTTTTTGGTCTCCACCTTACTTGCAATAACCTTCAGCTATTCCTTTCTCCCTCTAGTTATCAGTTTATAATCAATGAAGTCCTTAAGAACCATCTTCTTTCTTAGATGCTTCATCTACTGATGCCCGCCTCCTTCTTTCTTTTTCTTATCATCCATATTCTTCATCTTTTAACTGAGTTATGATCAACATGGGAACTCAAATCAATATCTTCCTTATAATTATGCATTTTGGATCTTGATAGCTTCATCAAGAGATTTTTAGATATATGGTTGAGGTCTATCTTGAGAATCCCTTAAAGTGTTGGCATTAAAACTTCTGTCATGCACCTTCTTGTTGTAGAAGTTCTCTGGTCAAAGCTTGGGCTTCCTGGGTGAAAGAACCGAATAAACAATTTTGATATTGATTTGAGGATTCTTCTTGGTTTGCTTAGCTTCCGTGACTAATTTTACATGCTGAACCTTCTTGGCTAAGCACTTCTCATAGTATTTGTTGCTTTGATTTGATTTTGAGGACACCTTGTTTTCATCCAAATCAATTACCTCTTCATCTCTTACTTGCTTACTTTTAAACTTGATAGGAACAAATTCAATAATGATGGGGTCAACAAATAACTATTATTTCATATCCAAGCAACATCTAGGAGTATATCTTGGAGTATATATCATTGGTGGTTCAACAGCCTTATACCCCAAAATTGTCTTGGTTTGATACAATTTTTAGGGGTTATTAGTGAAAGCAAATAATTTTTCAAACTTTTCGAATTGAACATTGTACTTATTTGCATAGGTCTTTTCTATTACTTGATCAGCCTATGCAAACTTCAATCATACTAAGAGATCATCAATCTGGGTCTCTAAGTTTGTTTGCTCATATTTTAATGATAAAACATTTTTTTCTAGCTCTTTTATCTTTTATTTTTGAGCATGATCAGTTTTCTTAGAATCAATATTAAGAATATTTATTGATTTAACATCATTCAAGAAATCCAGATTATAATTTCGGTACAAGTTTACCTTAGCAATACATTCAGGTGTACCACAAGGTTTAGAAGTTACCTGAGAAAAAAATTTTGAATTGCCTTCCATCAATGCATAGTTAATGGGTGAGATATCTTCAACTTGAAAGCTCTAGGAGGATCTCTTCATCAGATGTTCCAGCAACAACTTGCTTTTGTGTGGCTGAAGATGTTAGAGATTCGATGTTTGATTATGGCTTGAAGCTAGAAGTGCTTGGAGGTGATGGATTAGACTTTGGCGCTTTGCATTCTTTAGCAAAGTGACCCAGTTGGTTATAGTTGTTCCACTTGACCTTGCTCTTGTCTAATCCAAATCTATATATTTTCTGTCTTTAGATCTTCATACCGGTTCTTGTTTTAATTATTTAGTCCTGAAAGAGATCATGGTTATCTGGTAGTTGATGTCAAGTTCCTAAAGATCATCTCGATTAATACACTCTATATCTTCTTTGGATAGTTGGTATAAGTTAGCTTGTTCAAACATAAATGTTGAATTTGAAAGCTTAAGTTGGGAGTTGAAGCTCCTGACTACTAATTTAAACTGTTGAATAGTAACGAAGGGAATGTTTCGCCAGTTAGTGTTTTAGGATAAGTGACCATAGTCACCTGATGACTCACCATTGTAATTTGATGCGATTGAAATGGTTTATAAATAGGGCTCGTAGGTGCTGAAGACCTTGAAGTGCTAGGTGTTGTCAAGAGAGATTCTTCATCAACATCCATGTCAATCTAACAGGCACTCAAAATAACATACAAGTCTTTAAGGCTCATGGTCTTTATATCTTAGTTCTTATAATGGTCATGGTTTTCATTGTCCATATTTAAGAGCTTCCTAAGAGTATCACTATTCTCCATCTTCACATCAGCTTATAAGAGAGTCAAGTAGCTCAACATATCTGAGATATGTTGATGTTATTGTTTCTCCTCTTATGAAACCAAAATTTTCAAATTTCTATTAAGGACATCTTTTTGATCTTACTCATGTTCTCAGTTCCTTCTTATATAGTCTTCAACGCTTCCCACAACTTCTCAGTAGTAGTGAACTTCTTGAAGCCATGAATGATGTTGTTTGAAATGCTCACTCTAATCAGTCATATAGCCTTAGAATCCATCTCTATTTTCTTCATATATTCATCACAATACTTGGTGGGGTCGTTTGGAATTATTCCACCTCCTTCACCAGCAACGTGGACTATAGGTATATATGGACCATTTTGAATTGACAACCGTAGTTTCTATCCTGATTTTTGAAGAACTTTTCCATCTAGATCTTCCATAGTCATTTGAAGGAACATTGGAGGTTAGGTTTAAGTATCATTTTCCAAGTCATGCTTGGTTAATATACCAAGATCAACCACATCTGGGAGAGTTTGAGTGTTTGGGAGAATGATCTACAAAAAAACAAGTGATTTGTTGAAAGAAGTATCAAACAAATCAAGAGCTAATGCTCTAATACCACCTGTTGGATCGTTAAAGAAACAAGACTTTCTATAGAGCAATAGATAATAGATGTGGAATCTCTATTAGTTACTTACTAACAAATACACATATGATACTACTTGAATTAAATAACAAAATAAGTTCTTCGAAAGTATTCACTTGCTTATATTCAATAATTAGAAAAGTAATATCAGGAATACAATGGCAAAATAGCTAACCATAAAACTATATTTATGTATGGTATTTATACTAAAAAAGCTAAACACTAGAACAACTATAACATCTATTCTAGGTTTAGCATCAATGACATGTTACATCCATTGTTCTACACATTATGGCATACCATAAATATGCAATATAATTGGTTGCAATACTATTACAATACATGTGATCTCTCGTATTTTTATTTAACATTTGTTAAACGTCGTTATCTCTTGTAAGGGCTTGTTTTGTTATTAATGCAAGTACGAGGACTTATTTGTAATTTCTTGAAATTATTATAATTGGTTATAATTAAATAATTAAATAATTAATGATAATAATAATAATAATAATAACAATAATAATAATAACAACAAGCGTAAGAGAAAATGTTAATTTTATTAATAATAATGAAAATAATAATAAAATGATAAAATAATAAATACTAATAATAAGTAATAATTATTATAAGTGTTAATCTTGTAAATAATAAAATAATATAAAATTAATATTTTAAAAAACTTGTAAATAATAGTTTTGGGCATGGAATAATAACATTTAAAACTTTAGGGACCAAACTATAATTTTTCTTTTAAACTATAAATTGAACTTTGGGTTAACCATGTAAACTTATAAAACACAGGGACCAAAGTGTAATTTTTTTAAATGAAAAACCCAAAACCCGACTTCCCGGTGGGAGCTCCGGCCACACCTCCGGTCGGCTCCGGCCACACCCAAAACCCCTGAAATTCATGGATTTTAATCGAATTAAACCGTCATTTACTGACTCGCACTAGTTTCGAACCCTATCCTATCGTTTATTCGAATTTAAGTATGGTATTGATGGTTTTTGGACATGAAACCGAAGAACAATCAAACTAAAAATCGGTTTTACCATTAAATCGAGTTAATAATACAATTAAACAGGCACTAACGTTCCTCTAATCACCTCAAACTCAATGTGATGATTTATTGCACTTGAAACTACAATTAATCCGGTTAATGCGACTTGAAACCCCCGACTTTAAGATTATAGCCGATGGGCGCGTAATCGAGCAAATTAAGGTATAAAAACAGAGGGGAAACCTTCAAATTGACTTTCTTAAGCTACCGGCATTGTCAATTTTATCAAAAACATACACACATTGAAATACCCAATCAAGAACAGTCGCGGCCCATTCGAACTTGAAATCATCAAGAACAACACTAAATCAGGTAATCAAACACATGTTGACACTCGTTTTGATGTAAGAAACAGAAGCCCTATGGCTAATTTCATAACTATCATCAAATTGTTGTTCAATTGGATGATTTGGGAATTAGGGTTATTCGTGTAATTTGGGGGTTTTGCTAAGAAATTGGTTTTTAAATTATGATTTCCATTCTATAACACCGGACAGGGCTTTAGCCCACCGGTTTAACTTTTGGGTGTTGGGCAGGAGGTCCCGGGTTCGAACCTAGGCACCTACAAATCTTTTTAAATGTGTTTTGGATTTTAAAATGCAGAAAATACTTTATTATTATTATAAAACTTATAAACATCATTTTAAAATTTAATAAAATTATTTTCTTGTGAATTTTCTTAAAAACTCAATTAAGAAACTATTATTTCTTTTATTTTTAACATCATAAAAACTTGTTATAAAATACCATTTATCATTAATTTCAAATTGTAATAAATCTTATTTAATAATTTCAATGTAGTAAATTCATTAATGTTATACAATATAGTTACAAATTTATTTATATTTATTTTATGAAAATAAATATATATGTACATATTTAAAATGTACACTCATTATAATTAATATAATTATTTTAATCATTTAAATCTACAAATTACTATTTTATTAAATAGTAAATAATAAACATTTGATAGTAAAAATCTAACTTTTATCAATAGTGATTAACACTAAAATTCTTATTTAATCATTTAGATACCAAAATAATAACAAATTGCATCTATTTAATAACTTAAAAATCATGGACTAAATGGTTTATAAATATAACACCATAACTATCATGATTAATCTCACACGTCGTTCGTTTAGGTTGAACGTTAATGAATCCTCGGCATATTTTTATACAAGGCTTTCTTATTTGCTCATCCTATTATTCATGTGGGTTTTCATACCCCTTTTTTATATTATTTCATACTTTTGGGGTGAAACATGTTAAACGTATCATAAACACACTTGTAACCATGTTTTTAATCTTGTAACACTTGTGCAATTCATCTTATTTTATCATGGTTATATGAAATCTTGTAACTATCATGTGATGACCCTTGTAAGATACAATCATTAACTATTGCTAGCCTGGCGACGTCATAGAAGCCTATTTGGTGCTAAAGCCGAGGTATTGCCGGCTCCTAGTGTCGTATTCTTGAGCACTATGGGAACCAAATACACTTAGCTAATCGTTTAATCTTGTAATGGCCATATTTGTCAAGGTTTGATTGTTACATTTATTCATCCATCTTTATTTACTTTATTCAATAACCTATGACATGAATTGCCATCTTTTGATATGTATATCTATGTATGAAAGACCTATGGAAACTCACCAACATATTGTTGACATTATTTTTAACATGTTTCAGAAAATGATACTGCTTAGCTTGTTTTTAAAGACTTGTTCACATCTAGGATTGGACCTAGATTATAATAAAAAAACATTTATTGTCATATGACGCTTGTAAACTTATGTATTTGATTGTTGAACTTATGTTATTTCTGTTATGTACGTTATGAATCTTGATATTTAATAATATTATCATTTTTAATTTAGCGTTGTGTGGCATGAACAATCTTAACCCTCACACCGACGTTTCATCTTTAAGGTTGGGGTGTGACAGATTGGTATCAGAGCCCATAACTATAGGGATTTAGGTTATTAGAAATAGTGGCCTAGACTACGATTAAACTAGGGACCCTTTACATGACATTTGCTATAATCTTGTAAGTATGCTTATATGCCTATCACATGTTGCTATTTATTTATATTTAGAATCTAGTGCCTTAGGATTATGCCTTGAACCTTGTATACCCCAACTTCCTAATCCTCTTCTTATGCCTCTAAGTTCTACAGCGTCTAATCTTTTTCTAAATCTTATTCTCGACTACGTGTGGAAATCTATGCATCTTATCGAATGGAAAACTTCCTTAGACAATATGTCTAAATCTTGAAAATCTCATCGAGGTTTTAATTCTAATAGCCTTAGGGAAGTGTGTGATGCATAAACACCTGTATTTCGGATTTTCTGGCAAAAGGCCCTCGGGCTAAGGCAAGCATTTCGTATAAATCTCATTGCGAGACCTGTTATGCTTACCTGGGGATTTCTGGGATGAGTGCTAAATTATGGTCAACATACACATCTTCCTTGGGGTAATTGGGGTTAAGTCACCTCGATGTGCCCATGTCCCTATTGACTATGTGGTACCAAATGGAACCATCCTGGGTATATTTAAAATATCAAAAATTCTTGATTTCCTGAACTGGTTTATCTCCGAATACTAATATTTTTCTTTATTTCTATCTTATAGAATGTCTCTTCACCAAGGAAAGCATGCTACTTCCGACCGCAAACTTGCCGCGATGATCGCCCGTCAAATGGCTACTGTACTCCCGACGATGGTTGCTGAACTTAGTAGCACCTTAATGGACAATAATAGCAACAACACCAATGGAAACAATGGTGGTGATGGCAACAATGGTCATGGGGAGAATAGTAACAACCAAGGTGGGAACAACCGCACCTGCACGTTCAAGCACTTCAACTCATGCAAACCCACTAGCTTTAGTGGAAAGGAAGGATCCACTGGACTTCTCGAGTGGTTCGAGAGTATGGAAAACACGTTCATCAATAGTGAGTGTCCCGAGAAGCTCAAGGTCCGCTATGCTACAAGTGTCCTGCAACAACGGGCGCTTACATGGTGGAATAGTGAAAAAAGGAACAGAGGTGCTGAAGTTGCCTTAGCGTTGTCTTGGGAGGAGTTTAAGGACTTAATGGTCCAAAAATTCTATCCGAGAAGTAAATTGCAGAAACTGGAGGAGGAGTTCTAGAACCTTAAACAGGACAGTGGAAACCATTTAGCATACTCTACCCGTCATCACGAACTGAGCATGCTTCTACCACACATGGTGGATACCGTACCCCGAAGCATCAAGAAATTTATCAAGGGGGTACCGCCTCAAATCCAAGATGTTGTGGTGGGAAGTAGGCCCACAACTTTGGAGGAGGCGATCAATATCACCTCCTAGCTTACTGAAAACCATATTAAGGCTGGTACCTTGACGGTGAAGGGTGCCAACTCAACTGTGAAGGTGACTCCCGAAGCAACAGAGGAGGTGAAAGCTGAGTCGTGATTCAAAGGCAAGAAGCGTAAGTTCATACCGGCCCGTAACTATGCGGTGACAACACCAAATGCCCCTCAAAGGCAAGTTGTCGCTGCAAAGCAAGCTCCCGTGGCAAGGGCTTATACTGGACCGTACCCGATGTGCAACACCTGTAAGTACCATCATGCGGGGAACACTCCTTGCCGAATCTGCTCGTTGTGTGGAAAGTATGGTCATTTGGTGGCTACTTGTCATTGTGCCCCGAATAATGCTGCAATGGTTGCTAATTGAGCCTGCTACAACTGTGGCGAAACCGGGCATTTCCGTCCACAATGTCCTCGCATTGTGGGAAATGTGCCACCAGCTCGAGGAAGGGCTTTCAATATCAACGCCAATCAAGCCCAAGTCAACAACGACGTGGTGAATGGTACGTCACAATTTCTCTTTAATCGTTCTTTTATCTTGTAAAATTCCTGCCTGCCTTCCATGTGCCAATGATAGTTTATTATCTGAGCAGGTATGTACCTTTTAAATAATAGATATGCCTCTGTACTTTTCGATTCGGGTGCGGATAAGAGTTTTGTGTCTTTAGAGTTCGAGCCTATTCTTTCTAAGCCGTGTTCTAACTTAGAAAGATCTTTATGGTCGAAGTAGCCGATGGCACATCTATTGAAGTCGACGTCGTGATACGCGATTGTGTCTTAAGTCTTAACGAGCATGTGTTCCTTATCGACCTCATTCCTATGCAACTGGAGAGCTTCAACATCATTATCGGCATGGATTGGTTAGCCAAACAACACGCGGAAATTATATGCTTCGAGAAGTGCATTCGCATTCCTTTACCATCGGGTGATACCTTAAAAGTCTTTGGGGTGAGATCATCCCAAAGACTCAAACTCATGTTGTATCAAGGCCCGAAAGTGCTTGGGTAAAAACTACGTAGCTTTCATGGCTTATGTAGTTAACACAAAAGCCAAGGAGAAGGAATTGAAGGATATTCCTGTTGTACGAGATTTTCCCGAGGTTTTTCCCAAGGATCTTAGTGGGTTACCTCCTGTTCGAGAAGTTGAGTTCAAAATCGATTTGATTCCTGGTGTGAACCCCGTGGCTAAGTCACCTTATCGTCTTGCACCGTCTGAAATGCAAGAACTAGCTAGTCAACTGCAAGAGTTGACCAATAAGGGTTTTATTCGATCTAGCTCTTCACCATGGGGTGCACCCGTACTATTTGTGAAGAAGAAAGATGGTTCTTTCCGTATGTGCATCGACTACCGGGAACTCAACAAACTCACTATCAAGAAACGATACCCTCTTCCTAGAATCGATGATCTCTTCGATCAACTTCAAGGAGCTACACAATTCTCAAAGACGATCTACGTTCTGGGTATCATCAACTATGTGTTCACGACAATGACATTCCAAAGACCGTGTTTCGTACTCGATATGGACATTACGAGTTCATGGTTATGCCTTTTGGTTTGACTAATGCACCTACTGTCTTCATGGATCTCATGAATAGAGTATGTAAACCGTACTTGGACAAATTCGTGATCATGTTTATCGATGATATTCTCATCTATTCCAAGACAAAAACCGATCACGAGTCGCATTTACGCCAAGTCCTCGATCTTTTGAAGAAGGAACAATTGTATGCCAAGTTCTAAAAGTGTGAATTCTGGCTCGAAGAAGTTCAATTCCTAGGACATGTGGTGAATAGCCAAGGAATTCACGTCGACCCTGCAAAAATAGAAGCCGTGAAAAATTGGTGTGTTCCAACGACCCCAACTGAGGTTCGTTCTTTTCTGGGTTTAGCGGGTTATTACCGTAGGTTCATTGCAAACTTTTCAAAGATTCCTAAACCGCTTACGGCGCTAACTCAAAATAATAGACTTTTTGAGTGGGGACCTAAACAAGAAGAGGCTTTCAAGACTTTGGAACACAAACTGTGTAATGCCCTATCTTAACTCTTCCCGATGGAAACGATGACTTCACTGTGTACTGCGACGCGTCTAGTCAAGGCCTTGGTTGTGTTCTCATACAACGAGGCAAGGTCATATCTTACGCGTCAAGGCAATTGAAGGTTCATGAAGTGAACTACACAACTTATGATCTCGAACTTGGTGCCGTGGTATTTGCTTTGAAGATTTGGCGGCATTATCTTTATGGGACACAATGTATAGTCTACACCGACTACAAGAGCCTTCAACACGTGTTCAATCAAAAGGATCTCAAAATGAGACAAAGACGTTGGGTTGAATTGATTAGCGACTACGACTACGACATTCGCTATCATCCTGGAAAGGCGAATGTTGTAGCTGACGCGCTGAGCCGTAAGACCCACAACAAGACTGTCTCGCTTCAAAAAATCCGAGATCGAAGACAACGGTTTGACACGTTAGGATAATTTGATACCGAGATCCATGTGGATGTTAATGAGGCTACTATCATGCTTTAAAATATAAGAATTGATAGTGATCTCGAGTTGTGCATCCGAGAGGCTCAAGAAGCGGCGTTAACCGAAGAAGGGAAGGATGATAAACTAGCATTTAACCTTCGGTCACAATTGGAGACAAAACCGAATGGCATGTGGTATTTCTTGAACCGGCTTTGGATTCCGAATCGCGACAATCTCCGTCACTTCATCATGAACGAAGCTCACCAAACTCGATATTCTATTCACCCTGGGTCTAATAAGATGTACATGGATCTTCGTGGCCAATATTGGTGGCCAGGAATGAAGAAGGATATCGCGTCTTATGTTTCCAAATGCCTCAAGTGTGCAAGGGTCAAAGCTGAGCATCAACGGCCTAGTGGTTTACTTGAACAACCTGAAATCCCTATGTGGAAATGGGAACATATATCCATGGATTTCATAACCAAGTTACCATGAACCTCTTGTGGCCATGATAGTATAAGGGTGATTGTTGACCGTTTGACCAAAACGGCACATTTCATACCAATACGAGACACTTACAAGGTTTCAAGGTTGGCTCGTATTTACATCGATGAAATTGTGAGTCGTCACGGCGTGCCATTGCACATTATCTCCGATCATGATGCTCGTTTCACTTCACATTTCTGGTCTTCTATGCAAGAACTCTTAGGTACTCAACTGGATTTAAGCACGGCTTACCATCCTCAAACAGACGGTCAAACCGAGCGAACAATTCAAACTCTTAAGGATTTGCTACATCTTTGTGTCCTTGACTTTAGTGGTGACTGGGATACGCATCTGCCGTTAGCGGAATTTTCGTATAACAATAGTTATCACTCGAGTATCAAGATGGCACCATTCGAGGCTTTATATGGTCATAAATGTCGTTCTCCGATCTGTTGGACTGACATTGGTGAGAATTTCATTACTGGTCCAGAACTTATTCAAGAAACGACCGACAAAGTCTCCAAAATCCGTAATAACCTTGAGGTGGCTAGAAGTCGTCAAAAGAGTTATGCGGATAAAAGACGCAAACCATTGGAGTTTCAAGTCAATGACATGGTTCTTCTTAAGGTCTCACCATGGAAGGGTGTTGTTCGCTTTGGGAAGAAGGGCAAGTTAGCCCCATGTTTTGTAGGACCTTTCAAGAATCTGAAAAGAGTTGGGAAAGTGGCTTACAAACTAGAACTACCTTTCGAACTTAGCGGGGTTCATCCTGTTTTCCATGTCTCAAACTTGAGGAAGTGCCTGGCCGATGAAAATTTGCATGTTCCTTTGGAGGAAATCCAAATTGATGAGTCATTGCATTTCGTTAAGAAACCTGTCGAGATTATGGATCGAACACTGAAGAAGACCCAAACATCTACCACACCGATCGTCAAAGTTCGTTGGGAAAACAAACGTGGAGCTGAGTTCACCTGGGAACGCGAAGACCACATGAAGAAGAATTATCCCTACCTTTTTGTTTAGTCTTGTCTTTAATTTCGGGACGAAATTCCTTAAAGTTGGGGAGACTGTGACCTCTGGTATTTTTATTTAACGTTTGTTAAACGTCGTTATCTTTTGTAAGGGCTTGTTTTGTTATTAATGCAAGTACGAGGACTTATTTGTAATTTCTTGGAATTATTATAATTGGTTATAATTAAATAATTAAATAATTAATGATAATAATAATAATAATAATAATAATAATAATAATAATAATAATAATAATAACAATAACAATAATAATAATAACAACAAGCGTAAGAGAAAATGTTAATATTAATAATAATAATGAAAATAATAATAAAATGATAAAATAATAAATACTAATAATAAGTAATAATTATAATAAGTGTTAATCTTGTAAATAAATAAAAACAATATAAAATTAATATTTTAAAAAACTTGTAAATAATAGTTTTGGGCATGGAATAATAACATTTAAAACTTCAGGGACCAAACTGTAATTTTTCTTTTAAACTATAAATTGAACTTCGGGTTAACCATGTAAACTTATAAACCATAGGGACCAAAGTGTAATGTTTTTAAATCAAAAACCCAAATCCCGACTTCCCGGTAGGAGCTCCGGCCACACCTCCGGTCGGCTTTGGCCACACCCAAAACCCCTGAAATTCATGGATTTTAATCGAATTAAACCGTCATTTACTCACTCGCATCAGTTTCGAACCCTATCCTATCGTTTATTCGAATTTAAGTATGGTATTGATGGTTTTTGGACATGAAACCGAAGAACAATCAAACTAAAAATCGGTTTTACCATTAAATCGAGTTAATAATACAATTAAACAGGCACTAACGTTCCTCTAATCATCTCGAACTCAATGTGATGATTTATTGCACTTGAAATAACAATTAATCTGGTTAATGCGACTTGAAACCCCCGACTTTAAGATTATAGCCGTTGGGCGCGTAATCGAGCCAATTAAGGTATAAAAACAGAGGGGAAACCTTCAAATTGACTTTCTTAAACTACCGGCATTGTCAATTTTATCAAAACCATACACACATTGAAAAACCCAATCAAGAATAGTCGCGGCTCATTCGAACTTGAAATCATCAAGAACAACACTGAATCAGGTAATCAAACACATGTTGACACTCGTTTTGATGTAAGAAACAGAAGCCCTATGGCTAATTTCATAACCATCATCAAATTGTTGTTCAATTGGATGATTTGGGAATTAGGGTTCTTCATGTAATTTGGGGGTTTTGCTGAGAATTTGGTTTTTAAATTATGATTTCCATTCTATAACACCGGTGTAACACCCGGCCTCTCACACCACCAATATTGTCCGCTTTGCCCACGAGGAGCTCACGGATTTGCTTTTGGTTGCCCGGGTGAAAACTTCCCAGGGAGGTCACCCATCCCTGGATTACTGCCACCTGAGCACGCTTAATTGTGGAGTTCTCCTCTAATCCATAGCCAATACGCCCAAAACGCGTTGGTGATATTAGATGCCAGACATTACTTATAAACCAGGAATCTCTCCTGTCCACGGCCGATGTGGGTTATATGTAGGGTGTCACAATCACCCCCCTTTGGACTCATCGTCCTCGATGAGCCCGAGAAGTCACCATCCTCGGTGAGGTATGTCCCACATCCCGAATGGCACAGGAGTGGCTCTGATACCATTCTGTAACACCCGGCCTCTCACACCACCAATATTGTCCGCTTTGCCCACGAGGAGCTCACGGATTTGCTTTTGGTTGCCCGGGTGAAAACTTCCCTGGAAGGTCACCCATCCCTGGATTGCTGCCACCTGAGTACGCTTATTTGTGGAGTTCTCCTCTTATCCACAGCCAATACGCCCAAAACGCGTTGGTGATATTAGATGCCAGACATTACTTATGAACCAGAAATCTCTCCTGTCCACGGCCGATGTGGGTTATATGTAGGGTGTCACAGTTCTTGCAATCACTTCGGAAATGTCCATACTCCTAACAATTGAAACATTTAATTTTTGGGCAGTTCTTTCGTGAATGATCACCCATTGGACATTTAAGACATTTGGAATCTTGATACTTTCTCCAAGACTCACTTTTATCGTTCCTCCATGGTTTGTTGATACGGTTCCCTTCATTTCGTGTGATCTTTCTGTCCTTTCTTGGCATCTGGTTTCCATCATCATTTCTCTTTCTTTTGTTGTTTTCAGTCATTATGCCTTCTTCTTCGTATGCAATGGCACTTAATGCAATTGCAGATTCATAGATTTTGGGGGCAGACATCTTAACTAACTGTTGAATATAAGGAGGTAACCCTTGCACGTATCTTTTTACGCGCTTTGCTTCAGGTGTTACATGCTCAGGAAGCAGTCAAGCCATCTCATCAAACTTGGTCGTGTACTGAAGATGTGTCATCGTCCCGGCCTGTAGTTGTAAGAATTCTCTTTCAATTTTGTCCCTTTCAACTTCAGGACAAAAATTTTCCATCACAAGCTCCTTTAGTTCATTCCAGGTCAAAGTGGTAACAATTCCAGGTCCTTTAGGTTGTTTAACATTGTCCCACCAAAACAATGCCTTAGACCTGAATGAGTGAGTGGCATACATGACAGCTTGAGTGGCTGTGCATCCACTAATTTCAATAACAGCTTCCATCTCATGGATCCACTGAAAGGTAGCCATGGAATCTCTTTTCCCGTCAAATATTGGAGGTTCACATCCCTTGAAAGTTTTGTAAGAACAACCTTGCTTAGGTTTAGTTCTCATAGGAGCATTTCCATTACCATTGGTGTTATAGATATGATCATCTTGTCCATTACTATCATTGCTCATGTACCCCCTAGAGGCATTAATAACCTCAGCTATAATGGCTGGCAAAGCATCTTTAATTACGCCAGCTACAGCTGCTTGGAATTGCGGTCCAGCAAATTGTTGCGCCTCGGATTCAGTATTACGAATATTTTCATGATCATCATTCGCAGATGACATGATTTGCCTTCTACTACTAGGAGGTCTACCACGACCCCTACCATGAGTACTTCCTCCTCTTGTCATAGTGAAAACCTACATGAGGGAGTAGGGAATTAGTATTCACATGATGGATTATGATCCAGAACATAATAGTACTGATAGACAAGAAATAACTGTGGCCAGGTGTCATTGCTTATCTATTGCACTTATAATGTTCTAGCCATTATCCTCCATGTTTTACCCAAACCCGTTACCCTAAGTAGATAATCTACTTATCTTAGAGCATCTTCCCTAGTTTAAGTCTAGATACTATCTTTGTACCTAGTTTACTTAAACTATGGCTCTGATACCAACTTGAAACGCCCGCCTCCCAGGGCACACCCTAGGGAGCGTTACGCATCGGATATGCAGAACACATAGTAATTAGAGAATACATAGCGGAAGTCAAACTATAATTATAAATTATAACGTATTATACATCTGTCTTCTAATACAATATTAATATTACATCAACTTAACTATAAAATAGATCCAAATCCTCGGCAACACTTTAGTCCTTTATTTCCTCATGAGCTTAGTCCATAATATCTTATTCTTGTAATCACCTGGCACCTAGGATGTGTGTCCATAAAATAAAACATTTGGGACTCAGCATAAAGCTTGTGAGTTCATGAACATAGTATTCTTCAAAATTCAAAATATATTAATATTGACTATTGCATCAAGCAGATACAACCATGGCAAACAGATAGGAATAAAGTAAGCACAGTATAAATTCACATAACCAGGCTATGTATACAAACTCCACTGGCTAAAGCAGAATCATACAAGCAGCCCTCAAGCATCCTATCAAGCATTGCCACATATCACAGATGCTATTGATAGTCAATTCCTTCAATTATTACCAGTTATCAGAACATAACATCCCGTTTTATAAAACAGTTCAGAGGGACTCACCTGTCTAGCAGTTCTTCAACAGTTGATAACCTTTCCTAGTATAATTTGGTAATATCTCTAGGTCCTGATACAGTTTAATTAATCTTAGGTTAGGTAATGGTACAACTAACTGGTTATTGTAATGATTGGATATTAGTTTACGCTATCTTGTTTAAGCATGGGTGATCCGTCCATGCCTAACTAAGGCTAGGCTACCCAATATCCACTCCTAACAATAACCCTAACACCTAAAAATAATAATACTAATAATACTAAAAGTACTTATAATACTAATAATAATCTAAAATAAATAATAATTAACTTGATATAAACTTAAACGAGAACATACCTTAAAACTATCTACGGCAATCTGATGTAGAGTCTCCCTACTCGCGCTCCTACCCGAGCTCCAAAAACAACTAATAACAATACCCAATGGGATATCGATTACCTGGAATTTTCTTTATAATAGAGCGTTTTCAAGAAAACTTATAATCTAAACTTAACCTATACGGTCTCTATTTATAATGGATTCTGAATGCTCTCTTTTGTTCTTCTGGTCGATGTGGGATGGAGGTTGAAGGGTCTGCTTGCTTTAATTCTTTAAATTTGATATCTAAAGTTTAATATTATATTATTATAATATTATATAATTATAATTAATTCAGCTACTTAACTTGTTTTTCTCTTATAACTTTTAAAATATAAGGATCTATAAAATTTTAAATATGTCATTGGGACGAGCTTATTTTTCTATACGAGTCCACCTAAGTTTCGTTAAAAACAGAGCACGTTTAAATATAATATATTATTATATTTATATATATTTAAACGATCTCTCACAACACTAAAACTCGTCTAAAACTTTAAATTTAAAATAGTCATTTCACTCATTAGCTACTCGTTTAACAATATACAAAATGTAAAGTTTATATTTCTTTTATTTTAACTATTACATATGACCCAAATGCTCGGGATGTTACAACTGGACAAAGCTTTGGCCCACCGGTTTAACTTTTGGGTGTTGGGCAGGAGGTCCCGGGTTCGAACCCGGGCACCTGCAAATCTTTTTAAATGTGTTTTTGGATTTTAAAATGCAGAAAATACTTTATTATTATTATAAAACTTATAAACATAATTTTAAAATTTAATAAAATTATTTTCTTGTGAATTTTCTTAAAAGCTCAATTAAGAAACTATTATTTCTTTTATTTTTAACATCAAAAAAATTTGTTATAAAATACCATTTATCATTAATTTCAAATTGTAATAAATCTTATCTAATAATTTCAATGTAGTAAATTCATTAATGTTATACAATATAGTTGCAAATTTATTTATATTTATTTTATGAAAATAAATATATATGTACATATTTAAAATGTACACTCATTGTAATTAATATAATTATTTTAATCATTTAAATCTACAAATTACTATTTTATTAAATAGTAAATAATAACCAATCGATAGTAAAAATCTAACTTTTATCAATAGTGATTAAGACTAAAATTCTTATTTAATCATTTAGATACCAAAATAATAACAAATTGCATCTATTTAATAACTTAAAAATCATGGACTAAATGGTTTATAAATATAACACCATAACTATCATGATTGATCTCACATGTCCTTCATTTAGGTTGAACGTTAACGAATCCTCGGCATATTTTTATACAAGGCTTTCTTATTTGCTCATCCTATTATTCATGTGGGTTTTCATACCCCTTTTTTATATTATTTTACACTTTTGGGGTGAAACATGTTAAACGAATCATAAACACACTTGTAACCACGTTTTTAATCTTGTAACACTTGTGCAATTCATCTTATTTTGTCATGGTTATTTGATATCTTGTAACTATCATGTGATGACCCTTGTAAGATACAATCACTAACTATTGATAGCCTGGCGACGTCATAGATCTATGGGCCTGACAATCCTATTTGGTGCTAAAGCTGAGGTATTGCAGGCTCCTAGTGTCGTATTCTTGAGCACTATGGGAACCAAATACACTTAGCTAATCGTTTAATCTTGTAATGGCCATATTTGTCATGGTTTGATTGTTACATTTGTTCATCCATCTTTATTTACTTTATTCAATAACCTATGACATGAATTGCCATCTTTTGATATGTATATCTATGTAGGAAAAACCTATGGAAACTCACCAACATATTGTTGACATTATTTTTAATATGTTTCAGGAAATGATACTGTTTAGCTTGTTTTTGAAGACTTGTTCACATCTAGGATTGGACATAGATTATAATAAAAAGACATTTATTGTCACATGACGCTTGGAAACTTATGTATTTGATTGTTGAACTTATGTTATTTCCGTTATGTACGTTATGAATCTTGATATTTAATAATATTATCATTTTTAATTTAGCGTTGTGTGGCATGAACAATCTTAACCCTCACACCTCGACGTTTTCGCCGTTAAGGTTGGGGTGTGACAATACAAACAAGAATTAGCATAGTAGGAGATCGATAGTAGTAGTATGTTGTAGTTAGTCTGGCAGATGAAATCTTTAGCAGGTATAAATATCTTTTGGCACTTGGACATTTTTAGCAAGAACTATCAGTACTAAGTTTTTGATAGCCTCGTCTTTAATAATCTCACCAGATCTCCCCTAGGATAATGCTACCAAAACAAGATACTTGAACAATATCACCATTCTCTTCATTATCTCCTGAGTGAAGTAAGCCCTCACATTTCTAGATGGGTTGAAAAGAAGAATGTTGGCCAAATCTCTCAGATTGTGTTTTGAAAGTCTAAAGATGGCAAACTTATTCACATTTTCATTCCCAGTTGTAGCATATGTCAATGTGTATCAAACAATGACAGGGTCATAACTCCATGCAGTGATTGGTTCATGCACATCCAATGGCTCATCTTCTTCTTTAGCTTCTCTCTTAACTCTTTCACGAACAGTTAATCCTAAAAGAAACGCCATTATTTGTACTTTGGTGGTATCACTCTTGAGAATTTTATGAGGGAGAACATCTTCTCTAAATCTTTGAAGTTTAACCATAACACTCTAAGTTCATTGACAAAGAGTAATCTTGATCCATCTTGTCTTTCAACAAAGTAGTGCTCTGTCTTGTCATCAAATCTCTAGTCATTAATTACATTGTGTTAACTTTCAGCTGGATCCTTTTCTTCAGATTCTAAGGGTAGACTTTCAGAAGCTTGATCAAACTCTTTAGGTTTAGCCGAAGAATGTCTATATGCAGGAGAAGTAAAATCATGTTTATCCTTAATACTTTTTAAATATTCATCTTTTTTACGTTCCGATTTCTATAAAAACAAAAATAAGATAATTAAAACTTGCCTCATCAAAGGATTTTGTAAAAAGATCTACATATTATTCATTTGTGTGAACTTCGACTAAATTAATAATAGTTTTCTTAGCACAATCACTAATAAAATGAAACTTGATGTCAATGTACTTTCTGTTTGAGTCTTAAACTAGATTATTTGTAATTGAGATAACAATATTGTTTTCAATATGGATAGGAGTATTCATGAAGTTGACACCATAAGCTCCGAGTTGAGTCTGAATCTACAGCACTTGAGTACAATAATAAGGAGGAACAATGTTCTCAGCTTCAGTAGTTGATGTAGAAACACTAGTGTGCTTCCTAAATTGCCATGACACCAACCTTCCTCCTAGAAATTGAAAACCTCCTAAAGTATACTTCTTGTTAGTGTTGTGGCCACCATATTCATGTTTGTGTAGCCATAGAGATTGAAGTCAGCATTCTTAGGATACCTCAATCCTAACTTAGGTTCCCCCTTGAGATACTTTAGAAATCTCTTAGTAGCAATCATATGTGACACCTTAGGAGCTACTTGAAACCTTGCACACAAGCATGTGCCAAACATAATATCTATTCTATTGGTAGTTAAATACATAACATATCTAATGATGACTCGATATTGCTATCGATCCATTGCCTCCCCCTAAAAATAAGGAGTTAAAGTATGTGCTTTAGACATTAGGGTTTTTATAGATCTAACATCATTAGCTTAAAGTTTGACTAAGATGCCATCATTGGTTGCTTAATTTGCAAACCTAGTAAGAAAGTAAGTTCTCCAATTGAACTCATTTCAAACTTGGACTTCATAAATTACGCAGTCTTTGCATCGTTTCTTATTTGTAGACCTAAATATGATATCATCCACATAATTTTTTTCAACATGATATCTACTCCCACCTTCTTGATGAACAGAGTCTTATCTACAGTTCCTCTGGTGTATCTATTTTCCAAAAGAAACATAAAGAGTGTCTTATACCATTTCCTTGGGGCTTGATGTAACCAATAAATAGCCTTGTGAAGCTTACATACATGGTCTAGGATTAGATCCTTAAAACCATGTAGTTGGCATACATATACTTCTTCATCTATTTCACTATAGGGAAGATCACTCTTCACATCCATCTTAAAAAAACTTAAGGTTTATTGATGATGCAAAGGCAATAAAGATCCTTATATCCTCAAGTCTTATAACCCAAACAAAGACTTCATCATAGTATGTTCCCTCTTCTCATGTATGCCCTTGTACCATAAGTCTTGCTTTGTTCTTGATGACTATCCCTCTTCATCCTTCTAATTTTCGAATACCCATTTGGTTCCTATGTAGTCTTCCCCTTTAGAAGTACACAGAGTTTCTAACATTCTGCCTTTAAAACTGGGGAAGCTCCTTTTGATTACTTCTACCTAGCTATTCTTTCTTAAGCCTTCATTCACCTTCTTTGGTTCAAGTTATGACAAGAAGCATGAAAAAAATCATATGTTTGCTTCAAAAGCTTTACTTTTTGTCTTGACAGCAACATCAACTTCACCAATGACATTTTCTACTATATGCTCTTTGTGAATTCTAAGCCTCAGGATAATTGTTGTTAAGAGAGATTCAAATTGAACAAATTTGTTTCAAGACCTTCAGCAGATGGTGCAACTACTTAACTACCACCTTTTTTAGTGGGTTTAACATGATAATATTGATTAATAGATTCTCTTGTACCTATGTGCTCATCAGTATGTGACTCTTCATTAGATGTATCATTTTGCATATGGATATGTTATTACAACATATGTGTAGCACTAGCAAGGACATCTGCTAAGAAGATGTTAAAGGAAAGTGAACATCAACTCTTTATTCCTATACATTATTAAACCGTGTATAAATTGATGTACCTGATGAAGTCTATGAAACATTTCCAAGTAAATGATTAAATGCATTTATTAATACATTAAGATCAAACATCAAACTAGGAGTATGATCAATCTTATTATAGGATTTTTCATTGAAAATTACATAATTAGGTTCCTTTATATTATTGTCTAAACTGTTGTATACTCTATAAGCCTTAGCTTGTGAAGAGATCCAACAAAGTACCCATATATTAATTTCTTAGAAAATTTTGATAAATGCTATTGGGTATTAAGGAGAGTTCAAGGAAATCAAAAAGATCTTAAGAACTCAATGAAAGGTTATATCTTATGCCATAACTCATAAAGGACATTCCCATATGTCTTGACTCTTAACACTCTATTCTGAACATAGCATGCCGTGCTAACTACTTAAGCCTAGAATGTTGTAGGAAGTTTAGAGTCAAACAGTAGGGTCCTTGTAGCATTAATAAGTGTCTTATTTCGTCTTTCAGTAACTTTATTCTGTTAAGAAGTTCTATGAGCATTATATTACCTAGTAATACCTTTGGATATATAGAAGGAATCAAGAGTGTGGTTCTTAAACTCAGTTCCTTGATCACATCTAACAATATTAACTTTTTGATCTATTTAGTTCTCAGTTTTTATAATAAATGATTTTATTACTTCCGGAGTTTCATCTTTAGTTTCTATAAAGAAAACCTAAGTAAATCTTGTAAAATCATCTATTATTACTAGGATTAAGATTTTCTACACATACTCTTTACACCTATGGGACCAAAGAGATCCATGTGTATCAAGTGTAAAAGAGTTATGACTGAATTCATTT
Source organism: Flaveria sonorensis (assembly GCA_025506505.1). Taxonomy (NCBI): domain Eukaryota; kingdom Viridiplantae; phylum Streptophyta; class Magnoliopsida; order Asterales; family Asteraceae; genus Flaveria; species Flaveria sonorensis. The sequence continues at coordinate 38,816,972 of CM046426.1, read as the reverse complement.
GTTTGGACTTATAGGAAGACCTATGTTTTTTTTCGTTTCAAGCATGCAATACAGTGATCAGTACATGCAAACTCCATGATTAGTTGTCCTTTCCTAAAGCACTTTTGACAAGTTTGTTCATGTTTTTAAGGTTTAGATATGCTAGCCTTCTATGTCAACAAGCCTATTCATGGATAGAAGCCTTAGATACAAAACAAGAAACACTACTAGAAGGTGATGCATTCAGCATGGTGCTCTTAAGAGAATTTATCATTTGAAATAACAAACCCAAATGAAAGTTATACAGCCATGCTATATGAAAAGAATGTTATGATTTTGAACACACAATTGAGATACACTCAACAAGTTATAGTTCAATTCTTTCATATAATTCACCTTATGAAAGCTTACCCTACAATTACTTACTATGCATCTTCTAGTAATGTAGCCACCTCTTTGATCACTTTAAAGGTAAAAGATCTACCATCATAAGGTTCTAGATCCAACAAACAAGATCTGCGACCTATCAAGTACTAAGAGCACCCACTATCAATAGTCTATAAGTTATCTTTCTCCTGTGGATGTCCCTGCACAAAAACTCATTTATGCGATCCATTATGTTTATGGTTTTGGATTTGGCTTGTCTGCTTTGATGGGTGGTTGAACATGTTCAACAACTATCTTTGGCTTCTAAAATTACCTTGCTTTTGGAGCCTTTTTATTTGTTGAAAGCTTCAACATCATTCTTCTTCTGCTTATCTGTTGATTTCCTTTCGACAGATTGCCTTCTTTTAGTTGGAAGCTTACCAGGCTTCTTTTCAGCAGATAACTTCAATCCTTTAACCGGTGAAGATCAATCCATAACTAAGAACTTTTGAGCAATTGGTTTCATTGGATATGTGGAATGGGTAAATGATCTGTTGTAGTATAAGAATCTTCTTGATGCAGATGAACTACCAGCTGCTGATTTGGCTGCTGACTGCTTCAGCAGATTCTTCTTTAGTGCTGATTTTTGTTTTTTATCGGCATTCAATCCATTTGATGTCGAATAGTCTCTAACATACCTCCCCACCTTCTCTAGGATTTATTAGTAGAAGAATAGTTCTTCATGAACCTTTATGCTTTAGATTGATTCACAAATCTTTTCTTTGATGATATTGGACTGTAGTAATAATACTTTGCCAATTGGTCATTCTCTCCACATACCAGACAGATGAGAGGTTGTTCATTCTTTTTCTTCTTCTTGGTCTCGACCTTTCTTGCAATAACCTTCAGCTATTCCTTTCTCCCTCTAGTTATTAGTTTATGATCAATGAAGTCCATAAGAACCATCTTCTTTCTTAGGTGTTTCATCTACTGATGCCCTCCCCCTTCTTTCTTTTTCTCATCACCCATATTCTTCATCTTTTAACTGAGTTATGATCAACATGGGAACTCAAATCAATATCTTCCTTATAATTATGTATTTTAGATCTTGATAGCTTCATCAAGAGATTTTTAGATATATGGTTGAGGTCTATCTTAAGAATCCCTTAAAGTGTTGGCATTAAAACTTCTGTCATGCACCTTCTTGTTGTAGAAGTTCTTTGGTTGAAGCTTGGGCTTCCTGGGTGAAAGAATCGAATAAACAATTTTGATATTGATTTAAGGATTCTTCTTGGTTTGCTTAGCTTCTGTGACTAATTTTACATGCTGAACCTTCTTGGCTAAGCACTTCTCACAGTATTTGTTGCTTTGATTTGATTCTGAGGACACCTTGTTTTCATCCAAATCAATTACCTCTTCTTCACTTACTTGCTTACTTTTAAACTTGATAAGGACAAATTCAATAATGATGGGGTTGGCAAATAACTATTATTGCACATCCAAGCGACATCTAGGAGTATATGTTGGAGTATATATCCTTGGTGGTTCAACAGCCTTATACCCGAAAACTATCTTGGTTTGATACAATTTTTAGGAGTTATTAGTGAAAGCAAATAATTTTTCAAACTTTTTGGATCGAACATTGTACTTATCTGCATAGGTCTTTGGTATTTCTTGATCAACCTATGCAAACTTCAATCTTACTAAGAGATCATCATTCTGGGTCTCTAAATTTGTTTGCTCATGTTTTAATGATAAAACAATTTTTTCTAGCTCTTTTATCTTTTGTTTTTGAGCATGATTAGTTTTCATAAAATCAATATTAAGAATATTTATTGATTTACCATCATTCAAGAAATCCAGATTATAATTTCGGTACAAGTTTACCTTAGCAATACATTCAGGTGTACCACAAGGTTCAGAAGTTACCTGAGAAAAAAAATTTGAATTGCCTTCCATCAATGCATAGTTAATGGGTATATCTTCAACTTGAAAGCTCTAGGATGATCTCTTCATCAGATGTTCCAGTAGCAAAATGCTTTTGTGTGGCTAAAGATGTTAGAGATTTAAAGTTTGATTATGGCTTAAAGATAGAAGTGCTTGGAGGTGATGGATTAGACTTGGGTGCTTTGCATTATTTAGCAAAGTGACCCAGTTGGTTATAGTTGTTCCACTTGACCTTGCTCTTGTCTAATCCAAATCTATATATTTTCTGTCTTTAGATCTTCATACCAGTTCTTGTTGGAATTGTTTAGCCTTGAAAGAGATCATGGCTATCTGGTAGTTGATGTCAAGTTCTTAAAGATCATCTTGATTAATACACTCCATATCTTCTTTGGATAGTTGGAATAAGTTAGCTTGTTCAAACATAAATGTTGAATTTGAAAAGCTTGAGGTGGGAGTTGAAGCTCCAGACTACTAATTCTAACTGTTGAATAGTAACAAAGGGCATGTTTTGGCAGTTAGTGATTTAGGATAAGTGACCATCATCACCTGATGACTCACCATTGGAATTTGATGCGATTGAAAGGGTTTATAAATAGGGCTCGTAGGTGCTGAAGACCTTGAAGTGCTAGGTGTTGTCAAGAAAGATTCTTCATCAACATCCATGTCTATCTAATTGGCACTCAAAATAACATACAAGTCTTTAAGGGTCATGGTCTTTATATCTTAGTTCTTATAATGGTCACGGTTTTTATTGTCCATATTTAAGAACTTCCTAAGAGTATCACTATTCTCCATCTTTACATCAGCTTATAAGAGAGTCAAGTAGCTCAACATATCTGAGATATGTTGCTGTTATTGTTTCTCCTCTTATGAAACCAAAATTTTCAAATTTCTGTTAAGGACGTCTTTTTTGATCTTACTCATGTTCTCAGTTCCTTCTTATATAGTCTTCAAGGCTTCCTACAACTTCTAGGTAGTAGTGAACTTCTTGAAGCCATAAATGATGTTGTTTGGAATGCTCACTCTAATCGGTCTTATAGCCTTGGAATCCATCTCTATTTTCTTCATATCTTCATCACAATACTTGGTGGGGTCATTTGGAATTATTCCACCTCCTTCACCAGCAACTTGGACTATAGGTATATATGGACCATTTTGAATTGACAACGATAGTTTCTATCCTAATTTCTCAAGAACTTTTCCATCTAGATCTTCCATAGCCATATGAAAGAACATTGGAGGTTAGGTTTAAGTACCGTTTTCCAAGTCGTGCTTGGTTAATATACCAAGATCAACCATATATGGGAGAGTTTGAGTGTTTGAGAGAATGATCTACAAAAAAACAAGTGATTTGTTGAAAGAAGTATCAAACAAATCAAGAGCTAATGCTCTAATACCACCTGTTGGATCGTTAAAGAAGCAAGACTTTCTATAGATCAATAGATAATAGATGTGGAATCTCTATTAGTTACTTACTAACAAATACACAGATGATAATACTTGAATGAAATAACACAAATAAGTTCTTCGGAAGTATTCACTTGATTATATTCAATAATTAGAAAAGTAATATCAGAAATACAATGACAAAATAGCTAACCTTAAAACTATATTTATGTGTGGTATTTATACTAAGAAAGCTAAATATTAGAACAGCTATAACATCTATTCTAGGTTTAACATCAATGGCATGTTACATCCATTGATCTACATATTATGGCATACCATAAATATGCAATATAATTGGTTGCAATACTATGTACAATACAAACAATAATTAGCATAGTAGGAGATCGATAGTTGTAGTATTCTGTAGTTGGTCTGGCAGATGAAATCTTCAGCAGGTATAAATATCTTTTGGCACTTGGACATTTTTAGCAAGAACTATCAGTACTAAGTTTTTGATAGCCTCATCTTTAATAATCTCACCAGATATCCCCTAGGATCATGCTACTAAAACTAGATACTTGAATAATATCACCATTCTCTTCATTATCTCCTGAGTGAAGTAAGCCCACACATTTCTAGATGGATTGAAAAGAGGAATGTTGGCCAAATCTCTCAGATTGTGTTTTGAAAGTCTAAAGATGGCAAACTCATTAACATTTGCATTCCCAGCTGCAGCATATGTCAATGTGTATCGATCAATGACAGGGTCATAACTCCATGCAGTGATTGGTTCATGCACATCCAATGGCTCATCTTCTTCTTTAGCTTCTCTCTTAACTCTTTCACGAACAGTAATCCTAAAAGAAACGCCATTGATTTGTACTTTGGTGGTATCAGTCTTGAGAATTTTATGAGGGAGGACATCTTCTCTAAATCTTTGAAGTTGAACCACAACACTCTGAGTTCATTGACAAAGAGTAATCTTGATCCATCTTATCTTTCAACAAAGTAGTGCTCTGTCTTGTCATCAAATCTCCATTTAGTAATTACATTGTGTTAACTTTCAGCTGGATCCTTTTCTTTAGATTCTAAGGGTATACTTTTAGAAGCTTCATCAAACTCTTTAGGTTCAGCCGAAGAATGTCTATATGCAGCAGATGTAAAATCATGTTTATCTTTAATACTTTTTTAGATATTCATCTTTTTTACGTTCTGATTTCTATAAAAACAAAAATCGTAATCAATAATTTGAGCATCTAATTGTCACACACACATTATATTATAATACATCACAAAGCAACGATATTCTTTTTTTTATATTAAATTTTAAGAGATTAAGCAAGACATGATTATCTTTTATGAATTTCACTACCTTAATTATTGTTTGGACACACGCTAATTATATGATTATAACTGTCGACTTTTAAAACATACTTCCTCAAAATTTTTAAATGGGCATAAAGTTTTCATATGTTGATCTTTGTTTTTTAAAATTTTACACTCTAAATGAGTATTTTATTCTCTTGAATTTGAATACGGTATCACAGTAGTTTATTTTTTTAATTTTAAAAATTATATATGTTATATTCTCTATCGTATCACGCGGGCACCCTTCTAGAGAGTATGTATATTATCAAATGTCATCTAATTTATATAGTGGATATGGCATGACCTTTTTTTTTGAACGATATATCGACTTTATTGTTACTCTTAAATTAAAATAATACTAATTTACATCATATTTTAGTTTGTATCCAAAAAATTCTTTCTAAAAAACAAACCTCTATCAATTTGGCTAAACCTACAAGAGAAGATAAAGTTAGAACACAATAACAGAAAATCAAGGTTAATAGCGGAAGGCGTTTATAAATCATCAAGTATGTGTGTAATGGAGTAATGGGTAAATAGAAAATAACTTTACTATATATTGAATTGAAAATCATCGTGGTTATAGTTTCACAGGAGATTTTGTTTTGAGATGGATATTCACCGGAATATTTTATTGGTTTTGCATTATTTCAAGTTCCAGAATTCTAAAGGATCATAAAGCTAGGTGATTTCATTTCTATAATATTTAAATTACCAGAATTCTAAAAAATAATCTGTTTTATTTACTTTTTGAATTTTCATTTGATGTTTTCAAATTTTCAGGAGAAAATTGCATAATTGATCTTTATAGTTTGATCATATTGCAGATTTAGTCCATAAATCGTCAAAAGCTAACGGACACTAATGGTGAGAGCTAAATTTGCAAACGACTCTCAAATATTTAGACTAAATTTGTAACTTTTATAATCTTTGGACCAAACTTGCAACATGGTCAAACACTCAAACCACATGGACTATTTTTTGCAATTTCCTCATATTAAAAAAAGTATGTGAGTGCGCAACTAGCATGGTTCGAAACGTGGTCTTCTGATTCCGGGTATACGGTAATCGGTATAACTTTATATCACCATTTGATTCAATCACACAAGAAATGCATATGGGTCATCATCCAAATGCCTATGTCGTTAATCAACTTCTGATGATATATATTACATATACAAGAAATGCATGTCAAAGAAACTTGGTATTGCATGCCTAAGTCCTCTCCCAAATATTTGTATAATAAATTGCATCGTTTTCTTCTCTAACCATCTTTTTTTTTAACAGCTGGTTAGTGGTTAGTTTTTAGTATCATCAAGTTAGTAATATTCTCCGATGCCAAGGTTTGAACCTTGGACCTTCAAGAGAGTCAAATCCTCCCACCTTCCAATTAACCACTAGGCCAATAGTATAAATAAAGTAAAGTATATTCAAGTGATTTTTCTCTTCACATATAATAATAATACCAGGTAGAGATGGGCAAATCGGGTTTGGGCCGTACCCGGGCCCGGGTACAAACCGGGTTTGGGTCCAACCTGGTTTTTTGTACCCGGGTATTGGTGAACCCGGGTACGAACCCGGGTCGGGTTCAGCGGCATACAAACCCTACCCGGTATACCCGTGTAGGGTCAGGTCGGGTTCGGTTCGGGTATGAAACCCGGGTTCAACCGAGTTTTTTCCTTTTTTTTTTCTTTTTTTCTTTTCTTGTGTGTATGTCGAACACCGGGTCGTATGTTTTCTTTTTCTAATATTTTGTTTTCTTTTTTTTTCTTTTTATTTTTCTTTTCCTATACCGGGTTCACTTGAATGACAAAAATTTAAACAACTTAATATATAAATATATACAAATCTTGGGCAGAAAATGTTACACTTATAATATACAAATATTAAATACTTTTTATATAAAATATTTGAATGATAAAGAAATTTAAAAAGAACATGAAAGACATATAATATTAAAACAACTTAAAAATACATAAATGAATCAATAAAAAATAACAATATCGTCTAATTTTATCTACTACGAGATGCTTGATCAAATGTTAATTCTTCATCGGATATGCCAGAAGATACTCCGTCTTCTACCTCTTCATCATGTACTTTAGCTTCGAGTGTAATCTCGTCTTCGAGGCTTGTTTGGTCTTGTATACGATCCGTTGCGTCTAAGTGATCCTTTAAACAAATGCACATCTCCACTGCTTCCGGAGTTAATCTTGTTCTCCGTAATGATATTACACTGCCACTAAGAGAAAAAGCAGATTCCGAAGCTACCGTAGAAGCTTGGACGCTTAGTAAATCACGGGCCATAGCAGAAAGAATCGGAAATTGAGATTATTTTCCTTTCCACCAAGCCAAAATATCGAATGCACGATAATCTTCGGTAGTCATAGTGGAAATAAAATCCGTTCCACTATATCTACCGAGCTCACTTGTTGGGGTGTTACCCCTTTGTCATTTAGCCGTCACATCCCGGACAACATTCAACATAGTTAAAACTGGGTCTTTAACCGATGTACTAGCATTTGAGGTTGATTCGCTTGGCATGGTTATGTTTACGTTAGGCCCATATCTATTTAAATAAAAATTATAAATTGTTTTCAAACTATGATTAAATTTTTCTTTTGCCTCGTTTGAAAAATTAGGTTTTTCTTCATGCATATCCAAATTGTCATTTATCTCATCTATCAAACATTCAACCCCCGCAACATTTAGAAACGGATTTAAAGCGGCGGCACACGTAAAAACGGGTGGTAAGTCCTTAAAATATTTTTTAAACTTTTCTTTCATTGGTTCTATCATTTGATTAAACATATTATTTTTATTTTGAAAATTTTTAAAATTCAAAGCCATACAATATAATTCTTGAAGCACCGAATAACTAGTGGAATAATAAACTCCCGATAATTTTGTTGTTGAGTTTTTAAAAACCTCAAGAAACTCGAAAAGACGTTGAAGATTCTCCCAACCCGCATCCGGAAATGGGTCGGCTTCACCATTATCCGAAAGACTATTATGAAAAGCTTTCAAAGTGCCTTTTTGTTTTAAAGCACATTCAAACATGTGACAAGTCGAATTCCATCGAGTAGGTACATCCCAATTAAGACCTAAAAATCTAGAGTGCGTATCCTTACAAAGTTGTTTATAATCTTGATATCTTCTTCTATTTTTTTTAAAAACGTCATGTAACATAAATCGAAAATCTGTAATAAAGTTATTAACATATTGTCCAGATAGTCCGTCTTGCACTACTAAATTAATAATATGTGCAACACAACGAGTATGGAAAAAATCACCGTTTGCAATCAGAAGATATTTTAATTTTAATTTTTCAACCGCGGTTGTGTTGTTAGAGGCGTTATCAAATGCAATTGAAAAAAGTTTATTTTGTAATTTAAAAGTACTTATTACATTATTTAAAAAGTAAAACAAAAATTCTCCGGTGTGTGGATGCGGAAAAAGATCAAATGCAATCGTACGTTTCATCAATTGCCATGAATTGGGATCCACCCAATGAGCGGTGACGCAAAGGTACGATTCGGGTAAATCGTGTGGAGCCGACCAAACGTCACTAGTTAAGTTTACACCGGTATTTAAATTTTCAAATAATACAATTAAATCATTTTTTGCATGTTTCCAAAATTTTAAACAATAACGTATAAGTGTAGTACGACTTACGTGGGTGTAACGAGGTTGAAGCGTCTCTCGAATTAAGTTGAACAACCGAGGATTGTCGAAGTGACTAAAAGGCAAAGCTTCTTGAATCACGAACTTCGCCATTCGATCTCGAACCGTATTAACATCGTAATTAAAGATTCCACCTTCTCCACCCAATTGTGTTTGTTGCGAATCCGGATTACTTTTCAACGACTTACAAAACTTCTTGCTAATGTGTTTATTTAAAGTCGTGTTCGAATCTTTAGCAAGCAAAGCTCCACAAAACTTGCAACGAGCCTTTACAGACCCGTCATTCAACTCAACCATATTCCAATTGCACCAAACATCCATGTTACGATTATGTGCAAGAACACGAACGACGGTTGCAGCGTTGGACGAACCTTGACCAACGGAAGATTGTGAGTGAGTCATATCAAGATTGAAGAGAGTGAAAGTGTAAAACGAGAGAGTGAACGTGTAAAACAAGAGTAAACGAGAGTATTTTTTTGCGTTTTTTGCGTATGTTTTTGCGTTTGAGACTTGGGTACTAAACCATATCAACCCACATCTATTTATACTAACTTATAAGCCTAAAAGTGACAAAAAAAGAGCCAAAAATCGATCCCAACGGCTATATAGCCGTTAAAAACGGCTACTTTAAAAAAAACGGTCAAAACCGGGTCCAACCCAGGTTCAACCGGTTCGGGTCGGGTTCTAAGAAATTCTAGAAAATCATACCCGGTTCCAACCCTACGGGTTTTTTCGGGTCCAAACCGGGTATACATATACCGGGTCGTACCCGTACCCGGTTCCGGGTCGGGTCCACCCGGTCGGGTCCGAACCCGGTTTTTATGCCCACCTCTAATACCAGGTGTGATACTCAATTTTTTTTTTCCCTTCGCTTATCATATAAATCATTATAACTAAAAGAGTTAGGACTCATACAGTATTTTAGTTTCACTTTCTTAAAGTTAGTGTTTATTTGGTAAAGATAACAGAATAGATGATGAAATACAATTTCATTGCTATGTTTTGTTATACTGTAATAATAAAATAAATTATTGTTTTGTGTTGTTTGTTAAATATAAGAGACGAAAAAATAAAATTAATTTGTTTTTGTGTTGTTTGTTAAGCATAAGAGAAGAAAAATAAAATGAAATGGTGTTGGAAAAAAATGATGAAAGAGGGAACATAAAGGGTTGATGATAGTGAAGGGTTTAGATGAATGAGAATCCTTATACAATAGGTGATTCTTTTCAATCGACTAACCAAACATTTATTTTTTATTTTTTTTACTATGGTCCATTACATTTCTAATGTCATTAATACATACCAAATACTACATCATACTTTAAGAGTATGATAACATATATTTAAAATCATCACTACATCATACTTTAAGAGTATGATAACATACCAAATATTAAGCAGATTTATAGTTCAATACTGGGGAAAGTTGATGTTAATGATCCTAAGCTAGCATGCTCACACTTATAACTTAAAAGTCACAGAAATTATTGGTGTCAAAGGTCAAAATGTGTTGCTACAGAGAGGATCAAAACTCACAAGTTCACAGATTTGATACACTAAGGATTGTTCTTATGGTGCACAAGAGGAACAAAGAAATACGTATGATTAATCAAGAGTCGTTAGATTACAAATGAGGATATGAACAGTGTTTATAGGTTGGGAATTTGCGGGGAATGCATAAACCCATTTATAGTACAACAGTTTAAATAATTATTATTAATTAACCTTTAACTGTCTAACTTTTACTAATGACACTTACAACCCTAAACTTTAATATTTAGTTTAACTACTAATAAAATGGAGTAGCGAGACTAAATGAAGAGCGCATAGTGTATAAGGTAGTAATTATTTGTAGCATCATTTTCCTACGTCCATTTTATGCTCAGCTCAATATCTAAAACTGTAAGATTTTCATTTTACCCTCAGCATATAAATAAACTTGTGCTAATGGTAAATAAAAAATAAATGGACCTCGCAACTGGTATGAAGCTACACAAATGCAGGAGTTGTTTTTGGTATGATAGGTGTATAGTTTCTTAAAGATGGGAATTATTTGCTTTAAAGCAAGCATTTGGAACCAAAGGAAACTATAAACAACATGCTAGAAGCTAAAGACGGCTTTGCCAAAGCTTATCAAGTTTGCAAGTGTCCAAGGAAAGTCTACATTACTTTTGTATTAGTGTGTATTTCGTTTTGTAGTCAAATTTTAAAGTGTGCATTAATTTTCTTTTCTTTTTAACCATTAATTGGATCATTGACGGGTCACTGATCCACTCGGTCATCTCTATTACTCAAGTAAAAAACCTATAATCACCTTAAGAAGGAAACTCACACTAGGTCAGAAACCCCCTGCCTCCGTTTTGTTTTGTCACATGTGAGACTTGAACCCAATATCTACACCTATTTTATTAATTTTCTATTATATTGTTAATCTTATATAATATTTTAGTATTATAATTACTCGTTAGGATATTTATATCTAAGCATTTTAAATATTTTATTTTATTAAATTCTAGATATACCATCATGACGTGCTTATATTTATATATATTTTGACGCATATTTATTCAAAGCCGAAGCAAGTTAAATACATGCTTATTTTTATATAGGTTTAAATAACATGTTTATTTAAAATCAAGCACTGTCAAATATAATATTTTTTAACTTTTATATCTTTTGATGAATAGTACCATGACGTCATTCTTCGATATGACTTTTGTTCCAACCGGAACTATGTCAACGCTCACCAAATTTACCAAATACATATCAAACGCTTGTATGAAAAATGGCATCACTAAAAATGTAACAGTTTTTATTAAGTCCAAAATTTGAAAAAAAAAAAAACATTAACTATTTTATGCATGTACGGCATTCTCTCAGCACCAGTGGGCGATTCTACTGGTTATGATCAAAAGAAAATATTTTTTTTCCCTTTTCTAAAGATAAACTGCACAGTTTTAAATTTCACTTTAAACCTCCAAAATAACTAATCTTCTCCTGTATAAAAGTAACAAAAATTTTATATTATTAGCTAACTTTAAGTATTAGGAGTATTATAATATAGACTTAAACCTGTTAGCAAACTTTATATAATTGGTTTATAAAATTTATAAAATTCATTTAAACACGAATATTTTCACCTATAAGTCTTGATTTGGTTGTTGAATATGTTTTGTTGATATGTGACAGGTGGAATGCGATGTAGATCACCTAACTAACCTACGCTATAATAAGGATGTGAAAATTAAATGTGAATACGCAATGACTATAATTTACCTTATCTTACATATTTATGATGATGAAAGTGATAATTTTAAAAGTCTATTAACTTTAGTGATATGGCGATATGGTGGGGCTCCGTCACGCCCATTTAGCATATTTATGTGAAATATCAACAAAATTTATGGTGTAATGTGCTCTTATAAACCTCATACTTTATTTCACATGGAATTTTATATTTTTATATAAGAACTAGTTTAGAAATCATATACCACACGGGTTGATAAAAAACTATAAATTAGCAGTTAGCCATCAAAATTTAGATACTATAAATAGTTTTTTTTGATAAAATATGTTGAAAATTATGTATAATTAACTACTTTAACTAATAAAGAGATAATAATATTATTTTTAAACTTTCATATTTAATAACTTTGTTGTAAAAGATTGTTTGTTAAGATTCTATTTGTTTAATAAAAAATGTTTTTTAAACAATGTCGTTTTTTAGAAAGAGTTCTTTTTTTATTAAAAAACTTCATATTCCATAAGATGTTGTTTTAAAAAAATGTTTTGAATTAAAAAGAAACATGTTTTTTAATTATAATAAATTTGTTTTATAATTTAGAAATTATATAATATCATTACTATTTAATATTAGCATTCAAAGGCCGACTTACTATGTTAATGACATGTGAAAAATTAATTAAGAAGATAGCTTGTGTCAAAAAATTATTTTGCTTTATTAGAGGGGAATTATTTAAATAAAAAGGCTTTTAAAACTAAAAAATATAAAAAATGATATCTACCAATAATATTTTAATTAATACTTGAGATCAAATTATAGGAAAAACTTTGTTACAGAGATATTTTAGTAATAGCATTTTTGTTGACTATTTGCAAATTCTCTTAATTGTTTTTAAATGTTTATAACTTTTATGTACAATATTAATTTTTTTTATATAATTTTAAGTACATCATAAAAATGAGTCTTTTTTTATCTTTAAAACGATTAAACTATTGCTATATAAAAAGATAAAAAAAAATATTTTTAATCTCATATCTCTTCGTTATGTCTTTAGTACAGTTTATTGTGTCTATTTGTTAATTATTATGTTTTTCTGAATACTATTGTGTTATTCTAAAATGAAAAATTATAAAAAAAATATATAATGGTGGAATAACATTGATGTGTATCTCTAATACGTAAAACATAATAATAAATGAACAACTAACTAATCTAGTAAATTAAAAACAATAACAAAATAACACAATGTCTTAATGTGTATTTCGTCGTTATTGTGTTTTTCGAACACTATGAGTTTTAAAAATACATTGTTGAAATAACTGTAAAGATTACACTTAGAGGCTGATGCAAACAAAGAGCTCTTAGCATGCACATGTGAAGTACAAGAAAGTTACTTCGGAAGATTTGATACAACTCAATGAATTACACTAAGTATCAAATCTTCCGAATCCAAAAGACCAAATATTCCGAAACCAAAGATGAAGTCTTCTGAAGCTTCAAAGACAAAGTCTTCCGAAGCCAAGAGACTAATTTCTTTCAAAGATAGAGAAGACATGCTTTTTCTGAATCACTTTTGACAAAAGCTAAACCACTTTTTGTTGCCACCTCTGAAGACTCACCAACTAATATGAGTTGGTGAAAAATCCATACTTTTATCAAACTGTAGATTAAGGTTTTAAGTTTGTAACTTTCTACATTTGTACTTTTATTCTTTTTATATTAGATAAGGATGTGAGCTATGACATGTCACAGTTACTAATCAAAAGGCAATCTACCTTTTGACTTTATATTGATCTTGTTGTCTAGATTAGTGTTTCCAGCTGGCCTTCAAAGTATGGCTGGCGGTAGGATCTAGTATAAAGTATCTCAAGTACTTGTCATTTGATTTTAAGCTTTGTAATACTTTGTAAGAACTTGAGAGCAATATACATCATTCTTGAAAACCATATTAGTATGTTCTTATTCTTGTTTTGTTCTTTACTTGTGTTCTTTGTGTCACCATAATCCGGTTTCTTATTTGATCTGCTAAGTGTTCTAACTCTCTCCTAACACTATGAAACTGTTGCATTGACTCCCTTCACCTGTCCTATAATTGGTATTAGAGCATTTCAGGCTCTTGATTGTAAGATCTCACCATCTTAGATCTCTTCAGTTTCACAAAACACTTATCAGCACAAATAACAGCTCTCACAAAGGCTGATATGGAAACCGATACCATGACAAAGTCTCCACTATTCACTTCTGATGACTTTGATACTTGGTGCCAACGTATGGAAAGGTTCATCAAGTCTCAAGACAGTAGGATGTGGAGATCTATTGTCGAAGGACCTCACATCCCAAGCACCTCTTCAGCCACTGATGGAGGTGGGATGATTCCTAAGGAAATGGCTGACTATTCTGAGGAAGATTGGAAGAAGATTAACATAGATCAGAAGGCCATGACCGCTCTCAAAACTACTCTTCCAAACCCTATATACAGAGGCTTTAAGAAGTGCAAAACTGCTAAGCAGCTCTAGGATGCACTGAAGCTTATGAATGAGGGGTCAAATGAAGCCAAAGAAAACAAGAAAAACCTTATAAAGAAGCTATTTAAGAACATAGCCTGCAATTCAAGTGAAACTATGACTCAACAATACTTTAGGTATGTTAAGATTGTAGATACTCTTATAGATGTTGGATTAAAGCTTGAGAATAGGGACATTATGATGAAGTAAATGTTCTCTCTTCCCAAACAATGGACATACTACTGTGTAGCCATTAAGAGAATTGAAAACCTCTCTACCCTTACTCTTATAGAGCTATATGGTATCCTCAGTGGCTACCAGATGGAGATGAACATACAGAACCCATCAAGCGGCTCTTCCAACAATCAACAGAGTTCAACCCTCCATGTGGTTGAAAGGGATAGTAGAGAACCATAACATCATCTTATCTGCTACCCTGACAACTCATAAAAGGACCCTTTCATCACCTTCCCTGAGACACCAAGGGAGAGCTGCATCCAAGGAAGCCCATTCTAAGAGACAAGCTCATCTCAAGCCTTTGTGTCTGCTGATGAAAGTTATGGCAACTTTCTCTTCACTGTTGATGACTTGGATTGTATCCATCCAGATGACCTGGAGTATATTGAGATAGTCCAGCAAATGGCTCTTCTTACTCATAGAGCCAAGAAGTTCTATAAGAGGACCGGAAGAAAGTTTCCCAACTACGTATCCAGTGGAAAGTTTGGACTGGATAAAAGCAAAGTGAAGTGCTACAACTGTAACCAAATGAGACACTTTGCTAGAGAGTGCAAGGCACCAAGGACTAATGGTGGCCAAGCACAATCCTAGCCTAACTACACTGATGCTACTCCTAGATTTAAGAAGCCAAGCCAAATAAAATAACAACTTGTTGCTGTTGAAGAAGGAGATTTTGACTAGAGTTTTTAGGTAGAGGATGTTTCTCCCAACCAAGCACTGATGGCTGACCATAAAGAAGCCAAGGTATTAGAACATCTTTGTACTCCTGAATGCATTGCTAAAGTAAATATGTATAGATCCTATAACCTAGAAGTGAGATCTGATCTTAAGTCCTTGAACATTTTAAAAGCTGATTTCAAAAGAGCTAAAAATGACTATAAACTTAAAATAGAAGATTTAGAGAAAACAATTTAAACTCTTAAGCATGAGCACACAAATTACAGGACTCAAATCACAGATCTCATTACCAAGTTAACTGAATGCTAGGCTGAGCTTGTGATCAGCAAAGCCAGGGCAAAAAAATGTGTTCTTGAAGAAGGGGCCTTCAAGAACATCATATCTTCATCCATGCATACAAAGATTTTTTTATCAAAACAGGTAGGGATTAGGTTCAAGTGATTTTTCTCCTTCACACACATTGTTATCTATAAGATCTCTAAGGTGTGAAGCTTATCAAGATGAGTTACCCCTCATAGATCCTATCCAAGAAGATGATGAAGATGAAAAGGAGATAGTAAAGGATGAATCTGTTGTGAGTGAGAAGGATCATCCTAAGAAGGATCACTATACTCTTGGAGAGAAGAAAGAACCAAGGATGACCAAATCTACTAGGAAGAACTTGATCAGGGCAGTCAAAAGAAAATCAAAGAAAGCCTAAGAGATCAAGACCACCTTCAACTCCAAGAAAAAACAAGTCTTTATTTTTACCGGATTTGAAGTCGTACAGACTGATGATTCAACTATGGACTCTAATACCAGGATTCCAAGTTCATGTCCAAATCATCCTAGTCAAGAGAAGAAGGTTGATCAAATATGCACCACTGCTGCACAGCCTGAACCATCCAGTTCTAAGAGCAAGCCTCACCTTAAGAAGCCTGTTGTATCATCTATGAAGATGAAGAAAAAGAGATCAAGCTCAGTCTTCTACTCGGATGAAAACTCTCAGAAGTATGCCAACTGAATGTATCATATGTGGTGGTACCTCTCACTTTGCTAAGGATTGCATCTACAATCCTAAGAGTACCATCCATTTGACTAAGAAGAAAACTTTTGAGAAGAAGAAGAAGAAGATAGCTTCAGAAGGAAAATCTCTTCCTTTCGGAAGCTTCAAAGTGAAGAAGAAGATAGGTGAAAAATTACCTTCGGAAGAAAATTTGGTCTCAGAAGAAAGGAATGCTTCAGAAGTACTAAAGTCTGTTGTAGTGGATGTAAAACCTTTCGAAGGTCTAGTCTCCAAAACTTCTGAAGTTATCAAAACTTCCGAAGTATTAAAGGCCAAATCAAGTCTTCCAAAGATGGTGTGGAAGATGAAGGAAGGCCATGTGACTATAAGTTCTTCATCAACAACGGCAAACGATCCTCAGAGCTTGCATATAGGATCAATAACTATTGAATTATCTTCAGTTCACTTTGAAAAGCCCAAGACCAACAAGGCTTGGGTTTTCAAATGTAACTAACCATCTCTTTTTGTGAAGAAACAGCTAAAGACCGAAGGAAATGTATGGATTATTGATAGTGGTTGTTCCAAGCACATGATAGGCAATGGCTCTTTGCTTCAGAATTTTGAAAGAATTGATGGAGGGCTAGTTTCTTTTGGAGGATAATCTGGTGGTTACATTACTAGAAGGGGTAGGGTCATAAATGGTAAGCTCAATATTGAGAATGTAAAAAGCTTGGGTATAATCTCTTAAGTGTATCCTAATTTTTTGACCAGAGACATAACATGCTCTTCACTGAGCATGAATGCAATGTTCTCAAGCCCGGGGTGATCATTCCTCAAGAGGATATCCTACTCAGAGCCCCCAAGAAAGAGAACATGTACAAGATGGATTTGCAGAAAACATCCCCATCAGGAGAAGTTTTTTTTCTTTCTATCTAAAACCAATAGTGATGAGTCTTTCCTCTTGCATAAAAGAATGTGCCATGTAAACTTTAAGAACATGAATAAATTAATTAAAAATGATTTGGTAACTAGAATTCCAAAGAAAGAGTTTACAAGTGATGACCATTATGTTGCATATCTGAAAGGGAAGCAACACAAAGTGTCTTACAAGCCAAAGGAAACGAACTCCATCACTACTCCACTACACTTATTAAATATGTATCTCTTTGGCCTCACTAGTGTAATAAGTTTAGGAAGGACCTCATATTGTTTGGTGATCACAGATGACTTCATAAGATACACTTGGGTCTTCTTCCTTAGAACTAAGAATGAGACCCCTAAGATCTTGAAGAACTTCATTCTGAAAATTAAGAATCAATCTGATCATAAGGTCAAAACCATAAGATATGATCAAGGAACTGAGTTCAAGAACCAAATCCTTGATACATTTTGTGATGAATAAGGTATTACATGATAATATAGTGCCCTGAGGACTCTTTAGCAAAATGGTGTTGCTGAGAGGAGAAACAGGACACTTATTGAAGATTCAAGAACCATGCTTTATAACTTTAAAATGCCCATCACCTTCTAGGCAGATGTAGTCAACACTACCTGCTATGTGCAGAACAGAGTTTTAGAAGTCAAGACTCATGGTAATACTCTTTATAAGATGTGGCATAAAAGGAGATCTTTCATTGGTTTCCTCAGATCATTTGAATGTCCTTGCACCATCTTGAATACCAAAGATCAAATAGCCAAATTTGCTGAGAAATCAGATGATGGACATTTTATTGGATACTCTTCCCAAGCTAAGGCTTATAGAGTATACAGTCTTAGAACTAGAGTAGTTGAGGATTCAGCCAATATGACCTTCAATGAGCACACACCAAGTGTTAAAAGTTCTAGCCCTCATTGGTTGTTGGATGTTGATTTAGTTACCAACTGTTTTAATAAATCTTGTGAAGATATTTCAGGATCTACAGGTAGCTTATTAACAGGAGATCCTGACCCCAGATTTGAGCTAAGAAAACCAATTTAGAAAACTACTTCAGCTCCTGCCGTTGGAAATCCTATCAGCACAACAATGACAAACTCTTCAGCTGACACATCTAAAATGCCTACCAATTCCAGCATAGAGGCACAGAACTCAAATAAAAGGGTTTCCAATGTAGGAGGAGATGGAGGTGGTGATAGTGATCAAGAATTTCTTGATGCTGATAACCACTCCATAGAAGACAACATCAATGATGTCACACACTCTTTGGATCAAGTTTCTCTTGATAAGTATGCTGATGTGGTGGGTGATACTCAATCACCAGATCTGAATTTCACTAATTTAGATCTATCCAACCAACTTGCTATGATTCCTCAATAGAGAATCCACAAGTCATATCCCACCACAAACATCATTGGAGATGTTAAGACAGGGGTGAGAACAAGAAGACAAAACCATGACAAAAATGCTTGTCTACACTCTTGTTTTTGTCCTAGATTGAGCCAAAGAAGGTTGAAGAGACTCTAAAGGATGGAAGTTGGGTTGAAGCAATGCAGGAGGAGCTGCTTCAATTCAAAAGGAAAAAGGTTTGGAACGTATGTCCTTTTCATCAATGAAGGAGTTTTCCTTCCCCAAATCTGCTGTAAATAACTCATTCTGGCAGATGGGCTATGAAGGAAAGTACTCTATCAAAACCTTCAGGAAGGATAAGGTTTCTTCTCAATGGAAATACCTCATCCATGTTGTAATCCACTCTTTATCTAACAAACATAGAGGTTGGGACCAGATTCCTAAGGACTTATCCTATATAGTCCATGGGATGTTTCAAAAGGTCAAGTTCAAGTACTCTCAGTTTGTCTATACAAACTTGCTTTCTAACTTGGACTCCTTAGAGTACTATATGTTCCCTAGATATGTTCAACACATTCTTAATTGTGAACTGGGCTCACAGTTAGAGGGGACAGGTAATCCAACAGCTAAAAACCCTAAGCTGCTGGTAAGGAAGAAAACTTTGGTCATATTCTCTCATCCCCCATGATTCTTTTGATGAAGATAAGGGGATTCTGCAACTAAAGGTTCAAAAACTATCAAAAGCATGCACCTACTAAGTTTTAAAGGTAAGTCACATGGAATCTCAGGTGGTTACCTTACAAAGACAGGTCATTGAACAACAAATTGAGATCACCAATCTCAAGGGTAAGTTAGAGGGAAGATCTTACTCAACTAGGTCCATAAGAACTTATGGATGTGGTTGACCTAACCCTTAGCTCCCTTGTGTAAGAGGGTGATGCTACCAAAAGGGGAAGAAAGTCTTACCTACAATCACAGAACCTGGGAGTTCTACCTAGAGTATGGACATAAAGGCTTCACCACCCTCACATGCATTTGCCCATACTTAAAAACATCCACAGGCTTATATTGATGTGGATGCCCTGATTCAAAGCCTATTTGAGGAGGGCATACCAAGGGCTATGTCTACCCCCATCCTACCCTACTAAAAATCCAATACTGGGATGGAGGTATGATGCTGATAGAAGAGCCTTGGTACTCTTTAGATCTCAGGGGAAACAATAAGTCTTCAACTTTCAAAACCTGAGATACTATGAGAGCACTTATCTAGTTGACCTGCCACTTGCCAACCCAAGTCAAAACAGGCAAGCTGAAAGGTTAGCTGAAAGAATTCAAGATAGGGTGCTTGAAGTGTTCAAAAAGAGAACCAAATTAAATAGACAAAGGCTAGCAGGCAAGACTATTGGTCAACTGGATACTGAGGTGGACCCTAAGATTAGCTTCGAAGGGGAAACCTTGGTTAAAGGCCCAGTAGTTGAACCTGTGAACCTTTATACATGAACGACTTCAGCACCCAGTACCTTTAGTGAGCCACCAACCGGTGAAGGTGTCTCACAACCTCTGTCTTACCAGAGCTCAAGTGCTACACCAAGCAATAAAGGTCAAAGCTCGCTCCACCCTAAGTCACATAGGCCAGTGACTGACAAAGGAAAGAGGAAGATGACCTCTGAGAAGATTGAGGAGGAGAAGAGAAAGAGAAAGAGGAAGGTAAGGAGAGAGAGTCCAAGTGAGACCCCTGGCTTTATGTAAGCTGCAATCAGGGCTTCCTCAGGCCAAACACTCAAGAGGATGAGTTGAGGGCAGCTAGATTGAACTATCTGGGGTCTAGAAACTACAATATAGATGAAATCATCTCTCTTCTCTTAGATGAATTAAATAAACTGGCTGACATTAAGGTGTCAAAGGAGAGGAAGGAAGCTGAGGATGTAGAGTTACTCCTTAAAATCAAAGAAGAAAGAACAAGAAAAAGATTATACAAAACCCCTACCTCTCCCCAATTCAAGAAAGCCCTAAGGCAGAGGCTATGGCTAATGAACAAGAAACACATGTAGGTAAAGGCATTAGAAGCCAAGAGACTGATTTCTTCCGAAGATAGAGAAGACATGCTTTTTCTGAATCACTTTTGATAAAAGCTGAACCACTTTTCGCTGCCACTTCTGAAGTTTTATCAACTTATATAAGTTGGTGAAAAGTCCATAATTTTGTCGAACTATAGATTAAGGTCTTGAGTCTGTAACTTTCTATTTTTTTACTTTTATTATTTTTGTATTAGATAAGGATGTGAGCTATGGCATGTCATTGTCATTAGTCAAAAGGCAATCTGCCTTTTGACTTTACATTGATCATGTTGTCTAGATTAGCATTTTCAGCCGGCCTTCAAAGTATAACCGGTTGTAGGATGTAGTATAAAGTATCTCAAGTACTTATCATTTAATTTTAAGTTTTGTAACACTTTGTAAGAACTTGAGAGCAATATACATCATTATCAAAAACCATATTATTATGTTCTTTTTCTTGTTATGTTCTTTACTTGTGTTCTTTGTTTTACCATAATCCGGTCCTTATTTGATTAACCCCCTTCACCGGTCCTACAATAGTATTATTATATACTTATAATTATAAAACATAATGATAGATAACAACAAGTTTATAGAACCTACAAAAAAACAATAATAAAACTAGCACATTATGTTATCTTCATCATTATAAGTTTTAAAAAATACATGGTGAAAGTATATTATTGTGTACTTCTAATCGTAAAATATAATGATAGATAACAACAAGTTTATTTAATCTATAAAAAACAATAATAAAACTAACATATTATGTTATCTTCAACACTATTAGTTTTGAAAAATAGATGGTGAAATTATATAATTGTGTACTTCTCATTGTAAAACACAATGACAGATAATAAGTTTATATGATTTGTAGAAACAATGACAAAAATAATACAAATGATCTAAAATGTAAAACATAATGATGAATATGATATAACAAATGATGTAAAATATATGACACGATGAACTATAAGACAGAATGAGCTACATATTTAACAAAATGATCAAGATGCCTACTCTTTCAAACAATAGAAGGACATGTGTCATGCCCACAATCTTTTTTAGGTTTTTTAGATTAAATATCCTTTTTACTATAACCATACCCTTATTAGAGAAGATTTGTAAAATTCTATTGTTTACAATTATATAATTTATATTTTATTAACTCTAATAACATATAAGTTGTTATTATAATTTTATAATTCCTTTCAACATATTTCACATCTAACTTATAATTTTAAAACATGATGCTTATAAAATTTAAAATATTTTGTTGTAACATATTTATATTTATATATATTTATTAATATAAATTTTACTAGACTAGATACCCATGTGTTACACGGGTTAAAAAAACTATATAATAAATTATAATACGTATAATCTAACTCATATATTACACGAGTTCGATAAATAAAATATTAAAAAGAAATAATATCTAATAATTATGAAACGATATTTTAAAATAAAAATTAATTGAAATTACGTATTAGTAAGAACTATTAGTAATAAAATAATGATATTAATGTTTTAAACTTTTATTTTTTTATTATATAAAATTTTATATTTTATATAAGAAATAGTTTAGAAATCATATACCAAACGGGTTAATAAAAAACTATAAATTAGCAGTTAGCAATCAAAATTTAGATATTATAAATAGGCTTTTTTTTTGAGAAAATATATGATTAAAATTAAGTATAATTAACTATTTTAAGTAATAAAAAGATAATAATATTTTTTTGACTTTCATATTTAATAACTTTGTCGTAAAAGATTGTTTGTTAATATTCTATTTGTTTCATAAAAAATGTTTTTTAAACAATATCACATTTAAAAAGAGTTCTTTTTATTAAATAAACTTCATATTCCATAAGATGTTGTTTAAAAAATATGTTTAATATTAAAAATAAACAAGTTTTTTATTTATAATAAATTTGTTTTTTAATTTAGAAATTATATAATATCATTACTATTTAGTATTAGCATTCAGATGTTGACTTACTATGTTAATGACATGTGAAAAATTAATTGAGAAGATAACATGTGTCAAGAAATTATTTTGCTTTATTAGAGGGGAATTATTTAAATAAAAGGCTTTTAAAACTAAAAAAATATAAAAAGTGATGTCTACCATTAATACTTTAATCAATAGTTGAGATCAAATTATAAAAAAAAAATTGTTAGAGATATATTTTAGTAATAGTCACTTTTGTTGAATATTTGCAAATTCTTTTATTTGTTTTAAACGTTTATAACTTTTATGTACGACATTAATTTTTTATATGATTATAATTACATCATAAAAATAAGTGTTTTTATCTTTAAAACAAGTATGCTATTGCTATATAAAAAGATAAAAAAAATTGCATTTTTAATCTTATATCTCGTAATTATATATTTAGTATAGTTTATTGTGTCAATATGTTAATTATTATGTTTTTCTGAATACTATTGTGTTTTTCTAAAATGATAAACTTTAAAAATATATATATAATGGTGGAATAACATTAGTATGTATCTCTATTATGTAAAACATAATAATAAATGAATAATTAATTAATCTTTTAAATTAAAAACAATAACAAAATAACACAATGTCTCATTGTGTATTTTTGTCGTTATTGTGTTTTTTGAACACTCTGAGTTTCAAAAAAATACATTGGTGAAATAACATCATTGTGTACTTATAATTGTAAAATACAATGATAGATAACAAGTTTATATAATCTATAAAAACAATAACAAAAATAACACAAATGATCTAAAACATAAAACATAATGATGAATAGATATAAAAACTGATGTAAAATACATGACACGATAAACTATAAGACAGAATGACCTACGTATTTGACAAAATGACCAAGATGCTCTAACTTTAAAACAATAGAAGGACGTGTGTCACGCCCACAATCTTTTTTTAGCTTTTTTAGATTAAATACTATTTTTACTGTAACCATACCCTTATTAGAGAAGATTTGTAAAATTTATAACTATATAATTAAATTTTATTAACTCTAATAAAATATAAGTTGTTATTACAATTTTATAATTCCTTGCTAACATATTTCACATCTTACTTATAATTTTAAAACATGATGCTTATAAAATTTTAAATATTTTGTTTAACATTTTTATATTTATATATATTTTACTATAAATTTCACTAGACTAGATACTCATGTGTTACACAGGTTGAAATAAAAAAAAACTATATAATAAATTATATATACGTATAATCTAATATTTTTTATACCCAACACATGAATGAAATTATTATATATAACAAAAATATTTATCTAACCCATATATTACACGAGTTCGATAAAAAAATATTAAATACAATGAATATCTATTAATTATGAAACAATATTCTAAGATAAAAAATGATTAAAATTACGTATGAGTAAAAAACTATTAGTACTTAGATAATGATATTAACTTTTTAAACTTTTATTTTTATATTTTATAAAATTTTATATTTTATATAAGAACTAGTTTAGAAATCATATACCACATAGGTTAATAAAAAACTATAAATTAACAGTTAGCAATCAAAATTTAGATATTATAAATAGTTTTTTTGAGGAAATATATGATTGAAATTATGTATCATTAGCTACCTTTAGTAATAAAAAGATAATGATATTTTTTAAACTTTCATATTTAATAACTTTGTTGTAAAAGATAGTTTGTTGACATTCTATTTGTTTCATAAAAAATGTTTTTTAAACAATGTCATTTTTAAAAAGAGTTCTTATTAAAAAAACTTCATATCCATAAGATGTTGTTTTAAAAAAATATACATGTTTTGTATTAAAAAGAAACATGCATTATATTTATAATAAATTTGTTTATTAATTTAGAAATTATATAATATCATTACTATTTAATATTAGCATTTAAATGTTGACTTACTATGTTAATGAAATGTGAAAAATTAATTGAGAAGAAAACATGTATCAAGAAATTATTTTGCGTTATTAGAGGGGAATTATTTAAATAAAAAGGCTTTTAAAACTAAAAATATAAAAAGTGATCTCTACTATTAATATTTTAATCAATAGTTAAGATCAAATTATAGTTAAAAGTTTATTAGATATATATTTTAGTAATACTCACTTTTGTTGACTATTTGCAAATTCTCTTATTTGTTTTAAATATCATAACTTTTATGTACGACATTAATTTTTTATATAACTATAATTACATCATAAAAACGAGTGTTTTTTATCTTTAAAACAAGTACACTATTGCTATATAAAAAGATAAAAAAAATTATATTTTTAATCTCATATCTAGTCATTATGTTTTTATTACAGTTTATTGTGTCAATTTATTAATTATTATGTTTTTCTAAATACTATTGTGTTATTAAAAAATGATAAATTTTAAAAATATATATATAATGGTGGAATAACATTGGTATGTATCTCTAATACGTAAAACATAATAATAAATAAACAACTAGCTAATCTACTAAATTAAAAACAATAACAAAATAAAATAGTGTCTCATTTTGTAATTTTGTCGTTATTTTGTTTTTTGAATACTATAAGTTTAAAAAAATACATTGGTGAAATAATATCATTCTATACTTAAAATTGTAAAACACAATGATAGATAGCAACAAGTTTATATAATTTATAATAAATTTAAAAAACTAACATATTATGTTATATTCAACACTATAAGTTTTGAAAAACACATGGTGAAAGTATATCATTATGTGCTTTTAATTATAAAATATAATGATAGATAACAACAAGTTGTTTAATCTATAAAAAACAATAATAAAATTAACATATTGTGTTATCTTCAACACTATAAATTTTGAAAAATAGATGGTGAAAGTATATCATTGTGTACTTTTAATTGTAAAACACAATGATAGATAACAAGTTTATATGATCTATAGAAATAATGACAAAAATAACACAAATGATCTAAAATTTAAAACATGATGATGAATAGATATAACAAATAATATAAAATATATGACACAATAAACTATAAGACAAAATGAGCTACGTATTTGACAAAATGACCAAGATGATCTACTCTATAACAATAGAACGACATGTGTCAAGCCCACAATCTTTTTTAGGTTTTTTAGATTAAATACCCTTTTTACTATAATCATACCCTTATTAGAGAAGATTTGTAAAATTCTGTTGTTTACAATTATATAATTTATATTTTAATAACTCTAATAAAATAAGTTTTTATTTAATTTTATAATTCCTTTTTAATATATTTCACATCTGATTTACAGTTGTAAAACATGATGCTTGTAAAATTTTAAATATTTTGTTGTAACATGTTTATATTTATATATATTTTAATATAAATTTTACTAGATTAGATACTCATGTGTTACGCGGGTTGAAATAAAAAAACTATATAACGAATTATAACAATCTAATATTTTTATACCCATCACATTAATGAAGTTAATTAAAAAATATTTATTAGATACCAATATGTTACACGGGTTGAAATAATATTAATAAATAGATTTCTCTTTAAATTTATTAAAAAATATTTGTAGTTAAAAAAGAACTAATTAATATTACTACTAATGTAATTAATTAATAGGCGAGAGAAGCGGAAAATTTTTGATGAGTAGGAATGTGGTGTTGTCACATGTCCCCCTTAATTACTATTTTATTAGAATAAGAAGGTTAAAATTATTATAGAAAATAGAATATATTATTCATAAATATCCATAAAACTATTTATATACTTTCTAAATAGTGATTATCTAGAAATTAAAATTTATTTTAAAAATACTAAGACTTATTAAGTATTTTTAATGAAATAAATTATCTATTTATATAATGAATTTAATTAATTAATATAGTAGTAAATGAACATTAATTAAGGAAACTCATTTGAAAAAAAAAATTTGTTTACCAAAATTTATAAGTGTAAGTAAATATGGACAATCCTATGTGTAGACTAGGTGGAAATAACATGGACAGATAAGAAAGTGGTCATGTGACTATAGACATCTTGTTTTGTTAGGTTAAATTTGAAATCAAATCAGGACAAATACAGTATACCTTACTTTTGATTAACTTAATGTTTAATTTCTCTTAATTTGGAATACAACGTTGCGACATGTTTATTTTTATTTACGTTTTGATATAAATTTTATTTAAAATCAAGCCGCTGCAACCCGCGGTAAATCCTGTGAATCAATTCTATATTTTCACAAAAAGGTAATGCTATATTTAAATTAAATATACCATTCCATTGTATCTATTACTACCTATGTTTTAATACAAACTTTGTTTAAAATGGCGTTATCACAACACCAAAACCCATGACTCTATATAATTTACATGGCCTTTGCCGTTCAATATATATATATATATATATATGTATATATATATATATGTATGTATATATATATATGTATCTATATATATGTATGTATGTATATGTATATACATACATATATATATGTATGTATGTATATGTATATATATATATATATATATATATATATATATATATATATATATATATATATGTATATATATATATATATATATATATATATATATATATATATATATATATATATATAATTTACATGGCCTTTGACTACTTGGTTATTTATGAAGTCACGTGTCATTTAAATAAATTTATATTAAAACAAGCATCCTTGAAATTAAAAGAGTATTCACATTTTATTCTTCGTCACCATCCTTATAATTTACCAAACAAACATTATTTTGTAAATGTAAATGTCTTTTTTAAAACCTCCTACATTGCATTCTTTATATTTTTTTCTAAATGTACATGTCTTTTTCTAAAACCCTCTACATAGCATTCTTTATATTTTTCTCTATTTGAACTAGATAATATTTATTTATTATTCTTTTGATGCTGTTTCTCTTTCTTCCAATCACATCTATTAATAGTGTATTAAAAAGATATGGGGGATGAATAGTGAACTTTATTATATATTTAAGGGATAAGATTGTTTTGTCTTAAAATTATAAGGATGTGAAATGGAATGAAATATACTTTTTGATGATTTTTGTTGAAGATGAAGATGGAGATGGGAATGAGGGATGTGATGATGTTGGATCATGGATGGAAAAAAAAACTTTCTTAAGATCAGCTTATAATAGATGCGAAATCTTTATTAGCTACTTGCAAACAAACACACAAATAATACTAGAATGAAAATAACATAATAGAATTTTTTTCAAAGTATTCACTTGGTTATAATTCACTAGTTACAAGAGCAATAACAGGAATATAAGTGAGAAAAATAGCTAACCTTAAATACATATAAGCGTAAGGTATTTATACTATAAAAGCTAAATAGTAAAACAATTCTTGACTTTATATTCTATGTTTAGGATTAATAGTTTGTTTCAACCACTGATCTATATTATGGCATACCACAAATGTGTAATATAATGGGCTACAATGCAATGTACAATATAGACAACAATCAACACAATAGGAGATCGGGAGTTACAGTGTAATGGTATCACCACTACTCTTTAGCACTGGCATCCTTGTCTATAAAAGTTATGATTAATTACATTCATCTGACGTTCAACAAAGAGACTATGTATGCTGATTCACAGTAGTTGGTCGGCAGATGAGATCTTCAGCAGGTTTAAACATCTTTCGGCACTTGGACATTTTCAGTAGGAACTTTCAGTACTTACTTTTTGGTAGCCTTATCCTTAAATATCCTAGTAAATTCCTCCTAGGATGATACTACCTAAACTAACTATTTGAACAACATTACCATTCTCTTCATTATCTCCTCAGTTAAGTGACCCTTAAAATCTTTAGATGAGTTGAAAAGAGAAATGTTGTGCCATTCGTCACCAAACTAGGTGCATTGACCATTAACTTTAGTTTTTTGATTTTGACTCTTTGACTTTGATTTGGTCTAAATATGGGCTTTGACTTTAAAGTTGACAAAATGTTAACTTGATCTAATAATAGTACATTTGACGCGTGTAGACACTATAAGTTCTGGAACTATGCATTATGGGCTTGATATGTAAGTCTACTAAATAGACTTAGTTTAATTAAAAAATATAAATTAAATAAATTATATAGCATATAATAGTCCGTTGGAATCGTATTAACGCGTAGAATTTAAAAATGCCAATAATTGGATGACACGCGTATCCGTACAAGACGAAAATGGACGAGACTGGTAATGGGTCCCTTGACCGAATTTTTTCAATAAAAGGGAGTTCCCCCTTGTTTTCTCATTCTTTCTTTTTTATAATCTTTCTCTACAAGTTTTCTCTCTAGAGAAAACCTTAGCCGCCATCATGTTTCTCCTTGTTCTTTTCTATTATCATCGAAAATCATCATCATCAACCATCATTCCATCGATTTTTAGTGTGTTGGATCATTCAAGATTGGATTTTGTTTAAGCGTTGTTCATCTTTTTATTTTCCAGTAAAAAAATCATTCGTTTTGGTGATTTAGTTCTTGTTTAATCATGTTATTAATGATGTTCATCATCTAACATCAAAATCAGCATCTAATATTCTTGTATTCTTGGTTTCGGACATTGGTTCGTGAAGATCTAGGTGTTTTGGGTGTTGGACCTTCTAAACGGTTGAACCCTAATTCTCAATCCTTGTATATTCTTTGGATATATAGAAATTGGGTTGTAAACTTATGGGACTTGATCATAATGGACATCTTGGATTGAGAATTTGTTGCTGAAAACATTAATCTTCCTTATCTACATGTAATTACGATAAATTGTATGCACATTGTCTACAACTTGTTGGGTTTAATCTTGGTAGGCGAACACATTGGTTGACACGACACTAGTAGACAAGACACTAGTAGACAAGAGACATGCCATACTCATGTCAAAAGATGACTACTTTATCGGATTTTGGATTATAGTAAAAGGATTCCTTTGATTGTTCTTTGCCCAAGTGAATGCTTTCTCAACTGATTCCTTTATACAACTTCAGTTAATTAACTCTTGGGTAGTAACCACATCCTTAGTACTCCAATCATGGATATCACTTTGTACTTGACAAGACAATGTAACTAGGTTAGGATGAGTTGGGGTTAACCATGCAAAGCAAATTTCAATTACAGATGCACATGTAATTGTGATTTTTAGTACATGTGAAGACTTGCAAACCCTATCGCTGGATAACTGTTATAGTTGGTGCAAACCCTTAACTCTATGCTTTGGGACACTAAAATCTTTGTCTATTTCAGACTTCAACAGTGATATGGAAACATCCATCACTTCTATTCTTACATAAGTTCAAAATCTACAAGGAGCCTTATAGGAATCATATTGTGACATTTTAAGTCCAATCCTTATAACATGTTACTCCCTTTGCTTTTGTTGTGATAGTGAAACATACTAATTGTTCGGAATGTATTCGGTTTTAAAGAGTTGTAATATGGTGAGGACACTCTCTACACCTGGACTACTTGGTTCATTAGACTAATCTTAAGATTTGGAATGTTAGCGGTTCGAAGGTTCAACCATTATGCCTTGATGGAGTAATTGGATGTCATATAACTAATTTAAGCATTGTTCTCGGTATATCATGGATGTGATGGGAACGCCACTGGGAACCCTATATATAAGCATCATCGATATACTAAAGATGTGCCTAAACTGGGCTATGTGATGATCTTGACGGATTGGAGTATGAAATGATCGAAATGATAATATGGTGGGCAATGATACTGGAGACAAAATTGGTTGTATCTATAAGGAATTCTTGATGTGCTAGTCAAAGGAGTATGATAGGAAAGGGGAACAATAGCTTTGACCCGTTAGATTGAAAAAAAAAATGGAAACTATAATCTATTTCAGCAACTATGCTAAAACCCAAATGATGAAGTGTGTTTCTTGATCATTAGTTGGTAAAACACTGACATGATAGAATACGCAAGCTCAAGCCTATGGTAGGGAGGCTGAGATAGTCATGACTTGGGATGAGTTTAAAGCTTTGGTGACTTAGGACTACTGTTCGATGAATGAGATGCAAAAGTTAGAGTTCGAATTTCAGAGTTATAAAATAGTGGGGCAGGTCATGCTCCTTATACTGACAGACTCCATGAGTTGGCAAAGCTAGTTTCGTACCTTGTGACACATGGAGCAAAGAGGATTGAGAGGCACATCTAGGGATTAATTATATAGATTTAAAGGATGGTAACTGCTTTGATCCTGAAGGCAGATACCTTGACTAATAAGATGCTACGTATAGGGACGCTATGAAAATCTAATGAGCAGCGAAAAGAAGTTGGAGAGTCGAACAAACAAGCTAGTGCTATGGTAGACAACAAGGCTAAGGTAGTGAACCCATCTATGCTAGTTGATGCAGTTAGGCCAGCAAGCGTTCAACATGAATGCTATGATATGGGAGTTCCGACCATTATCATGATGTGTGTCCCAAGCTGAATCGGGCAACGAGACAGGTTGGAAACAATAACAACTAGGTGATAGCTATAGCCGGGAATCAAGGACTATGAAATAATGGAAATAAAGGTCATACAAACTAAGTAAATCCAGCACACGGTCATGCATTTATGATTGGAGCGAATTACTCTTGCTAAGACCTAAATGTTGTTAGGGGTACGTATCTCTTAAATAATCATTACGCTTATGTGTTATTTGATACCAGAGCAGATAATAGCTTCGTTCCTTCTAAAGTTGATCCTTTACTTGGCATGAACCCCTGTTGCTTAAAATTAGTCATTTAGTAAAGACGGCAAAATGGTAGATTAGTAGAAGCTAAGGAAATAATTAGAGGTCGCGCCTTAGTACTAGAAGATCATGCCTTTGACATGGACTTATACTGTTAAATTGGGAAGTTTTGACGTGGTAGTGGGTATGGATTGGTTATCGAAACACGAAACTGAGATAGTTTGTCGAGAGAAGGCGGTACGCATTCCTATGTCCAACGACGAAGTGCTTAAGATTCAAGGAGAATGACCAGGGAAGAATCTAAGACTAATTTCTTGTATGAACACTCGTTGATGATATGTGGTGGAAAAGAAGGTGGAGAAAAGAAAGTTAGAGAAACTTCCTATCATATGGGAGTTCCCTGAGGTGTCTCCTAATGCCTTATCAGGGTTTTCCCCTACTCGGAAAGTGGAGTTTCGGATTGATCTGATTCCTCGAGTAACTCTTATTGCAGCACCCTATGGAGTAGCACCATCGGAAATGCAAGAATTAGCAAGTAAACTATAATAAGTTTTGGAATGAGGGTTTATTCGGCCAACTCAAGCGCCATGGGGAACACCAATTCTGTTAGTCAACAAGAAGAAGAATGGATAATTTAGGATGTGTATAGATTATTGAGAGTTGAATAAGTTTACTATCAAACTCCCATACCCTCCCTCAGGATTGATGACCTATTCGATCAGTTTCAAGCAGCGACGTACTTTTCCAAGATTGATCTTCGGGCAGGTTATCATCAATTGAGAGTTCACGAAGATGATATACCGAAAACAACTTTTAGGAGCCATTATGGACATCGAGTTCTTAGTTATGTCATTCGAACTGATAAACACTCCAGTAGTATTCATAGACTTGATGAACCGAGTATGTAAGCCGTACCTAGATAAGTTTGTGGTTGTGTTGATTGTTGATACCCTTATCTATTCATGATCATAATAAACACATAAGCAACATCTGAGGGTAATACTAAAGTTGTTGTGAGAAGATAAATTCCAAGAAAAAATCTCCAAATATGACTTATGATTACGTGAAGTGAAGTTTCTCAGTCACGTGGTCAATGAGAAGGAAATTCACGCTGGTTCGAGAAAGATTGAAGCAACCAAGAAATGGGATACACCTAAGACACCTTTGGAAATATGGTAATTCTTGGGATTGTTAGGATAGTACCAACTGTTCATTATGAAATTCTCACAGATTGCCCAATTATTGACAGTATTAACTTAAAAGGATAAGAAATTTGGTTGGGTATCTAAGCAAGAAAAGGTCTTTCCAACATTAAAGGAAAAGTGTAACTTGTCGATATTGACTCTTCCAGATGGGTCAAATGATTCGTGGTTTTATGCATCACGTCACATCAAGGACTTGATTGCATTCTAATCCAGAAAGATAAGGTGATCGCTTATGTCTCTCGGCATCTTAAATAATTACATGAGGAATTATACGACACATGAATTGGAATTGGGTGGTGTACTGTTTTCACTTAAGATTTGGAGGCACTACCTGTACGGATTTAATTATGTGATCTACATGGATCATAAGAGCCTCTGACATATCTTTGATCAAAAGAAATTGAACATGCATTAGAGAAGATGGGTTGAACTTTTTAGTGATTATGATTGTGAGATATGATATCATCAAGAGAAGGAGAATATGGTGATAAGGAATGTGTTAAACCCTTACGTGCACGAGTCTTGTGAATGACTATCCAATCAAACTTAAAGGCTTAGATCTTATTAGCACATGGTGAAGCATTGAAGGAGGGGAATGTTACAAGTGAGGAGTTTTATGGATTTAATATGCAAATAGGACACAAGTAGGATGGTGTACAACACTTCAGGGATCGTATATGGGTACCAAGGTGGGGAAGTGTATGGGAGCTGGTTATGAATAAGACACCTAAGTCTAGATACTTCATTCATCCTGGTGCCAAAAAGATGTATTAAAATCTTAAGGAATTGTATCGTTGGCCAGGTATGAAGAAAGATGTTGCCTCGTATGTTAGCTGATGTTTAACCTGCCTCAAGGTTAAAGCCAAGCATTAAAAGCCATTGGGATTACTACCATAAGAGGAAATCATTAAATGAAAATGGGAGAATACAGCAACGGATTTCATTACTAAGTTGCCAAAGACAAATAGTGAACATGGTTCGATTTGTATTATTGTGGATAGAATGATGAAATCTGCATATTTCTTACCAATTCATGAAGATTACGGGAGAAGTTAGCAAGTATTTATGTGAAAAAAAATTATGGCTAGGCATGGGGTGTCTGTGTTGATCATATCGGATCGTGATAGTCGGTTTACGTCATGATTCTAGCAGACTCTTTGGAAAGCAATGGGCACTCGGTTAGATTTAAGTATTGCTTATCATCCACAAATGGATGGTTAAAATGAATATACTATCCAGACCCTCAAAGATATGCATAGGGCATGTGTGATTGATTTCGTTAAAAGTTGGGACACTCATTGGCCGTTGATTCAGTTCTCTTATAACAATAGTTATCACACGAGAATAAGGTGTGCTCCATTTAAGGCATTGTATAGGAGGAAGTGTGGATTAGTAGTATGTTAGGCTGAAGTCGGTGATTTAGGAAACAACCGGTAGGACTTTTCAAATCAAAGATAAACTCAAGGTAGCCATAGATCGCTAGAAAAGTTATGCTGATAAGAGACAGTTCCAGTTAGAATTATGTGTAGGAGATCGAGTCTTGCAAAAGTTTCTCCTTGGAAAGGTATTATGCGATTTGGAAGAAAGAGAAATTAGCTACGAGGTATGCGGAAGTCAGAGTAGTGAAAGGGTTGGTCCTGTAGCCAATTGATTAAAGTTACCTTAAGAGTTGAGTGGTGTGCATTATACATCTC
The DNA here is from genome assembly GCA_025506505.1 of Flaveria sonorensis. Lineage (NCBI taxonomy): Eukaryota > Viridiplantae > Streptophyta > Magnoliopsida > Asterales > Asteraceae > Flaveria > Flaveria sonorensis. Next base: position 38,782,658 of record CM046426.1, on the reverse strand, counting down.
ACGTATCGAATCTTAAAAAATTGCTTGACTGATGGTTCTCTTCATATACCCATCAAGAAAATTCAAATAGGTGAGAAATTCCGTTTTGTGGAGAAATCATGCAGATGTAATCAACGGTGGGAAGATCATTCGACTGAAAGTTCACCTAATTCCGAAGCACCCACAACCGCGATATAAGGTATGGACGGCATGGAGGGCGGAAATGGGGGTTTAACAGTGGTGGTTACAGATGGCTTGAATCTTCACTGTTATGTTATAGAACAATACTTCTTGTTGAAATGTGATTTGAGATATCGATAGATCAACATTGTATACACTCTAATTTTTGACTCATTTTCCTTGGTTATCGTGTCATGCAATTTAGGTCCATTGTATGTTACATTCTAATTGTTTGTATGTTTTTAAATGCTTGATCATAATCATAGAGTTTATCAAGCAAGACGGACAAGTTTACGTGGAATGTTCCACTCATTCGGAGTTGAAACAGTGAAATCAATAGGTAATTTTGGAACTTAATGTAATGTAGTTCACTTTTCCTTCGTTTCAGTCATAGGTTTTTTTTTCGTATGTTGAGTGTACTAATTCAGCATATTGTTTTAAGAATAATTGATTTGTGCAGTGCAGGTTGTTCTTCGATAAGTCTCAAACTCTAACAAATATTACATCCCCTGCCCCGTCATCATCAATTGTGCTCAGATTTTTTGTTTAACTATTTCTCGATACCTAATGATCCAAAATATAGTATATGCAATACATTTATTAAATGATGATATACTATTAATTGATGATATACACAAGAATATGAATTCAAAAACGACTTTCAATTGATAGAAAAATGTTATTTGAACATACTGTTCAACATATAAGTGCAAAAAATTAGCAAAGCATATCGTGAATTGCTTTTTTTATTTAAATTTATTAAAATTGGAGTAACAGAGAGCAAAAGGAGAAGATGATAAGCTTCTTACTAAAGCTTCAAAGTTCTAGATCATCACTTCCTCCACTTATGAGACTGATTAAAGGTATGGTTAAATTCATTTATAAATATTTTATGCATCTTGACTCAATTCATGTTCTTTATTATATGCTAATTGAAACAAGTGGTCAATATCTTGCTGTTTTATGTGTGATGTCATATGCAACATTGTTATACAATTAATTAAACTTGGGTGACATTGTTTATGAACTGCTATACTTAGAAATGGAGCAAATTAAGAAGCGTAATGTTCTCACCGAACCAGTTAAAAAGAAGTCAGTAATACCCTATAATCCCATATGCAACATACAGATTTTTGGAAAAGCACTAGCTTCAAGCATGAGTACAACAACATAAGTAAAAGTACTGATATGCATAAAAGTTCAGGCAGCAAAAGCAGCTTCAAAAAAGTTCCAACAATAGCTTAGAAGTTATGTGATAGTTCCAACAGCAGTAGCTTCAAAAAAGTTCCAACTGCAATAACTTCAAAACAGTAACTTCAAAAAAGTTCCAACAGCAGTAACTTCAAAAAAGTTCCAATAGAAGTAACTTCAAAAAAGTTCCAACGACAGTAACTTCAAAAAAGTTTCAACTACAATAGCTTCAAAAAAGTTCCAACTGCATGTTACTTCTTAAGCTGCACACACATATATATACAATCCCAAAAAGAGGTAGCTACAAAACGACATATGATGAATATTAGAATTTTGTTTACCAAAATGGCATCAATATGCCTAATGATGTTCCTCTACATATAATAAAGAATTTATTTGTAAGTGTATTAGATCAGAGAGCTTGAAGAAGAGAAGAAAGGATAGATTACCAAACTATATTTGTTTTTCCCTTCAGCTAAACAGTTAGTTTTTATGTTACTTCTTATTGTTGATGAAAGCGGTTAATTTTGGGAGGTTTGCTCATTGTTATTTAATGGAACACCTTTGAACTTTTGTTAAATCTGCTTAATTTTGAAACAGATGATGGAGAGACTATTGACAGCATGATATCAAGTTATAAGAACAGGGCGATCAAATCCAACAATGCTTGATAAGTTGAGGTAAGATGTTTCTGCAGATGTCATTCTTGACCAGTTTAGTTACATATGGCCTGCTTTCTTTTTTTGTTGGTTCCATTATGGGTCAGATGATTCAAATAGGTTAAACTGATTGAAAGTCGTTTGAAACAAAGCTTTATATATAACACATTATCTAAAAGGTTAGATAGAAGAATTTGAATATATGTGTTTTGTGTTCCTTGTAGTCAACAAATATTATTTGTTGTTCAACTGTTTGAGCTACTTCATCTCAAACTCATATTGCACACAAAGTTTCTTATATAATAAAAAACTACCTCTCTGTGAACGTTTGGTTAATAAAAAGTTTCATACCAGTAGTATCAAAACTTAGAATCCAATAAAATAAAAACACAATTAACACTACTTTTTTTAACAAAAACCATTTGTTCGCAAAGTAATATGGTTGCCTAGTTGTTCAGCTAAAGTTTTTAACTTTTGTGTACCAAGTATGACCAACGGTACAGATTTTGAAGATTAAAAAGAGTAAATGATGTAAGATTTTGGTTAAATTATAACTGTTTTATTGAAAATCATGTCACTAGCTACAGGTGTTTATAACAGAAGATTAAAAAGAGTAGATGATATAAGATTAAAAAGAGTAAATGATGTAAGATTTTTCCCTACAGATTTTGAAGATTATAAAGCTTCTGCATTTTTCTCATCTTCAACAATTTAGTCAAAGTGTTTTATTTTGTAAGGTTAGTCTCACTATGCATTTGGGAGTTAATTTAGATTTATTGGGCTATATAACATGCTTACTGATCGGGTTACAAATAGATATATATATATATACACACACACACAAGCACATGAGTTCCCGTTGCAACGCGCAGAAGGAAAAATCCTAGTTGTTGTTGTTGTTGTTGTTGCTGTTGTTGCTGTTGTTGCTGTTGTTGCTGTTGTTGCTGTTGCTGCTGTTGCTGCTGTTGCTGCTGTTGCTGCTGTTGCTGCTGTTGCTGCTGTTGCTGCTGTTGCTGCTGTTGCTGCTGTTGCTGCTGTTGCTGCTGTT
>CM046426.1:38567332-38779501 GCA_025506505.1 Flaveria sonorensis | reverse complement strand
CGTCCAACCAAAACCAAATCCGTAAGCTCCTCGTGGGCAAAGCGAACAATATTGGTGGCACGAGGGATCGGGTGTTACAACCGCAGTGGACGTTGTAGAATGTCACCGATCGTCATCGTCTCTTCGTATCGTATAGCATGGGTATGTGTCTCAATATTGTTTCCTTTTGTTTCATTATATTATCGTGTGGTTTAGGTTCGGTTTTGCCGATCGTAAGTGTGTTTGTATGTATATATGTATGTATCACTTGTGTGTATATATGCGGTTCTGTGTATGTAGGCGTGTAAGTATGCTGATGTGTTTGTATGTTATATATATTATGTGTATATGCGGTTGTATGTACATATGGTTTTATATGTATGTATGATTGTATATATTGTGTTTATGTGGTTGTTGAGAGCAAACACAGCAGCCAAGGCTGCTATGCACGTGTTTATGTATGTGTTTAGAAGTGTGTGTGTTTGAGAAACTAAGTGTATGACCACATGAGTTTGTGTGTGTGTTTTGATGGTTCAAAAGGAAGCATGATGAAAAGAAATGTGGTGTCATTTGATGGTTCTGAAAAATTATTAAAAAGAAACAGAAAGGTGAGGGTGTTGGCAATATATATAATATGATACATGTATGTATGCATGATGAGTTGTGTCTTAAAGTGTGTGTAGGGTATGTGGTGTATGGGAACATGCATATAAGAATGGGTATGCATATGTGTTTGTGTGATAAGTATGTGTTGAGAGTTTTATGTTTCTGTATGTTAAAGAAAAATTATTAAGAATTCTTTGTGCATATGTATTAACAATAAAAGTGTTGAGTTAAGATGTGAAGCATGCATGATTATATATAAGTGAATACGTGTTATATAGATATATTATATATATATTATATATATATATAGATATATATATATATATATTGCATTGGTACATCGACTCGAGTATTAAACAATATGTATAATATTGTTTTTGAGTATAGGGTAAAAATAAGTATCAAAATATCATCATGGTGTGAATCGTGTTATTTAATTTTAAGATTGGTGTATATTACTTTAAGATTTATGTGTATAATATTACATGATTGGCATTTCTTACTGGTTCTTGCTGAATAGGTTGATCAAGCTGTGGATATGCACGAGGATCATCAACCACTTGAAATTGTGGTGGTTGAGGCACATGATTTCCTTGAGCTCGGTTAAATTGAGGAGCTTTTTAATATTGCGGTGGAACATTCTACCATGGAAACAATAGGGAAGGAATATCATCCAAAGGTTGTTTCTGTTATGGAGGAGGCTAATTTGGTAGGACACCTTGATTACTCGAGTTGTTTATCTTTCTCAACATATTACTTTCTGGTGTTTTGGAAAGCCTTCAAAGGATCTTAGCTAATGAAGTTTCTTCTTCAGACTGAGTATCCCCTTATGGAATAGGAGTTATTGAAGTTGTTGGCTTGTGAAAGACTCGGTTCTCCCTTGTAGTTCTCTAAATCTCTGGATCAAATAGCATTGGCGAAGTCCTTCCGGAATATCTCGTATGCATAAAGTCTTTGAACTAACTGCAAAACAAGTAGCCAATACCACACGTAATTCCGAACTTCAAAAAGAATAAATAAAATTGAAAAAAAAGAAAAACTTTTTGGTTTTTTATGGATTCTTAAGAAAGCAAATAACTATTACTAACACTAAGCGCACGATTCTCCAGCAATGACGCCATTTTGATTGATGTCGTCTGATAGGTTAAAAATATAAGTAAAAGAATACCTAATCCCTCTTAATAGTAAAGGGTACGAAGGGTACTCAATCAATAATGTATCACAAGAAAGTGCTAGTAATAACTAAATAAAAACATTGACATTGAAAAGAAACTTGCTTGATTAATTGATTTAAGCACTTATGAAATTAACAGAAGTAAAGTTTGGATTATTAACTATCTTTGGGAAAAAGCAACCAACTTCGGGATTCCGGTTTGGCAAAATTATGTTATCTTAGTTAAACCTAATGAGAAGTCTTTAATTATACAAAAAAACAATCCAAGTGATGACTATATATTAAAGCGTAATTAACTTCATTCATATAATCATTAATTCAAGAATGAAAACCCAACTTCAAACTATCTAAAGAATGATTAACATAAACTAAAGTATGATATTAAATTTATGTTTTAATCATAATCAAATTTCTTACTTGATCAAATCACAAGTTGAATTAATAGAACTTTAAAGGTTCACAGTTCAATTTTAAAACTAGATTACAACTAAGAGAGACAAAAACTTACACAAATCTGTCCCGTGAAGTGAATCACAATTAGTTTAGCCTTGCCTCATCATTGAATCTTCAACACAACTTTAATTAAGCATGTGGATTTGGATGATCGTGATGTTATAAGGCCTTTGGAATGATGAAAAACGATAGCTTTTAGTCTAGGATTGCTGTGGTAGAAGGTTTCTTTTGTTCTAGGGTTGACATCCTTTAAAACCCCCAAACTTGGTCAAGATCCATCAAAACACGGCGTCCGGCGTCGCTGTCGCCTAGAATAGTGTCAATGGAGCCCCCGACCTCACTTAGGCTTTAACTTTCTGGTTAACTATGTCTTTGACGGTGTCTCTAACGGCAGCGGTGTCGATGGCACCTAAAATGGCGTCTGTGTCTCCACCCCTACAACACAATTTATTTTCATTTGTAACTTTTCGAGATCTTTCTGTTGATAGGTCGTGGGTCCCGTAACTCTTTTTCTATGTTTCCGCTTCTTCCGACTTCCCATTTTCGTCTCGTTTCTTCCATAATCTTCATATTCTTCATGTTTAACCTACAAACACAAGAATATCCAAAAAGTAACTCTATTTCTCATAATTTAACACTTAAAACACAAAAATAAAGCACTTAAACATTGACTTTTCATCAGCAATAAATTACCAATGACAATTCCAGTAGCATAATTATCATAAATTCAAACATAATTTGTATTTAATTTTCCTCTCGATTTCGGTTATATGTTATTTCATTTCGTTCTTAACTACTATTGTCAGTAAAATTAAGTGCAAATTAAGCGTAAATATTTGATTATTATATTGCACGGTCTGTTATTTGAATAAAAATAAAAATTAGGATTGTCACTAAATTAACAGTATGAATTATTATCGGCAAATGAGTAATAGTTTTAATTATTAATTCAATTTGACAGTAGTTATATGTCACGAACTGGAATGAATAAAATATTCTCAGAATTGTAAAATTGTACAACATGTTATTTAAGTCCGTCGTTAAGTTCCAGACTCAACTTTGGACATGCGGTGGAAACTATCAAGCTGAAGTACGGTAGGGGCAGAGGAAATTTAATTTTTTACCCTTAACACTTAGAGCATTCACATCACATCCCCCATCCCTATCTCTACAATTATACTAAAAATTATTATTTTTCTATCTCTTGTTTTCAATTAAATAATACTTTTTATACATTTATTATCGCCTTTTGTCTTAGCTATAGTCTCCAGCGATTTCACAAAATATTAAAAAAACTATAGGGATGAATAGTGTTTCTCTCCAAATATACAAATGAACAGTAACATTTCTCTCTTCTCTACTCACATCTACTCACAATTATCTCCATACACTCACCGAAAAAATGGAAAACGGGATGTGAATGTTCTTATAACTTATAAAGCATAATTCTATCATTTCAAATTTTCATTATCCCCTTCCTTAAAAAGAATTTGTATTCCGCTTGTTTCTAGTGCCGAAATTCTTTGAAATTTTGTCTTTCAATGAAAAGACGCCGCTCCATAAACCTTATTCGGAGCCCTGGCTTTCCCGTACTCACAAGCAGAAGGTTTAGTCTCACTCTCTCTCTATTATTCCAAACCACTATGAACTCAAATATATGAATCCTAATTTCGTGCCCATGAGTGTTATTCTAACTAAAAAAATTTTAAAATTTTTGGAGAATTAAATAGGTAAGGAGTATCATGGTATTGAACCGGACAAATCTTGTTACAGATTTTCTTAGCCAAACAACATGGGCATGGCACATTGAGCCCCATGATCACATAAGTACTCTCTTCAGCTTGTTTCTTGATATATTAGCACACTTCACACCGCATTTTTTTATAAGTACACAACCCATTAGTTATCATATTCAAACACATGATGAGTGTGATTGAGTGGAATATCACTTTCAGATATATTATACGTATCTTAAAAGATCAAACTTTATTGGAGGCAAGGGAGAATTTGAATTGTACATTGTGGCTTATGGTAATCCAACTTGGTGTTGTTTATTAAATTAGTTTTTGTTACAGAGAAAGCTTGAGATTTTTAGTTAAAAGGGCTTGCAAATAGCATGGATCATTTGTGTTGGTAGCCTAACTATTTTGATTCGCTTGTCACTGCCTCAGTAAGCAAACCTTGTTTGCAAATGTCAAGCCTTTAATGATAACTTAAAGAGGTGGACAATGTGGAAAATTACATGATGTATTGGTATTTCATTAACACTAGTTTTTTATGATATATTGTTGTATGAAATGTGCTTTTGTTGTTTTTGTAATAGGTGATGTGTAATGAAACATTTGAAGTTTTGATTGTTTTCAGAATTGCACTTTTGTTGTTTTTGTAATATATCATACGGTCCATTACAAATTCTTTAGCTTTGCATACTCTGAACTTTATCCAAGAAAGAATCTTGGTTGGTGAGCTACAATTAGCTACATGGGATGACGCACCCAAATTTCAACGTCAAGCCAATTGAAAAGTAGGAAGGATGATAGACAAGTGATGTTATTTTAGACTTCATAGTGATTAGTAGTAAACGTTAAAAGTATTTCAGACTCTCATGTTACATATGTAGTTTACGATTTAAACTTCAGTTGTAATGTATACTATTCTTAATTTAAGGCTTGATTTGTGCTTTAGCTTGATTTGTTATTGTTGTTTTCTTAAATAAGATTTTAGATTATTTTAGTTGAAAATATGTTTTCAGATTGATTAAACGAATAATAAAATAAACTTTCAGTGCATCACCAATATGTCGCAATTGCGTTGCATATTTAAAACCAATAAAACATAGTGAGCGTCACAATTTTAAATCTGATATAAATATAGTGTGTTGCAAATGCATTGCAAACTAAAATCTAATAAAAATACTAAGCATTGTAAATTGCACGACCGATTATGGTTGTTCAACAACAGTCTTACAGTTGGAGAAGACACACATACTAGATCAAATAGAAAACCAGGAAATGAAACAATGAACAAAAGATAAGAACACTAAGAACACAAGAATTCATTTTCAAGGATCACATATATTTCTCTCAAGGGTTTTACAATTGTTACAAGACTTAGTTCTAAGACTGGTTACATGAGATACTTTATACTACATCCTACAACCGACCATACTTTGAAGGCCAGCTAGATAGTAATCTAGACAACAAGATCAATGCAAAGTCAAAAGGCAGATTGCCTTTTGACATGTGACTATGACATGTCATAGCTCACATCGTATTGTATTACAAAAAGAATAAAAATACAAGAGTAGAAAGTTACAAAAAAAGACACCATACTAAACAGTTGACAAAAGTAAAAAGGTAATCATCAACTTATATAAGTTGGTGAGTCTTCAGAGCTGGCAGTGAAAAGTAGGTCTGCTTTTGTCAAAAGTAAGTCATAAAAGCATGTCTTCTCTTCTTCGAAAGAAGTCAGTCTTTAGGCTTCGAAAGACTTTGTCTTCAGGTTTCGGGAGACTTCACTTTTGGCTTCAGAAGATTTCTGTCTTTGGCTTCGGAAGATTTGACACTTAGTTAATTTTCTTTGTGCATGGTCAAATCTTTTGATGTAACTTCCTTGTACTTCAATGCATGCTGAGAGATCTTTGGCTAGCATCAGCCTTTAAGACAAACTCTTACAAACTCCCCCAAGGCTGATTCTACCAAAACTTGAAGATTACTATGAGTCTTAATCCTTCACTTGTTTATAGCCATCATCAGAATCAGAGCCATTCCTCTCTTCATTAGTTGGTTTGGATTCTTCAGGCTCTCATAGTATCTCTTGATGTTTAAGAGTCATAATCAGGAGGTCAAGTATGTTCTGCAAGAAGAATACTTGTGAACCTCCTTGATCTTTTATGACATACCATCTGTCTTGGTTAGGAGAGTATACCCAAGACAAGATGGGTTTCTCAGCAGCTAGAGGCTCTACTTGTAGTAGAGTTGGTTGAGATGCCTCTATTGGTTCACTCTCAGGATATTCTGACTCATCCTGAAGTGCGGAGGTGGATGCCTTAGACTTCTTCTTCTTCTTTGACTTTAAATCTCTTCTAATGGCCATCCTTTTCCTCTTTCTATATTTCAACTAAGAAGGTTGGTCTTGATCACCTTGTCTTCCTTCTTTATCCTTTTGAGTTTGGTCATTCCCCTCCACATGTTCAGAAGAAGGTTCAGGACCCTGCTGTGGGTTAGAAGATGAAGCTGGCTATGGATTAGCAGTAGGTCTATTGGGGTTCAACCTTGGCCTCAGCTTCAGGTGTAGCTTGACTTGGTGGAGAATGCAATTCTTGAAGCTCATCCCTCTTGATCTTCTGCTTGATCACCCTGATGCGCTCATCCATTATGGATAAAGACATGGGACCGAGTCTCCTTCAGGAGAACCCATACAGCTTCAAGAAGCTCACCATCTTTTGTTTGTCCTCAGACTTCTTCTGATTAGCTTTGATGGTGGCCCTTGATCTTTGAGCTTCCTCCCTCATCTTTCTCTTAGCAATTTTTCTTTCTTTGATGAATTCTTGTTCCAGTTGCTTAAGATATTCAAACTCTATGTATTCAAAAGATAAAGGGAGTAAAGGTGTTGCCTGGTAGAGACCTGTGGCACTCAATTAGGTAATCATGTTTTGTCTGTCTTGTTCTTTACCTACTTGAATTTGTTCCTCAACAACCACATACTCTACCTCAGGCCTTTCTTGAACTGGGGAGAGGACAGGGGCTTGATATAGTTTTCTTCCTTTTCTTTCTCTTTTAGTCTTGAGGAGCAAAGTAGAAATCTCAGCCTCCTTCCTCTCTCTTGATACCTCCGTGTCTACCAATTCATTCAGTTCCTCCAAGGAAAGAGAGATTAGTTCATCTATATTGTAGTTCCTAGCTCCTAGGTAGTTCAATCTGGCTGCCCTTAACTTATCTTCCTAAGTGTTTGGCCTATGGGTAGCCCTAATTACAACCTACATGAAGCTAGGAGTTTCTCTGATTCTTTCTCCCCTGGCCTTTCTCTTCCTCTCCTTTTTCTCCTCCTTAATCTCCTTAAAAGTTAAGACTTTCTTTCCTTTGTCAATCACTGGCATGTGTGACTCAAGGAGGAGAAAGCTTTAGCCTTCTTGAAATTGTTCTGCACTTGAGCTCTGGCCAGGGAGAGGTTGTGATACCCTTCACTAACTGGTGTCTCACTAAGGGTAATTGGTGCCGAAAGAGTATGGATCTCAAGGTTCATAGGGTTCACAACTGGGCCTTCAACTGAATTTTCCCTTTGAAGCTAATCTTAAGGTCCAGCTCAGTATCCAGTTGACCAATTGTTTTTCCTGCTAACCTCTATTTACATAAGCTTGTTCTCTTTTTGAACTCTTTAGTCACCCTTATTTGGATCCTCTCTGATAACCTGTCAGCTTGTCTGTTTTGGCTTGGATTGACAAGCTGTAGGTTGATAAGAGGGAAGCTTTCATAGAAACCTAGATTGTAGATATTGAAAATCTCTTATTGACCTAGGAATCTAGAAAGCACCATGGCCCTTCTATCAGTGTCATACCTCTATCCTACTATTGGATTGTTAGCAGGGTTAGATGAAGGAGACTTGGCCCTTGGTACAGCACCCTCCTCAAATAAACTTTGAAATATGGCATCCATATTAATATGGGCTTGAGGAGGTTGTTGAGTCTGGGCAATTACAAGTGAGGGTGGTGAATCCTCAATGTCCATACTCTGGGCAGTGCTCCCAAGTTCTATGATTGTAATAAGTTTCTCCCCTTTTTTGGTAGCATTACTTACTTGCACAAGTGAGCTAGAGGTTAGGTCCACTACATCCATAGGTTCTTGTCTCCTTGGATGAGCATGCCTGGCAGGCCTCTCAGCTAGCTTGCCCTTGAGATCGGTGATGTCAAGTTGCTGATTAAGCACCTGCCTTTGTAAGGTAGCCACCTGAGATTCCAGGTGACTACCCTTAGAGACTAGATATGTGCAAGTTTTTATCAATTGTTGCACCTTTAGTTGCATACTCCCCTCATCTTTATTAGAAAAATCATGCGGGATGAGAGGACATAACCAAAGTCATCCCTCTCACCACCAGTTATTTGTTCCTGATCTTTAGATTTCCTCTCTTCCATGATAGCTTCATGAGAAATGTCAAGGAGCTGAGTTGCCGTGGTTGAGGTCTTAAGTATGTAATCACGTTCAGAAGTGAGAGCCTCTTCCACATGGACCACTTGAACTTGTTCAGAGATGTCCACCTTTGTACTGTGTGGATGATGTGGGCTAGACATAGGAGTGGTAGGAGCACTCATCTATCCTTGAGTAGGGGAGAAAAAGAGAGACTCATGGTACTCACTCAATCCCATGTCCTCATCATCATAGAATTATAGGTTGGGGATTGATTGGTTAAGGTCTAACGGCTGGGGATGGTAGCTTTCCCCTGAAGGTTGATCATCTGAGTTTTGAGACTTAGAATGATGGCTTAAAGCTGGGGTTGTGAGCTCATCAGGCTGAGTATGAGTAACCTCAGCACTGATCATAGAAGGAATGAGAGTGATCTGCTCCTCCAGAGAAGTAGGAGCTTTTGGTTCCACTTACTCCTATATGGGTAAGTATATGGGGGCCTGATCAATCTAAATAGACCGAGCAAGGGTTCGTTTGGATTTTATGTGGTAGGTGATGGTGATTTGTGGCTGTGTGGGTGTTGAAGATGAAGAAGGTGTGGGTTCAACATTGGCTGGGATTGCCCAGTTGTCACCTTGAGCAGGAAGCTCTAACATTTTGGGGACAAGGGCTGTTTCTACACTGGAAAAACCAACAGTGGTTTTCCTTATTATCTTAAACATGTTGGGCTTCATCTGTTCTAACTTTAGAACATTATCTGTTCCCCTTAACTGTGAGCCCAGGTCACAGTTGAGAATGCGCTGAATATATCTAGAGAACATGTAATATTTAAGAAATCTAAGTTAGCAAGTAAATTTGTCTAAACAAATTGGGAATACCTGAAATTGATCCATTGGACCATTCCATGGACTATATAGGAAAAGTCTTCAGGAACTTGATCCCATCCTCCATGTTTATTAAATAAAGAGTGGATGATAACATGGAGGAGGTACTTCTATTGAGAGGAGACCTTTCCTTTCCTGAAGGTCTTGACTAAGAAGTCACCTTCATAGCCCATTAGCTGGAATTACCCATTGACTGCCAACTTTGTGAAGGACAGCTCACCTTCATCATCATCCAACCTTAGATGTTGGTTAATGATGGCTGGAGTGATGAACAATGTCCTCCCCTGCACCATGGTAGATGGTGCCTTCTTACCGTCCATTATGACCTCTTAGCAGGTCCTCTAGAACTCTGGCTGATGACCTTCATAAAGTGAAGGGTCAATGGTAAGGGTAGTGAGGTAGGAAGAGCAGGAAAGAAAGTTGTAGATCCCTGAAAAACCAGGGTCTTTCTTAGCTGATAACAAAGCAACTTGGTTGTGTTGTCTGTGTAGGTGCATGACAATGGATGGCTGATTTTGGGGTTCAGGGTGGCTATTTTATGAAGCTTGTAGAGGAGAGATTGGAAAACATCAAGGGTTTGTAGAGAATTTAAGGCTTAAGAATTCAGATAAAGGGAAGAAGAGAGAGTGAGACCCTTTGAATGGCTATTTATATGCTTAGATGTGAGACAAAGTTATCGCAAAAGATAAACTTTGAATCCGGATGTCAGTCCACCTCTGAAAGTATCCAAAAAGGTAGTTATCTGGAAGTTGAAAATCTTCCGAAGGTAATTTGTCTTCGGAAGCTTAGAGAAAACTTCCAAAGCTAAATTGGTTTCGGAAGATATTCCTTAGTTTTAAAGAATTGCTTCAGAAGAAAACGTACTTAGAGTAATTTTGCTTCCGAGACAGATTTGGTTCCGGAAGATATTAAGCTTTAGAAGTTTTATTTAAAAGTAGATAAACTTCCAAGACTATATTGCTTTCGGAAGAAAATGTCCTTCAAAACACATAATATTAGAAGCAGATTTATGCTTCAGAAGATATATCAAAATTTCTTCCGAAAGTAATTCCTCAATAAGTAGTTATAAGTTTTAAAGACAATTTTTCTTCTAAAGTCAAATCAATGTCTTCCGAGAGAAAATCTGTCTATACTTCTTAAAATTTTAAAGAATATACACTTTGAAAATATTTCTTTCAAGATTAACTGGGCTTATATGAGTGATAAATTAGACATCATTAAAGACACACCTTTTTGAAAAACAATTTTAAAATTAATTTAAGAAAATTTGCTTAGAGTTAAAAATCCCAATAGCTGATACAAGATATTTAAATCTCTGTTTATCAAATGCTTTTGTGAACAGATCAACATATTATTCATTTGTGTTAACTTTGACCAGTTTAATCAATCTTTTTTCAAAGTTATATCTTAACAAATGATATCTGATGTTGATGTGCTTTATCTTTGAGTGCTGCACTGTATTCTCTGTGATGGAGATAACATTATTACAGAGAATAAAATTGAATTTAAAAAATTTCAAACATAATTTAAAGTCGATTCGCATTAGAAAAAAATATTAAACTCAAATCAATTTCGAATTTATTCGATTTGCATTTAGTTAAAAATAATTATTCGAATAATTTTTTTAAAACTCATTCAAATGTCTAAATTTCAAATGATCAAATTAAAATAAAAAGTGTAACACACAATATTAATCGACTTTCAAATATTTCAAAAGGTGTCAACTAAGATTTAAAATTTTAGATCATATATTTTATGAAATTTTAATTATTACTTTCTCATATACATATTTCTAAATTAATATAAAATAAATAAGTGTGAGTGTGTATATTTCTAATTCAAATTTTGAATCGAAATCACAAATTTAGAATTTGATTCAAATTCGATAATTTTCAAAACAAATCATATTTCAAATCGATGATCTTCGACTCGAATCGAATTTTGAGTTTTTCGAATCTGATTCGAATATTGAACAGCACTACTCATAACCAATAGCTTGCGAGTTTAAAATTATCCATGATATAATTCATTTAGAAAAAAATAAAAATATATTTAAAAAAGTAACTTTTAATTTAATGACCAAAATTGAAATTATAAACAAGTAAAAATAGGCTTAAATTAGATATACTATGTCATGGGGATCATTATCCCTAGGTTAGGGGTTATGAAAAGTTGAATAATATCAAGATAATCAAGCTAATGATACAAAACAGTGTAAGAAGATAGAGCCATCTCTATCTTCTTCCTCCTCTTCCAGATCTTTCTCTAGATTCACCTCTGGTTCTTTTCTTGTGTTTTTTAGGGATCCAGTTTTTCTCCAAATCATGTATTCCCATTGTGGCCTGATGTAGCTGGTCTGGTACATCCGTCAAACGGGTAATGAGATTTGCAAAATTTGCCCTCAATGCGTCTACTTCTTCAGCTTGCGTGATTTAATGATCCAACAAATTTTGCCATACTTCGTCAAGATTTCCTAATGCTTGATAGGTATGTGTCTGCCTACGATGTATTATAGTGAGTTCACTCACTATACCAAATCGCATACGGTCATAAGAAGCCACTAGATCAACAAAAGTCATCTCAAAGCGGTAGGGTAAAACAGGTAAGGTAGATGGGGCATCCAAATCATGGGAAAGGTCAAGTGTGCCTAGAAGTAGAACATTTTCCTTGTGAATCATCTTAACAACTGTGTTTAGAAACCACTCCCAGTTGTTGGGGTTAGAAAATCCATGGTCAATCGAAGGCACTCCGCGATAACGTTTACCAGATGTAGACTAAGAAGGATGAGTGTCAGGCATCAAAGATGATGATTGGACACCAGGAACTGTAGGATCGGTGTTGGTCTATCAATACAAGTTTTGTATCTCACAAACTCACTAAGTCTTACTCGGTTGATAAAGCGGAATCCTTAACTAAGTTGACAATAATATAATAAGTTAATGAACACAAGAATGGTTTTCAAGATACTTCTATATATTACTTCTTAACTTAGTATTACAAGACTCTTACAAGAAGGGTTACTTAAGTTACAATGAGAAACTATATATACTACTATCTACAGCCGGTTATACTTGGAAAACCAGCTGGAATTTGCCGCTATGAAAATACTATATTGCTAGAAGTAAAGTATCTAAGATAAGATAATATCCTAGATTAGGTAGTCATGACAGGTCCATGACTTACCTTTTGTCACCAACTAAGTATGGTAACTATACTAACTGATAAAGGTAAACAGTGGATTAAAGTATGATCAATTATATAGGAGTGGGAAAGCACCATGCAGTGTATCAGAGTTATTAGCGAATGTCAAACAGCCCATACTTATGTCCACTGATTCATAGTTGAAATCTTCTGAAGGCAAAATGGCTTCGGAAGAATAAGTTCTTCCGAGGCCATTTATACTTTGGAAAAATCAACTACTTCCAAGTCTTTTACAAGTCTTTGTGACTTCATTCTTTGGAAGAATTTGTCTTGGATCTTTTAAGTGTGAATGCTTCGAATGGAGAATTACTTGGTCTTCATATAATTCGGAAGGCTTGGTTCTACCTTTCGAAAGTTCTTCATATACTTCAGAAGGAAAACTACTTAGTCTTGGAAGACATAGTTTTCCTTTGGAAATTCTTCATACTTAAGCTTCGGAAGATCTTCAACTTGTCTTCGGAAGAGCAGCTTTAGCTTCGGAAGACTTCTTCAATTGTACTTCAAAATATTCTAAGTGTTGTTTTGGTTGCACCGGCCTCGTATAATCCAACAAACTCCCCCTAGCTGATGCTACCAAAACTTCAATTTTTCTGTTCCTTAAGGTCTTCCATACCAGGGAAAGAAAATATTTATCTGTCTCGTTAATCTTCTCTGATGTAATGGTGAGTAGCTGGTACAAGTCATTCGTAGATAATAGATCAAGTCTGTTTTTCTGAATGACATGCACCCTTTGCTGCATCCCTCTGAAGAGAGTTAGTTAACGTGAATTGTAGTAATATTCCCATGTAATTATAGGATCAGAAACTGAGCCTTCAGCCATCTGAAGAAATTGTTTTCCTTTTGTAGTTATGCCTTCTTCCTCATCCTCTGCTCTTCTTTTCAACTCTTCTTCAGTCTTGGCTTTCTTTGTAAGCTCAGCCAGATGAAGACTGCTCAGAGGATTTTTGATATGAGCAGCAACCAGAAGTTGGAGGGACTAGAGAATGATTTCTCTGCTAACTCAGTAAGGTCAAATCTATTGGAGTGTAACAGAGATGAAGTATCAACCCTGTTTACTTCACCATTCTCTCTTTCCACAACAAAGCTGTATGAAGGTTCATCGAACCCCTACTGGACTATTTGTTTTCTAGGATTGAGGGGTTTGGATGAAAGCTTGTCCCCCTTCCTAGTATCCAGAAGAGTCACCAGTCTCCTTCTTAACTTCTTCTCTTCTTCTGTAAGAATATCTGAGTTGGTTGCAAGAAGTTAGGAGAGCTTTGTCCAGTGCTCCCCTAGGTAGATCAAGGAATGCATCTCTTATGAGAGAACTGGAAGAGCCATCAGTGTATTTCAGCTTAATTGACCCTTCCTCACAAGTGATGTCGCTCAATGTTATGCAGTTGATGAGCTTCCTCTTGATTTCCTTGAATTCTTCTAAGGTTAGGGGCTTAGAAGGTTCAGAAGATGGTTTGGGTAAAGATTGGGTTCTGGGTTGTGTTTTGGATTTAAGGATAGATGGTGGTGGTTATTGTTGGGAAGCAGTGGGTGAGGGTGTAGGTAAGGCAGATGGTGTGGGTTCAGGAGTGTAAGGCTCAATGGTTGGTTCAGTTTTGATAGGGAAGGGAAGAGGTGTGGGTGTAGGTTGTGTTGGTTTGGGTGTTGGTGTTGGTTTGGGTGCCTTCTTCTGAACACTTGATAATTGACTTACCTCCTGCTTTCTTCCTAAGAGAATGTCAGCCTTGATGTCACTGACATGTCGCTGTAGGGTCTTCTCTGACATAGGACCCACTTGCCTACCGATGAAGCCATGGGCTTTGAGATAGGCTTTCATCCATTCCTTATCTCCCACCTTCTTGGCAGCAGCAAGTTGTGCCTCTTCCTCCTTCTTCTTCTTCTCCCTCAGCTTTTCCCTAGCAGTCCTTTTCCTCTATTTGTTGATTTGATCTTGCTCTTTGTGAAAAAGAAACAAGATCGTATCATAATCATGAGGTGCCAGCTCCTCTTGAGAATAGCCTCTAGAGCAGAGAAAGGCTATTCTCTCCTTCCTCTCCCTTTCCATAGCCTCCTCCATCCTTTTCTTCTTTTCCTCCTCTTCGACCAACCTTGTTGCTTCCTCCTTTTCTTTTTGTAGCAAGGTTTCCTTCTCCAGCTTTACAAGCTCATCAAGTGGGAGTAGAAGGATATCTTCATTGACTACTCCCAGGCTGATGAGCGTGTCAATAACCTCCACTCTCATTTTATTGTTGATACTTTCTTGTGCTACTACTGCTGCTTTGCTGCTTGCAGCCAACAGCTTCCTAGTATCAATTCTTCTCTTCTTCTTAAGCTTTTCCAACCTTTCCTTCTATAGAAGCTCCTCGACAGTGAGCTTCCTCTTCCCCTTAGGATCAGAGGAAGATTCAACCTTTGGAGACTCAGGTGTAGAAGATTCAGGTTGGGGAGAGTGGGGTTGGACTTGTGTTGTTTGGAAGAGACAGGTTGTAAGAAAGTCCTCACTGATTACCTCAGAGGCTAGGTCAAGAATGGCCTCTGTAATGAACAGATCATTGGACGAGGAAGACAGTTCAATTATTCCTTCCACAGCTTGGATTTCTGCTTTAGAAGTAATTAGAACTGCACTACCAGTCCCTTCCAAATTGGTTACTGGGCCATGAGTCTGTGTATTTCCTTCGAAGTTAATCTCGGGTTCAACAGAGACCTTAGGTTGACCAACTTCCTTTTCAAAGTTAGGTGGTGCACTCATCCTTTGAAGCTCCTCAGCTCCAAAGTAGGCAATGACTACATCAAGGGAAGGTTGTTCAATGGATGAGCTTATCAAAAATGTGGTTAAAAACATTTTGAGGTCTATAATCATTTTTGGATCCACTTAAATAGTAATGGGAGCTGGTTGAGGGAAGATGGTTGCCGGGTGTTGCTGTGTGGGGTACAAAGAAGATATGGCATCAAAGGAAGTTGTTGTGATACCAAGGAACCTGCTGTCTTTGTTTTTGTACATTCTCCCCCTTTTGGTAGCATCATCTTGAGAAGTAGATGAGCTAGAGGAAGAACTTAAAGAAACCTGAGTATGTACATGCCTAACAGACTTCTCAATATGTGTCTCAACTAGTTAAGCCTTGAGATTTTCAATCTTAAGTTGCTGAGTGGCAGACCTGTCCTCTAAAGTCTTAACCTTTGATTCAAGGTTTGAGACTTTAGAAATCAGGTCTCTGATAATAAGTTTCAAGCTACCCTCATCTTCTTTTGAAGAATCATTGGGAGATGAGATAACATACCTAGTATGTTCATCATCACCACTAGTAGTGGTTTCTAGGCGCCCAGGATACCCTTACGTGCTGATGTCTCTTTTAGAGTCATCAAGGGGCAAGGTTGTCGTAGACTCAGTCACACTTATGTTACCACTGTCCTGAGAGGTTAGTGAAACACTCTCAGTAGTAGCAGCTGAGCCTACATGAGTCACCTCCACACCAGTTTGACTCACCTCAGTTAGGTATAACTAATATGGGCTAGACATTAGAGGTTCCCTTGGGCTCAGTTGATCTAGAGAGTGGTATGGTAAATCAACATCATGGAGTAGATGAAACATAATGTCCTCATCAAGTAGCGTTGATAGGTTAATGAGGGATAGGGAGGTTAAATCTAATGACCCGGGACCTTGGTCAGCACCTACGGGTTCTTCTGTGAGAGCAGATGACCCGATGATGTTGGTGTCCTTTTTTAGCTGCTTAGGGGAGTGTTGAGACTCACCCTGAGGGCTAAAGGCTTGGGTTGTGGGCTCGTCAGCTTGAGATTGAGGAGACTCAATGCTGACATTGACGTCAATGGTGGAGGATGGTTGGACCTCAGGCTGAGTGGGAGCCCTGTGTTCTACTCGAGCCTTTTTGGATAGAACAGAGGGGACCTGATCAATCAGAGTAGATTGATTAGGGGTTTGTTTAGGGCATCTAGTGTATGTAATCTTGATTGGGTGGGAAGAAGTGATTGGTACTTGAGTGGTGGTGTATGGTGTGGGTTCATCACCTGCTGGGCTTGCAGGGATGTCACCAGGAGCCGTTGGCTCGTGCATACCTGAAAGAAGATCAGTGAATCTTCTAGAGAATTTGGTGGACACCTTCTTTAAAGTTTTAAAGATGCCAGGCCGCATGTGATGGATCAGTAGAACATCTACACATTGTAATCTGTCCTGGTCCAACTGATTATGTGCTGAATGAACTGGGGATACATGTAGAATGCATCCCGGGTGAGATTGCTCTTAAGTTGTTCAGCAAAAATCTTGAGTAGTTGAAGTGCAGACCCTTTACCAACCTGTGGACTAGGCAGCCCAAATCATATGGGATTTGATCCCATCCCCCGAATTTATTAGATAGGTAGTGCAGGACAATATGCAGCAAGAACTTCCAATTGTAGGAGAAGTTAAACTTGTAGACTGTAGACTTGTGCACATCGCCGCCATGTCCTATGTAAGTGTAACTGTCTTCCAACTTAGATTTGGGGAATTTAGTAGGGGTGCCCTCATCATGAAACTCCAGATGCTCCCTGATGGTTGATTCAAGAATGGTGATCTACTGTCCACAGATCCTCGATCTGATGACCCTTTCACCATTTAGTGTTTCATCTTGACCATTGGCCCAGAATTAGGCCATGTGGTTAGAGTAGATGGTGGATTGACGATGAGGGCAGTGAAGTATGCTGATTGGGACATAATTTCGATGATAGGGTCAAAGTCGGCATCCTTTAAAGAATCAAGGATAGCAACCTGATTATGTTGGGGATTTAGGGCCATTGTTAAGAGGTACAGTAGGATTGAAGAAATTTAAGAGTGAGTGAAGAAGATGGTGGTAATTTGGGGCTTTTGCTGTGGTAAAGAAAGTAAAGAAAGAGAGTCAGAAATTTTAAATGGGGTTAAAAAACAAACCCATAAGGTGAAAGGACAGTTTAGGTTTCGATTTGACAGAGGCGGTAAGATAAAACATTTAAAATATTCCGACAATCATCAATAAAATCTTACCTTTTATAGAGCGGGGCACAAAGATTTCGATTACACAGTAAAGATGTTCTTCCGAAGGTAAACTTGCTTCCGAGAGAAAAACACTTGTGTTTCTCAATATTGTCTTTCGTAACCATTTTTACTTTCGAAAGCAAGCCATGTCTCAATGACAAGTTTGCTTCTGAGAGTACAATCTTCTTCCGAGAATATAAGTTAGTAGGCTTCAGAAGTAAATTTGATCTATGATCAATTTTTTTTCCGAGGCTAAAAACTCTTCGGAAGATAATATTTAGGCAGAGGAATTTGCCTTTGGAAGATGGATAAAGATTTCTTCCGAGGGTAAATTTTTCTTCGGAAGTGTTTACACTTAGATTTTTGAAGAAAGTCTTTTTGTAACAGGGCTTAGATTGTAGTTAGACAACATAGACAAGACATAGTTTAAAAAGGTTTTTCAAAAGAGAAGAACTAGTCAATGTTAATCATCCCAATAGCTGTAATTAAATATTTAAATCTTTGTTCATCAAAGGGTTTGGTGAACAGGTCAGCATATTTTTCATTTGAATTCACTTTGACTAGCTTTATTAGATTTTTCTCATGAATATCTCTAATGAAATCATACCTGATGTTGATATGCTTAGTCTTGGAGAGCTTGACTGGATTTTTTATGATAGAAATGGCACTCTTGTTGTCTATATGGATAGGAGTCTGCATGAAGTTAAAACCATAGTCCAGCATCTGATTCTGAATCCATAACAGTGAGCACAGCAGCTCGTAGCAGCAATGTATTCAGCTTCAGCAGTTGATGTTGAGACACATGATTGCTTCTTGCATTGCCAGGAGATAATCCTTCCACCAAGAAATTGACATCCTCCGGATGTGGATTTCTTGTTGATGTTGCAGCCACCATAATCACTGTTAGTGTACCTATAGAGATTGAAGTCCATATTCTTAGGATACCAGAGATCTAGTTTGGGAGCTCCTTTAATGTATTTAAGAATTCTCTTGGCAGCAATTAGGTGAGACACCTTGGGAGCAGCCTGATATCTTGCACAGATGCAGGTTGCAAACATGATATCAGGTCTACTTGCAGTGAGATACACAGAGATCCAATAATCGCCCTGTACTGATGCTGATCAGTATCCTCCCCCTCAAAATCAGGACAAAGATTGTGATTTCTGGGTATAGGTGTCTTGGCTAGCTTACAATCTTTCATCTCAAATCTCTCTGAGATGTCCTTGACATACTTAGATTGATTAATGAAGAACCCTTCTTCCATCTGCTTCACTTGAATTCCAAGGAAGAAATCCATCTTTCCCATTGAACTCGTCTCAAACTTCTTCCTCATGATACTTTCAAAGTCTTTGCATATTTGGTCATTTGAGGAACCAAATATGATGTCATCAACATAAACTTGAACAAGCAGCATGTCATTCCCGGACTTCTTTATGAATAATGTCTTGTCTATGGTGCCTCTGGTTTAGCCATTCCTAAGAAGAAACTAAGATAGAGTCTCATACCACAGCCTAGGTGCTTGATGCAACCCATAGAGAGCTTTATCCCGTTTGCACACATAGTTAGGGTGTTGTGGGTCTTCAAATCCAGGTGGCTGAAGCACATAGACTTCTCTATCAATATCCCCATATAAAAATGCACATTTAACATCAAGTTGATAGACAGTGAAGTTCTTGGATGCTGCAAAAGCAAGGAAGATTCTCACAGCCTCAAGTCTTGCAACAGGTGTAAAGATATTAGTGTAATCTATTCCTTCCTCCTGTGTGTATCCTTAAACAACAAGTCTTGCCTTGTTCTTGATGATCAAACCTCTATCATCTCTCTTATTTCTAAACACCCACTTGGTGCCAATAGGGACTTGGCCAGGTGGCAATGGACACAAGTTCCATACCTTTTGCCTCTTGAACTGAAGCAACTCCTCTTGCATAGCTTCAATCCAATTGTTGTCCTTGAGAGCTTCTTCCACCTTCTTTGGTTCCATTTAAGAGAGAAAGCATTAGTATAAGCAGACATTCCCATTGTAGGTCTGACTTCTTATTCTCACACCTTCTGAGACATCCCTAATGATGTTCTTAGCTGGGTGAGTGTTATGTATCCTGATCCTAGGAATCACATCTAGTTGCATAGATAGATCCAGGTTTGAGAGATTTTGCTTAGGGTTTTGAACAACATGAGCAGGTGATGTCTCACACTCAATCAATGAGGACTGATTGAATGAATATGTGATAGCATCAACGATATTCTGCTGACAAGTAGTATCAACAGTTGCATGTTCCTCCAGATTACTGTCTTTATCAGCTTGGTGTTGAATGCTGGAGTTCTCAACTGATGAGTTTTGAGGCGCAGTTGGCTGACAACTTATTGAAGCTCCATGATTTCCTGAGATGTTCAAGCTTTTAGGACTTCCAGTAGTAGGAGCTTGTTCTTCAATTCCTCTTGGAGAACTGAGAATAGGTCTGGATAACTCAAACATTTGATCTTCATAGATGTCATTTTGAGTTCCTGTTCCAGCTGAAACATTCTCACAAGATGGTTTAGAATATTTTGGAAACAATTCTAGATTGAAGACATGATCAGGCCCATTCCCTCTAACACAAGGAGTGTGCTCATTAACAACAATGTTTGATGATTACTTAAATTGTTGATTTTTAATATTATACACTCTATAAACAATAGAGGTTGAGGAATATCCAGCAAAGATAGCATCATCTGACTTTTCAGCAAATTTTGCTAAATTGTCTTTTGTGTTGAGTATGGTACACCTGCTGCCAAAGGACCTAAGAAAGCCAATGAACGATGGCCTCTTGTTCCATAACTCATAAGGGGTCTTTCTATGGGGCTTAACAATGAGAACCATGTTCTGCATATAGCATGCAGTGCTGACTACCTCTGCCCAGAAAGTTAGAGGCAACTTTGAATCAGCTAACATAGTTCTTGCAGCCTCAATAGGTGTCCTGTTCCTCCTCTTAGCAACACTATTTTGTTAAGGAGTTCTAGGAGCACTGTATTGTCTAGCGATCCCTTTTGAGTTGTAGAATGAGTCAAGAACTTGATTCTTAAACTCAGTCCCTTGATCACTTCTAATGATTTTTACCTTGTGATCATTTTGATTTTCAATTTTAAGAATAAAAGATGTTAAAGTTTCAGCTGTTTCATCTGTAGTTCTTAAAAAGAATACCCATGTAAATCTTGTAAAATCATCAACAATCACAAGACAATATGATTTACTTCCTATACTCATTATACTTGTAGGACCAAAAAGATCCATGTGCAATAAGTGTAATGGAGTGGTGATGGGGTTAACCTCTTTGGATTTGTGAGAAACCTTGTGTTGCTTTCCATTCAAGCAAGCAACACAGTTATCTTTATAGAAAAATTCCTTTTTAGGCACACCATGTACCAAATTATTTTTAACCAGATTATTCATGATTTTAAAATTAACATGGCACATTCTTTTATGCCAAAGAGTTGACTCATCATCATTAGCTTTGGAAAGAAAGCATGATACTTCACCCAGTGGAGAATCATTGTTCATATCAAGCTTGTACATATCCCCTTTCCTGGGAGATCTAATAAGCACCAATTCCTGAGGAATTATCATCTTGGGTTTGATGATAATGCACTCATGTTCTATGAAAAGCATTTGGTGCTTTTGATCACAAAAT
The DNA here is from genome assembly GCA_025506505.1 of Flaveria sonorensis. Lineage (NCBI taxonomy): Eukaryota > Viridiplantae > Streptophyta > Magnoliopsida > Asterales > Asteraceae > Flaveria > Flaveria sonorensis. The sequence goes on along the minus strand of CM046426.1, from coordinate 38,758,445 downwards.
TAAGAAACACTCAAGAGATTATGTTCAAGCTGTTTAACAAAGTTTACTTTGTCAATGTTTAACTTACCATTGGATACACTACCTCTACCAGAAATGTATCCTCTGGCTTCACCTCCAAACTGAACAGGACCTCCATCAAAATGTTCAAATTGTTATAGGAGAGATCTGTTCCCTGTCATGTGCCTGGAGCATCCACTGTCTACAATCCAGACATTTCGATTCTTGTCATGTGGATGTCCTTGCACATAAGGTGAAATGATTAGTTATTGTTGGAAACCCAAGCCTTGTTGGTCTTGGGTTCTTCCAATGCATATGATATAACTAAACCAAATTGTATGCATGGGGGCTCAATTATAGTTTGTGAAGAAGAGGTTTGGGCTGCAGCATCTTTTCTGGTCTTTCATTCCATCCTATAGTTGACCTGTGTTGATGAGCCTGAGGAGGCTTGTGCAGCATGACTTGCTTTCGAGGCTTCTTTCTTTTCGGAAGAAGTTTTCACCACCTTTTCTTCTGAAGCAGTCTTCTTCTTGGAAGGTTTCAAGGAAATGTTTTTATTTCTTTGTTTGTTCTTTGGCTTGTCTTTCGAAGCTATTTTCCTTTCAGAAGAATGAGTTTCTTTCGAAAGCAACTTGGCTTCGGAAACAAGCTTTCCTTTCCTTAACACTTGGACCTTATGGTAAGGTCCAAATGTGAAACCATCCTTGACTCCTTCTTTCTTAACATTGGTTGCATAATGTGTGCTTGCTGGATTGTAGTAACTATCTTTAGCCATGTGGGTATGCAGGCCACAGATTATGCACTCAATGTTATTCTTGGTGGGACATGTGGGCTATTGATTCTTGCACTTTTTCTTTTCTTCAATAGTTTTTCCCTTTAATTTCTGATCCTTTAGCTGGATAGGTATGCTGGTACTACTCTCCTTTCCTGAATCAGAACTTCCAACCACTTGGAATCCAGCTGAGATGAATACACTCTGCAGGACCGATAAAGGTACTTAAGAGTCCAATTAGCTTCACAAGAGGAGTGATCTTAAATCACTTAACCACTTAAATAGGGAACTGGTAACTTCACTGATGATACAAGCTACACAAGTAATATTAAAGAGACAGAACTATAAGAACAAGAACAAAGTCACAAGAACACAAGATTAAGTTTTCAAGGAAGTTGTATATTGATTCTCAACTTCTATTACAAGTGTTTGCAAGTATATGAAATTACAAGAACCGGAGACTATTTATACTACAACCTACAACCGTCAATATACAAAAAGACAGTTGGGATTTTGACTAATCTAGACAACAAGATCAATCTACAGTCAAAAGGCATATTGCCTTTTGACTAGTGACTATGACATGACATAGCTCACTGACTTATTCTAATACAGACAAGTCTACAGGAACAAAAGTAGGAAGCTACAGTCAAAGACTTTTTCTACTGTTTGATAAAGTATGGAAGTTTCACCAACTAATGTTAGCAGGTGAGTCTTTAGAGTAGCAGCGGAAAGTACATCAGCTTTATGAAAAAGTAACTCAGAGAAAGCATCTTTTCTCTGTCTTTAGAAGAAATCTGTCTTCACAGCAAAATGGCTTCGGAAGACTTTGTCTTTTGAAGCTTCGGAAGACTTCATCTTTGGCTTCGGAAGAAATGAGTCTTTGGCTTCGGAAGATTTCACACTTGTGATAATTTTATGATAAGTGTGAAACTTCCGAAGTAACTTCTTCTGAACTATTGGCTTCGGAAGATTTTACACTTAGACATATTTGTGAGTGTAAAAGTTTCAAAGCTAGTTCATCTTTGTTCCTCAGTGCCTACAGGAAGACTTGGTTGTTTTGGTATCCTTTGGTTGCATCAGCCTTTAATCTTTAGATGTTCCTTACGAACTCCCCCTAGGCTGATGCTACCAAAACAAAGAAGTTCTTCAGATTTTGATATTCCACATCAGGATCTTCAGCAGACCTTTCTTCATCATTAGATCTGGATCTTTTAGGCTTACATAGAACCTTCTCATCTCATAAAGATCATGGAAAGGAAGTTCAAGCATGTCATTTATGAAGTAGACATGCTATTCTCCCTGATCTCCTGTGACATACCATCTGTCTGGATTTTTAGCATAAGTCCAGGACAGAATTTGTCTTCCAATAGCAAGAGGCTCTATTATGATTGGAGTTTGTTGAGAGACCTCTTCATGCACTTCCTCTGGATGCTCTGACTCATCCTGAGGTTGGGAGGTGGATGCCTTTCTTCTCTTTTTCTTTGAAGCAGATCTTCTTCTGGCCATCCTTTTTCTCATCCCTGATTTCTTCAACTGAGAGGATTGGTCTTGAATACTAGTTTGTTCTGTTATGTCTCTCTCAGTTGGGTTCTCCTCTCTCACAGGTTTAGAGGGAGAGAGAGGAGGACCTTGCTGTGGGTCAGAAGATGAAGTTGGCTCAGATGCAGCTCCAGGTTCAGGTTATGTTATCTTAGTAGGTTCAACCTTCACCTCAACTTCAGGTTGAGCTGGACTTGGTGGAGAACGCAAGTCCACCAGCTCTCCCTTCTTTATCTTCTGCTTGATCACCCTAATATGCTCATCCATTGTGGATAGAGACATAGGACCAAGCCTCCTTCCGGAGAACCCATACAGCTTTAAGAAGCTCATCATCCTTTGTCTGTTAGCAGACTTCTTTTGGCTTTTGAGGATGATGGCTCTTGACTTTACAGCTTCTTCCCTTAATCTCTTCCTTGCAGCTTTCCTTTCTCTTTTGGCTTGTTCTTCCAGCTGCTTGTTGTATTCAAACTTTATGTACTCATGTGATAAGGAAAGAAGTGTAGGTGACTGATAGAGACCTGTGGCACTCAGGTAGTTGATCATTTTTAGTTTTTCTTCTTCATTAACTACCTGAGGTTGTTCAGTGGCCATAGTCTCTGGCTCAGGACTCTCTTGAACTGGGGAGAGAACAGGAGCATCTTTGTAGAGTCTTTTTAGCCTCCTTTGTTCTTTGACTTTGAGGAACAGATTTGCATCCTCTGCCTCCCTCCTCTCTTTTGACAACTCAGTGTCAGCCAGTTCATTCAGCTCCTCTAAGGGGAGAGAGATGAGTTCATCAACATTGTAGTTTCTGGTTCCCAGGTAGTTTAACCTGGCTGCCCTCAACTCATCTTCTTCAGTGTTTAGCCTAGGGGCAGCCCGGATTGCAGCTTTCATGACCCTTGGGAAACCACTTGAACTCTCTCCTCTCAGCTTCCTCTTCCTCTCTCTCTTTTCCTCCTCTATCTCCTCAGGAGTTAACTTCCTTTTTCCTTTGTCAACCACATGCCTTGGTGACTCAAGGAGGAGAGGGCTTTGGCCTTCATTGCTTGATTCAGCTGTCAAACTCTGGCTAGAGAGAGGTTGTGAAGCACCATCACCAGCTGGTGCCTCATTGAGGGTAAAGGGTGCAGAAGGAGATCCTGTCTTAAGGTTCACAGGCTCAACCTCTGGGCCTTCAGTCAAGGATTTCCCTTTAAAGTTAATCTTAGGGTCCACCTCAACTTCCAGTTGACCAAAGGCCTCACCTGCTAGCCTCTGTCTATATAATCTTGATCTCCATTTGAATTCTTCTAGCACCCTGTCTTGTATCCAGTCAGCCAATCTGGCAGCTTGTCTGTTGTTGCTAGGGTTGACAAGTGGCAGATCCACCAGATATGTACTCTCATAGAGCCTTAGGTGTGAAATGTTGAAAATTTCTAGTTGACCCTGAGCTCTAGAGATTACAAGAGCTCTCTTGTTGCTGTCATACCCCCAACCCATGATTGGATTCTCAGAAGGGGCAGACATTGCTCTTGGGATTCCCTCCTCAAATAGATGTTGAAAAAGCAAGTCTAGATCTTTGACTTGAGGAGGTTGCTGAGTGTGGACAACTACAAGAGAGGGTGGTGATTCCTCTATGTCCACACTCTGGGAAGAACTCCCAGGTTCTGTGACTGTCAGGATTTCCTCCCCCTTTTTGGTAGCATCACCCTTTTACATAGGTGAGCTGGAAGATTGATCCATAACAATCACAGGTTCTTGTGGGTCTGGTTGAGTTGTCCTCATTGGTCTCTCAGCTAATTGGCCCTTGAGATCGGTGATCTCAAGTTGCTGGTCATTGACCCTTTTTAGCAAGAAAGTCACTTGAGACTCCAAGTGACTTATCTTTGAAACCAAGTAAGTGCATGTATTTGTCAGTAGTTGCACTCTTTGTTTCAGACTCCCCTCATCTTCAGATGAAGAATAATTAGGGGATGAGAGAATTGGACCTAAGTCTTCTTCCTCACCACCAGCATGTGGTTCTTGGCTGCTGGATTTCCCTTGCCGCATGATAACTTCCAGAGAAGTGTCAATAGGTTGGGTTGCCATGGTTGAGGTCCTAGTTATGTAATCACTTGCAAAAGTGAGAGCCTCTTCCATATGGGTCTCTTGAACAAGTTCAAGAAGATCTACCTCAGTAGGGGGCTGCTGATGTGGGTTAGAAGAGGGAAAAGCAGGAGTACTCATCTCTTCTAGAGTGTGGGAAGAGAGGAGAGATTCATGGTACTCACTGAAGCCCAAATCTTCATCAGAGTAAAAGTCAAGGCTAGAGATGGGTCGGTTAAGGTCTCGAGGTTGGGGATGGTAGCTGTCCCCAGAAGGTTGATCACTTGAGTGTTGAGACTCAGAGTGATGGCTTAAGGCTATTTGTGGGGTTGTGAGCTCATCAGGCTGAGCATGAGGAACCTCAGCACTGATCATTTCAAGGATGGGAGTGGTCTGTTCCTCAGGGGAAGTGGGAGCTCGAGATTCCACTTCCTCCTGTATGGGTTGTGATATATATGCCTGCACATGCTCAGTAGCAAGTGTAGCGGTTCGTTTACGCTTTCTAGTGTAGGTGATGGTGATGGTAGGCTGTGTTTGAGGTGGTTGAGAGGTGGAGGGTGTGGGATCAACACTAGCTGGTGCTGCTAGGTTGTCACCTTGAGCAATGAGCTCAAACATTTTTGGGACAAGGGCTGTTTCTACCCCTAAGAAGCCAAAAGTTGGCTTCTTCAAGATTTTGAAAATGCCGGGCCTTATTTGTCCTAATTTAAGAATATTACCTGTCCCCCTTAACTGTGAGCCCAATTCATAGTTGAGAATGTGTTAAACATACCTGGGGAACATGTAATACTCTAAGGAGTCCAAGTTAGCAAGCAAATTTGTGTAAACAAATTGAGAGTACCTGAACTTGACTCCCTATACCATCCCATGGACTATGAAGGAGAGGTCTTCTGGAACTTGATCCATCCCCCATGTTTGTTAGATAAACTGTGTATGATGACATGGAGGAGGTATTTCCACTGGGATGAGACCTTCCCCTTCCTGAAGGTTTTGACTGTGAAGTCACCTTCATAGCCCATCTGCTGGAAGGAATGGTTGACAGCATCCTTTGGGAAGGACAGTTCACCTGCTTCATCATCCAGCTGCAAATGAGTGTTTATGATGGTCGGAGTGATGAAAATAGTCCTTCCCTGCACTGTAGCAGCCAGTGCCCTCTCCCCATCCATGGTGACCTCTTGACAGGTCCGCCAGAATTCAAGCAACTGATCCTCATAGAGAGGAGGATCGATTGTAAGGGAGGTGAGGTAGTGAGACGAAGAAAGGTACCTACACACGTCGAAGAAACTTGGATCCTTCTTAAAGTGCAACAGGGAAACTTGATTGTGTTACATGTGTAGGTGCATGGAGAAGTTTGGGTCGTTCGACGATCGATGTTGGCCATTTAGGTGAAGCTTATCAGTGAAGAAAGGAAGAAGAAGGTGAATTTTGGGAGAGTTTAGGTTAAAGATTTGTGAGACTAGAGAGATGAAGTGGAACCGTTGAGAAGATATATGATGTGGATTTGAGTCAAAGTTAAGGCAAAAAGATAAACTTTGAAATCCACAATTGGGTCCCACTTCTGAAAAAGTGCCCAAATAGTTAGTTTTCTTGGAAGTTGCAAATCTACCGAAGGTATTTTTGCTTCGGAAGCTTTTTAGCAAAGCTTCCGAAGGCAATTTTGCTTCGGAAGATATTCAAAGAGTTGTGAAATTTGGCTTCGGAAGAAATATACTTAAAGAAATTTCTTTCGACGTATATTTTGCTTCGAAAGAACTAAGTTGAGAAAATTGTTATCCTTGGATAATAAATCTTCCAAGACTTAATTGCGTTCGGAAGACATTTGTTCTTTGAATGCATTTAAGTACTTATAAGCATATTTAAGCTTCGGAAGATATTCCAAGAATTTCTTTCGAAGGTAAACTCTGATAAGTAGTTAAATGATTTGAAGACATAAATTTCTTCCGAAGGTAATTTGAGTTCTGCCGAGACAAAATAATAAATTTTCACAAATCTAAGGAATATCATTTGAAATTTTAATTTACCTCCAAAGAGAACTGGGCTTATGAGGGTGATCTAATAGACAACTTAGGACACATAATTTTAAGAAATAAGGTTGATTAAGTGTTTAAAGAAAATCTATTCAAAGTTAATCATCCCAATGGTTGATATAAGATATTTAAATCTCTATTCATCAAAGGCTTTGGTGAACAGATTAGCATATTGTTCATTTGTATTAACTTTGATTAGTTTGATTAATCCTTTTTCAAAATTATCTCTAATAAGATGATACCTAATGTTGATGTGCTTGGTCCTTGAGTGATATGGCACTGTTGTTGTCTATATGGAGAGGAGTCTCCTTGAAATTAAACCCATAGTCTAGCATCTGATTCTGAATCCACAGCACTTGAGCACAGCAGCTTGCAGCAGCAATGTATTCAGCTTCAGCAGTTGATGCAGACACACAGGATTGCTTCTTGCATTGCCAAGAGACTATCCTTCAACCAAGGAATTGACATCCCCTAGATGTAGACTTTGCAGTCATGTTGCTGCCACCATAATCACTATCTGTATATGCATATTAAAGTCTGAATTCTTTGGATACCAAAGGCCAAGTTTAGGGGCACCTTTGAGGTATCTGAGAATTCTTTTGATAGTAACTAGGTGTGACATCTTGGGGTTTGCTTGATATCTTGCATATATATATGTGGCAAACATGATATCAGGCTGGCTAGCAGTAAGGTACATAAGAGACCTAATCATAGCCCTATAGAGATGTTCATCAACACACTCCCCCTCAAGATCAGGACCAAGGGAGTGGTTTCTGGCTATGGGTGTCTTTGCAACCTTACAACCAGTCATCTTGAATCTTGTATGTATGTCTTGTACATATTTTGACTGACTAATGAAGATGCCATTTTCAACCTGCTTCACTTGAATTCCTAGAAAGAAGTTGAGTTCCCCCATGCCACTCATTTTAAATCTATTCTTCATTAGTATTTCAAAGTCTTTGCAAAGCTTTGAATTAGTTGAACCAAAGATAATGTCATCTACATATATCTGAACTAGCATTATGTCATTTCCTATTTTTTTGATGAAGAGAGTCCCATCAATAGTACCTCTTTTGTATCCATGTTGACAAAGATACTTTGATAGTGTCTCATACCACTTTCTTGGAGCTTGATGTAGTCCATATAGAGCTTTATCAAGCTTGCAGACATAATCAGGATGATCTGGGTCTATAAAGCCAGGTGGTTGTTTGACATAAACTTCTTCATCTATCAACCCATAAAGGAAGGCACACTTTACATCAAGCTGATAGACCTTAAAATCCTTGGATGCAGCATAAGCCAGGAATATTCTTACAACTTCAAGTCTTGCTACAGGAGCAAAGACATCCATGTAATCAATTCCTTCTTCTTGTGTGTATCCCTGGACAACCAGTCTAGCCTTGTTCTAGATGAAAATTCCTCTATCATCCCTATTGTTCCTAAAAACCCATTTGGTTCCTATGATAGTCTTCCCTTGAGGAAGAGGACATAGGTTCCAAACCTTCTGTCTTCTGATTTGAAGTTGATCTTCTTGCATAGCTTCAACCCAGCTTCCATCCTTCAGAGCCTCATTAACTTTCTTTGTCTTAATCTGGGACAAGAAACAAAGTGCAGACAAACATTTTGATCATGGGTTTGTCCTCTTGTTCTCACCCCAGTATCAACATTTCCAATGATGTTTGTGGTGGGGTGTGACTTGTGGATCCTTAGTTGAGGGATCACAGCAAGTTGGTTAGACAGATCTAGATTGGAGAAATTTAGATCTGGCAATGGAGTATCACCCACCACATCAGCACATTTATCAAGTGAGACTTGATCCAATGAATGTGTGACATCATTTATGTTGTCCTTATGGAGTGGTTATCAGCATCAAGAAATTCTTGATCACTATCACCACCTCCATTTCCTCCTGCATTTGAAGTTCATTCTCTTGATTTTTGAACCTCTGAGTTGGAATTTGAAGGTACCTCAGATGTATCAGCTGAATTTGTCAAGTTTATGCTGATAGGATCTTCATTTGCAGGGTTAGTCACCAAAGGAGCTGAATTCATAATCTTGCTTGGTCTTCTTAGCTCAAATCTTAGGTCAGAATCTCCTGTTGATATATTATTTGTAGATCCTGAAACATTCTCACAAGACTTATTAAAACAGTTGGTAACTAAGTCAAGATCAAATAGCCAATCTGGACCAGAACCTTTCATACTTGGAGAGTGCTCATTGAAGGTCACATTGGCTGACTCCTTAACTACTCTAGTTCTGAGATTGTATACTCTATAAGCCTTAGCTTGGGAAGAGTATCCAATAAAGTGTCTATCATCTGACTTCTCATCAAATTTGGCTACTTGATCTTTGGTAGTCAAGATGGTGCAAGGACATCCAAATGACCTGAGGAAACCAATAAATGGTCTCCTTTTATGCCATAGCTCATAAGGAGTCTTACCATGAGTCTTAACCACTAAAACTCTATTCTGCACATAGCAGACTGTGTTAACAGTCTCTACCCAAAAGGTGATGGGCAGTTTAGAGTCAGACAGCATGGTTCTTGCAGCTCCAATAAGTGTCCTGTTTCTCCTCTTAGCAACACCATTTTGCTTAGGAGTCTTGGGAGCACTATATTGTATCACAAAATGTATCAAGGATTTGGTTCTTAAATTCTGTTCCTTGATCATATCTTATGGTTTTGACCTTGTGATCAGATTGATTCTCAATTTTCAGAATGAATTTCTTCAAGATCTCAGGGGTCTCATCCTTAGTTCTGAGGAAAAAGACCCAAGTGAATCTTATGAAATCATCTGTGATCACTAAGCAGTAAGAGGTCCTTCCTAAACTCATTACACTGGTGGGGCCAAACAAGTCCATATGTAATAGGTGTAGGGGAGTAGTGATGGAGTTCATTTCCTTTCGTTTGTGATACACTTTGTGTTATTTCCCTTTCAAGCATGCAACACAGTGGTCATCACTTGTAAACTCTTTCTTTGGCATTCCAGTTACCAAATCATTCTTAACCAATTTATTCATGTTCTTAAAGTTTACATGACACATTCTTTTATGCCAAAAGAATGACTCATCTCTATTTGCTTTAGACAGAAAACAAGAAACTTCTCTTGAGGGAGATGTTTCATGTAAATCCATCTTGTACATGTTCCCTCTCCTAGGGGCTCTGAGTAGGATATGCTCTTGAGGAATGGGCAAACCCGGGCTTGAGAACGATGCACTCATGCTCAGTGAAGAGCATATGGTGTTTTGATCACAAAATTGGGATACACTCAGAAGATTGTATCCAAGCTCTTTGACAAAGTTTACCTTTTCAATGCTGAGCTTACTATTTGTGACTCTACCCCTTCCAGAAATGTAACCACCAGAATCCCCTCCAAAAGCAACAGGTCCTCCATCAATTATCTCAAAGATTTGAAGCAGAGAACCATTGCCAGTCATGTGCCTAGAATAGCCACTATCAATAATCCAAACGTTCTTCTTGGTCTTTAGCTGTTTCTACACAAAAAGAGGTGATTAGTTACCCTTAGAAACCCAATCCTTATTGGTCTTGGGATTATTAAAATGAGTTGAAGACAATGCAACAGTAAGTGATTCTATATTCAATCTTTGAGGATCATTTTCTATTGTTGATGAAGAGCTTTTAGTCATATGGTCTTCCTTCATCTTCCACATCACCTTTGGAAGATTGGGCCTGACCTTCAAAGCTTGGAAGTTTTGACAACTTTGGAAGTCTTGGAGTAGACCTTCGAAGATCTAGCTTTTACTGCTGCAAGCTTCAGTACTTCGGAAGCATTCCTTTCTTCCGAGACCAACTTTTCTTCCGAAGGAAATTTTTCACTTGTCTTCTTCTTCATTTTGGAGCTTCCGAAGGAAACAGATTTTCCTTCCGAAGCCTCTCAGAAATGTTCTTCTTGGTCATGTGAATGGTACTTTTGGGATTGTACTTGCAATCCTTAGCCATATGAGAAATACTACCACACATGACACACTTGAGTTCCTTCTTTCTGAGAGTCTTCTTTTGAGAGCAAGACTGAGTTTGATCACTTTCCTTCTCCACCTTCATCTTTGCAGATGAAGCAACAAGATTCTTAGGGAGAGACTTGCTCTTGGAGTTGGATGGTTCAGGCTGTGTAGCAGTGGTACACAGCTGGTTAGTCTTCTTCTTTTTGCTCAAATGATTTGGAACTAAACTAGAACTCCTGGTAATAGAGTTCATAGTTGAGTTTTCAGTCTTTACCACTTCAAAACCTGCATAAATAAACACTTGTTTCTGCTTTGAGTCAAAAGTGGCCTTGATTTCTTGAGCCTTCTTTGATCTTCTCTTCGCTCTTCTAATCAAGTTCTTTCTCTTTGACTTGGTCATTCCAGCCTCTTTCCTCTCCTCAGGAGAATAGTGACCCTTCTTAGGATGACCTTCTTCACTCTTCTCTGAGTCATCCTCCACTATCTCCTCTTCATCCTCTTCAACAATGGGGTCTATGAGGGGAAGCTCATCTTCACAAGTTCCACACCTTGGAGATCTTACAGACAATAGAGTGTGTGGAGGAGCTATCTCAGTAGATCCCAGTCCCTGCTTATTCTGATAACAAACTTTTGCATGTAGGGATGAGGATATTATGTTCTTGAAGGTCTCTTCTTCAAGAACACATTTTTCTGCCCTGGCTTTGCTGATCACAAGCTCAGCCTGGCATTCAGTTAACTTTGTGATGAGATCTTTGATTTGAGTCCTGTAGTTTGTATGCTCATGCTTAAGAGTTGAAATGGTTTTCTCTAGATCTTCTATCTTAAGTTTATAATCATTTTCAGCTCTTTTAAAGTCAGCTTTTAAGATATTTAAGGACTCAAGATCAGATCTCATCTCTAAGTTATAGGACCTGTATCTATTAACTTTAGCAATGCATTCAGGAGTACAAAGATGTTCCAATACCTTGGCTTCATCATGATCTGCCATTAGTGCTTGGTTTGGAGAAGCATCCTCAACCTGAAAGCTCCAGTCAAAGCCTCCTTCTTCAACAGCAACTGCAGCTTGCTGTCTTGGCTTCTCATTCTGGTGAGCTCCCTCAGTGTAGTTTGGCCTGGATTGTGCTTGGCCACCATTTGACTTTGGTGCCTTGCACTCCCTGGCAAAGTGTCCATTTGGTTACAGTTGTAACACTTTACCTTGCTTTTGTCCAGCCCAAACTTTCCACTGGCTGCATTGCTGGGAAACCTTCTCCCAGTCCTCTTGTAGAACTTCTGGGCTCTATGAGTGAGTAGAGCCATCTGCTGGACTATTTCCATATATTCCAGATCATCTGGATGGATACAGTCCAGGTCTTCAAAGGTGAAGAGAAAGTTGCCTGAACTTTCATCAGAAGACACAAAAGCTTGTGAAGAACTTGTCTCCTGGAATGGGCTTCCAGGGATGTAGCCTTCCCTTGGTGTCTCTGGAAAGGTGATGAAAGGACCCTTTTGTGATTTGTCAGGGTAGCAGATGAGATGGTGCTGTGGTTCTCTGCAATCCCTTTCAACCACATGGAGGGCTGAACTCTGATGAGTGTTGGAGTTACCAGATGAATTTTGCATGTTCATCTCCATCTGGTATCCACTGAGTATTCCATATAACTCAGTGAGAGTAAGAGTCTTGAGGTTTTCAGTCCTCTTAATGACCACACAGTAGTGTGTCCATTGTCTGGGAAGAGAGGACATGAACTTCCTAACAATATCTCTATTCTCAATGGTTACTCCAACATCAGCTAGAGTATCCACAATCTCAACATACCTGAAGTATTGTTGAGTCATGGTTTCACCTGTCTTGAAGGTGAAATTTTCAAACTGCTGCTTCAAGAGGTCCTTCTTGTTTTCTTTGGCTTCATTGGACCCCTCATACATCAGCTTCAGTGCATCCCATAGCTGTTTGGCGGTCTTGCACTTCTTGAAACCTCTGTAGATGGAGTTAGGAAGAGCAGTTTGAAGGGCTGTCATAGCTTTCTGATCAATATCAATTTTCTTCCAATCTTCTTCAGAAAAATCATCCCTTTCTTTTGGTATCTTACCACCACCAGCAGCTGAAGTGGTGCATGGTACATAAGGTCCATTGACAACAGACTCCCACATCCTGGAATCTTGAGACTTGATGAAGCCTTCCATTCTTTGGCACCAAGTATCAAAATCCTCAGGAGTGATCAGTGGGGACTTTGTCATAGTTCCAGTTTCCATATCAGCCTTTGAGATAGCTGCCATTTGAAAAGTTAAGTGAAGTGTGAAACTAAGAGGATTTAAGATGGTGAGATCTTACAATCAAGAGCCTGGAATGCTCTGATACCAATTGCAGGACCGGTAAGGGTACTTAAGAGTGCAATTAGCTTCACAAGAGGAGTGATCTTAAATCACTTAACCACTCAAATAGGGAACTGGTAACTTCACTGATGATACAAGCTACACAAGTAATATTAAAGAGACAGAACTATAAGAACAAGAACAAAGTCACAAGAACACAAGATTAAGTTTTCAAGGAAGTTGTATATTGATTCTCTAGTTCTATTACAAGTGTTTGCAAGTATATGAAATTACAAGAACCGAGACTATTTATACTACAACCTACAACCGTCAATATGCAAAAAGACAGTTGGATTTTGACTAATCTAGACAACAAGATCAATCTACAGTCAAAAGGCAGATTGCCTTTTGACTAGTGACTATGACATGCCATAGCTCACTGACTTAATCTAATACAGACAAGTCTACAGGAACAAAAGTGGGAAGTTACAGTCAAAGACTTTTTCTACTGTTTGATAAAGTATGGAAGTTTCACCAACTAATGTTAGCAGGTGAGTCTTCAGAGCAGCAGCGGAAAGTACATCAGCTTTATCAAAAAGTAACTCAGAGAAAGCATCTTTTCTCTGTCTTCGGAAGAAATCTGTCTTCACAGCAAAATGGCTTCGGAAGACTTTGTCTTTTGAAGCTTCGGAAGACTTCATCTTTGGCTTCGGAAGAAATGATTCTTTGGCTTTGGAAGATTTCACACTTGTAATAATTTTATGATAAGCTTGAAACTTCCGAAGTAACTTCTTCTGAACTATTGGCTTCGAAATATTTTACACTTAGACTTATTTGTGAGTGTAAAACTTCGAAGCTAGTTCATCTTTGTTCCTTAGTGCATGCAGGAAGACTTGGTTGTTTTGGTATCCTTTGGTTGCATCAGCCTTTAATCTTCAAATGTTCCTTACATACTCTTTTGCCTTGGGTCTATCTTCATCTTAGTCTCAGTCACCTTTTTGGTAGTTTTTCTTGCTATCCTGATCTGGTTTTTTCTGTCTTTGGTGGTCAGGGATTTATCAACTATGGGGATGAGGTTTTCTACCTTATCCTTCACTGAGGTGATTTCCTTTATTACATCATTCTTCTGCTCACTAGGTAGTGGGTCAGTAGTTGGAACCTCTTGCTCATCAGTACCACATCTTGGCTGTCTAATAGACATAAGAGAGTGTGGTGGAGCAATTTCATTGGATCCCAACCCACTTTTGTTTTGATAGCATACCTTGGTGTGGGAGGATGATGCTATAATGGTGTTGAAGTTGTGCTCTTGAATAGCATACTTCTCTGCTTTAGCCTCAGCTATGACTAGCTGGGCTTGAGCTTCAGTTATGACTAGCTGGGCTTGAGCTTCAGTCAACTTGGATATTAGATCTTTTATTTGAGTCCTATAGTTGGTATGTTCATGTTTTAAAGAGGACACACTTTTCTCTAACTCTTCTATTTTGAGCTTATAGTCTGATTCTGCTCTCTTAAAATCAGATTTTAGGATATTTAAAGACTCAATATCAGATCTAATTTCCATGTTGTAGTCCTGATACAATTTAACCTTAGCAATACAGACTGGAGTACAGAGATGTTCATATACCTTACTGACTTCAGTTCCAGTCGTGAGAGCTTGAGCAGGAGTGACATCTTGCACCATAAAGCTCCAGTCAACCTCTTGAGCAACAGCAGTAGTTTGTGGGTCAGTGGGTTTGGTTACAGCCTTTGAGGTAGCAGAATGTTGGGAGGCTTGAGCTGCTCCAGGATTAGATCTTGGAGCTTTACATGCCCTAGCAAAGTGACCAAGCTGGTTACAGTTGTAGCATTTGGCCTTGCTCTTATCAAACCCAAATTTGCTATTAGTTAGGTTCTGAGGAAACTGCCTTCCAGTTCTTTTAAAGAATTTCTTTACTCTGTAGGTTAAAAGAGCCATTTGTTGGACAATGTCCATATATTCAATATCTTCTGGGCTGAAACACTCTAGATCATCAAAACAGTATTGAAAATATCAAGAGTGCTCACTCCCTAAAACAAAAGCACAACTATCCTAGAAGGGAGTGTGTTTAGTCTATTGAGACCTGGGTGTCTTAGGGAAAGTGATGTATGGCCTGAAAGAGGATGATGGTTGTTGGGGTTAGTTTAGGTATAACTGAGGCTTGGGAGTTCTTGATCCTTCAGCAACATGTAGAGCATTGTTGACTGTAGGATTTGAGGGTCTGTTCATCTAGTGGCTCTTCTGAGTCTCCATCTCCATATGGTATCCATCAAGAATTCCATACAGTTCAGTCATAGTGAGAGTGTTAAGATTTTCAGTTCTCTTGATTGAGACACAATAAAAAGTCCACTCATGAGGAAGTGCACTCATGAATTTTTTACTATGTCTCTTTCCTCAAGAACAACTCCCATAGTCTGAAGAGAGGTGATAAAGTCCAGAGAGGTGATAAAGTCCATATACCTGAAGTATTATTGGCTCAAGGTCTCACCAACAACATAAGTGAAGTTCTCAAACTTCTGGTTAAGCATATTATTCTTGTTTTCCTTTAATTCAGTAGAACCAGAATACATCAGCTTCAAAGCATCAAAGAGTTCTTTGGCGGTCTCGCATTGCTTAAAGCCTGCCATTATAGAGTTTGGTATAGGAGTAAGCAACACGATCATCACTTTGTAGTCGATGTCCATCTTCTTGAAGTCTTTATCAGAGTAGTCTTCAATAGCTTTGTCAATCATGGCGCCATTACCAGCCGGGTCTGACACCTTTAGCTTGTAAGGACAATGAGTATCTCCACATGCGGCTGTCTTTATACTTGATAAAGCCTTCAATACGTTTGCACCAGGTTCCAAAATCATCAGGGGTGATGATAGGAGCCTTAGTCATGGTTCCCATCTCGAACTCAGAAAACTTTTGGTTGAGAGCCATTTGAGTGAAGTGAGTAAGTGTGATGAAACGAGGGTGATTTGGGATGGTTAGATCTCACAATCAAGAGCCTAAAAAGCTCTGATACCAATTGCAGGATCGGTGTTGGTCTCTCAACATAAGTTTTGTATCTCACAAACTCACTAAGTCTCACTCGGTTGATGAAGCGGAATCTCTAACTAAGTTGACAATAATATAATAAGTTAATGAACACAAGAATGGTTTTCAAGATACTTGTATATATTACTTCTCAACTTAGTATTACAAGATTCTTACAAGCAAGGTTACTTAAGTTACAATGAGAAACTATATGTACTACTATCTACAGCCGGTTATACTTGGAAAACCAGCTGGAATTTACCGCTAAGCAAATACTACATTGCTAGAAGTAAAGTATCTAAGATAAGATAATATCCTAGATTAGGTAGTCATGACAGGTCCATGACTTACCTTTGGTCACTAACTAAGTATAGTAACTATACTAACTGATAAAGGTGAACAGTGGATTAAAGTATGGTCAACTACATAGGAGTGGGAAAGCATCATGCAGTGTATCAGAGTTGCCAGCGGATGTGAGACGGCCCATACTTATGTCCACTGGTTCATAGTTGATTCTTCTGAAGGCAAAATGGCTTCGGAAGAATAAGTTCTACCGAGGCCATTTATACTTCGGAAGAATCAACTTCTTCCAAGTCTGCTGCAAGTCTTTGTGACTTCATTCTTCGGAAGACTTTGTCTTGGATCTTCTAAGTGTGAATGCTTCGGAAGGAGAATTACTTGGTCTTCATATACTTCTGAAGACTTGGTTCTACCTTTAGAAGTTCTTCATATACTTCGGAATGAAAACTACTTAGCCTTGGAAGACTTAGTTTTCCTTCAGAAGTTCTTCATACTTAAGCTTCAGAAGATCTTCAACTTGTCTTTGGAAGAGCATCTTTAGCTTTGGAAGACTTCTTCAATTGTACTTCAAAATATTCTAAGTGTTGTTTGGTTGCACCAGCCTCATATGATCCAACGGGAACCTCTAGTTCCCTTCCCGGTGCATGACGTGCTGAGGATGACAATGCCATAACTGTAGTGTATGTGATGTACATATAGATGAATACACAATATAAATGGGTAACTAAGTAACTAACTAACTATATATGGTTATAGGGTAGTGTAATGCAACCTAATTCACTATTAACCAATAGTTTTGATACCAATCTGTCACACCCTCAAAATCCACTTGTGGAGTTTTACCATGAGGCTTGTCAATAAATAAGGATCTTAGTCATTAGTCACTCCGAGCGACCTCTATATAAGTTTTCAAAACAAACATCAGAGTTTAAAAATTCAAACATTGCGGAAACGTAAGTTTAAACATTCAAACATTTTTCACAACGTTACTTATGTTCTTACATTTAATCTATGGTTTTTGTGCGCATGTTTTGTGCAATTCCTTATCGTACTAAATGGTTTTGAATATTTAAACTTATGTTTCTGCAATGTTTGAATTTCTAAATATTATTGTTTAATTTGAAAACTCATATAGAGGTCGTTTAGAGTAACTAATGACTAAGATCCTTGTTTGTTCACAGGTCTCGTGGTAAAATCTCCACACATGGATTTTAAGGGTGTGACAAAAGAAGTATTTAAAAGAGGGCAGTGAACTCACCTTAAGTGTATGCAAGAAACAATGTAAATCAACTGCTAGACCGAGAGACAACCCGTCACAGGTTACCTAAAATAAATAAGTACATAAGTACACGCATGAGGGATTGGTTTATCAATCCCTAAGTGGTCAATCAATCCCATTGATTTATGCATTTTAGAAAGATTAACCCAGTTTACGCATTTGACCCATTGGTGACATGTTAAGTGAAATCATATTTGTTTATCTTAACAAACCAAATATCCATGTGTTTAATCTAAAATATCCATGCATTGCACATAATGAGTTCTAAGCTCTAACAAGTTTCTCGTACTAGCAAAACCTACCATACAACACATATAGATCCATACTAATAACCAACTTGTACATTTCAATCAGAAATTAACAAATTATTTTAGATTTCCTATGTGGTTACTATCTATGTTATTATCATGCAACCTCCTAAGCACACAAAAGGTTCAAACCACTCATCACATGCCATGTGAGGTAACTTGCTACTTCACATCCCAAACACTGTCAATCCTATTAAGTAGGGGCCAGATCCACATGCGTGTATAATATTGACCATTACATCATAGCATCTAAAATATAACCTAAACTAACAAGATTGTCTAGTTTTGCCATGTTGATCAAACACATGCATATCCACAACAAGTTTCTATCATGTAAACCTAGCTACCAACATTATTCTAATTTCATACAATGTCAAATTAACATTTAGCTTACATGTACACATGAACATCCAATTTCCCGTTCAAGTTTCTAACAACATAATGTAACTTGTAAATCTAACATACAAGCACATATCATCATCCTAATAACCATTCTAACATGTTTCTAATATTCCATGCATGTTCAAACCATTGAAATTCAAACCACGATTACAAAGTTTCCTCATTAGAAGGATGAAATCTAGTAATCCATATTTCACCAAACTAACCAATAATTTATTAATTATATCTATATTCATCAATATAACATAACAAACATCACTAATTATCAAAATCCAAAGTTCTTGGAAACTTAAGTTTTCACTTTGGGTATGTTATGATCTACACGTAAAAACTATGATTTTCTTGCTTAATTCACATAAATTTCCAACAGTAACATCAAACTTACAGAACTACAACATTTATTTCCATCACTTTGAGTTTTAGATTGAATGGAAGAACGAGGGTTTGTTCATAAACTAAATTCATGAAAAAGGATGACATATAGATGATGATTCTTACCGATTCATGTTCTAGATCACAATTGACACTTCCTAATGTGTTGTAGTGATTGAACCAAGCAATAATGGATGATGATTGGAGTGTGAGGATGGCGATCCCGCAAAAAGGGGGATGGGATCTTGGCCGCAATTGGGCTTCATGGGGGATTAGGGTTTTTTTTTTTTCAGTTTTTATATTTACTAACATTTTTCATTCTAACCTTTTAGTTTTTATAAATTGTGAAACTTGTTTTTAAATATTTTATAAATCATCTTTCTTCCATAGATTTTGAGTTTTATGATCTCTCAAGTAAAAAGTTAATCATCCCACATGATCCTTAATAATATGTATATTTCTGGTAATAATATGTTAATACATAAATCGTAACATAACAAATAACACATTGATTTCACATAATCACATAATAATATTACATAGTTTTTAATTAGGTTAATATTGTTTAAATCAATATTAATAATTTGATAAGTCGCCAACGTTCAAAAACAACTTGTGTGTTTGATTTCGTGACGTGTATGCAATACTCGAACAAACTAACTTAGTTTTATTAACTGAAAATTACTGGATGTCACAAAAAATAATAATAATAACATTCTTACCAATACATTCTTAATTTGTATATCATCTATTGTAATGCCTTTTTCACGATTATAAACACATGAAAACGTGTCTTTGAATTCTTAATGCAAGTTTGTCTTTTTAGTTGGTGAACTTAAGTACCATATTGATATATGCATTTAATGAAATGTTTTTCTCTTTACAATTGATTTAGACCTAGTTGGCAAGAAATGTATTCTTCTTAACTTATATAAAAGACTACATAAAATTAGATCCACCAAAAAAAGAGAATCCAGCAGTGCAATACTAGTATACTAGAATTAATTTCAAACAACCACAAATTGGTTGGTGTCAGAAACAATTACTCAAAAGAAAAAAAAAATTCAAAACAAATTAAATTCTTATAAATGACACCACACCCTCCATTTCACTTCAATATATATTATTCTTATTCTTATTATTATTACCATCACAATGGAAACCACCACTAAACCCCCATCACCACCACCATCCCTCGCCCTACCATGGAAAACACGAATGACTTTCGCCCTCATCACCACCGTCTGCGACGCCGCTAGCCGGAGAAACGGCACCGTCAACCGCCGTCTCCTCAAGCTCCTCAACTTCCGATCACCGGCGACGCCAAAATCCACCAACGGCGTCGCCTCACATGACGTCGTCGTCGATCCCTCTCGCAACCTCTGGTTCAGAGTCTACGTTCCGACGCCACACTCCCTCGAAGATCTGCCGGTGATCGTGTTCTTCCACGGCGGCGGATTCGTGTTCCTCTCGCCGGACGTGGTGGTCTACGACGCCGTGTGCCGGCGGTTCGCGCGCAAAATACCGGCGGTTGTGGTGTCGGTGGACTACCGGCTGGCACCGGAGCACCGTTGTCCGGCGCAACATGACGATTGCTTTGATGTGCTGAAGTTTCTGGATGATGAGGAGAATAGGGCGAAATCGTTGCCGGAGAATGCGAATCTGTTGAGGTGTTTTCTCGCCGGAGATAGTGCTGGTGGAAACCTAGCGCATCATGTTACTCGGAGAGCGTGTGACTTCAATTTCCGACGACTCAAGGTATTCCGATCATTCATTCATCAAATTGATTTTTAAGTTTCATGGTAGATTGTGGTCTTCAGGTGGGGGTTTTCGTGGGCTTGTCCTAACCAGCGTTTTCTGTGCTTACGGGCTTATAGGATGCATTTTTGTAGTTGGGTAACCCGAGTAGCCCAACTTTAATTAGTTGGCCGTTAAAAAAAAAGTTTTGTTGTTTTTTTCGAACGACAAGACTGATATACGATCCTGTTGGACATGTATTTTATTAATCAGACACATATATCAGTTTTTCAGTTGGGACCACACCCTCAACCCTCTTAGAATGAAACATAAATCGGAAAAACACTGGCTCAACGTTGAATGTTTTGTTTTGCTCAGAGTGAGACTTAACTCATGACCTACTCGTATATACATGTTATGGATATTTTATTTTAATCACTTGGGCTAAAAGTTATCATGTTAAGTTATCTCATGGTTTTGAGTTACGATTTTCTGATTCAGGATCTAAATTAAATAGATGGTTTTAAAAATACTGAAATCACGAGATAAAATGAAATCAAATAGCTAAATCTACACGTGAATTTATTAGAATCAAATTAGATATTTGAAGGAAATTGCTGAAGATGAAGTTTATAGTTAGGAGTAGGGTACACGATTTATGGCTGTTTATAAAGGTTTTTGGTCGTTTACGTATTTTTGTCAATATCTTATAAAGTTGTATCCGTTGGTCATGTTGTACTGTTGTAGCCCTCTTGCTTTGATTCAAAAGGTAAAGCTAACATGAGAGAGCCTTACAACCGTTAGTCTAGAAAGCTAGTAAATTAAATCTAGACCGTGTAGTACTCTGTGATGTAATGAAGGGCGTGATGATCTAAGTGCTACCCTGTCATTTTAAGAACACCGCACCCCCCTAGAAATCAAGGGTGTGGTGGGACTTGGTGTCACCACACTCTATCGGTGATTGGCTCAAATTTATTATTTATGTATTTAGACTTATTATCCAATTATACTTATTATCCAATTATATTATGCCACATTACTTTAAACTTTTTGCTCATCTCACTATCCATTATACTCATTTTTCACTTTCATTTATTAAGCTACGTAACGGTATTGCTTTATTCATTTTCACCAGTACTACATACAGCCTTAGCTCCACACAAAGTTGTGACGCTTATATGGTATTGTTTCACTCTCACCCGTACTACATACAGTATTAACTTCACACAAACACTAAACCTTAAACCATAAACCAAAAAATATCTATATTTTTCTAAAGAGATAGTATTTAACGCATAATTCTATAATATACTTTTATTTAAGTGAATGTGAATGTGAACTAAATCTCGTAAGAATAAAAATAATGAATTTCTGATTTCATCAATAATTTAGCCTGTTATTTATAAAACTCATATTGCTATCGGTTCAACAACTTCACCAACCAACTTGACCAATTTTGTTTTCCAAAATTTGATCTGTTTCAACTGAAGGTAATCGGAGTAGTGGCAATCCAACCCTTTTTCGGCGGATTGGACCGCACCGAATCCGAGACCCGACTCGAAGGAGTGCCAATAGTTTCGGTTAAGCGAACAGACTGGGCGTGGAAGGCATTTCTACCACAAGGAGAGGAGTTCAACCGTGACCATCCAATTATCAACGTTAGCGGGCCTAACGCAGAGGACATATCAAAGATTGAATTCCCGCCCACGATGGTGGTCATCGGGGGGTTTGATCCACTAAAAGACTGGCAAAAACGGTACTACGAGTGGATGAAGAACTCTGGCAAAGAGGTGTACTTGTATGAGTACCCGACAATGTGCCACGCGTTCTACATCTTCCCCGAGTTGCCCGAGTCCCGACAACTTTTCGACCAGGTGAAGGAGTTTATTCGCAAGGTATCGATGTCGATATCGAGCAATGTTGGGAAGTGATTGACAAATTGGCTAAAGAACCCGTTTCTGTTACTATGCATTAAGAGTTGTACGAAATGCAATTAATGTGGTACAATTAGGGGTATGCCCATGTGAAGTGGCTAAAAAGGCTTGACGTCATGAAGTTAAAAGTTCTATAATAATATAATTGATTTGATTATTATTGTTTTTGGTGGGACATTATATTGGAGTTGAATAGAAAGTAATAAATTATAGTTGAGATATGAGGATTTGTATCATGTTGAATGTCTTTTACGCCTAAAAGTTAAATGAGTTTGATGAGAGTAGGTTTTTTGTGATGCAAACTCATAACTATGTTTTAACGATAATACTTTAACCCCGGTCAACTGGGTAAATCAATTGGTAAAAGGTTTGATATATCAATTTTTAGAGTGTGATACACATTAAGGGCTCTAATCTTATTCAAAATTCAGTTGGGAGTAACAATGTACAGGTTATCGAAGAAGAAATGATCAAATCTTTAAAGCTACATCAAATTTTCATTTTTTCTAATGTATTTTTTTTCCTCTTTGAACTTTCAAAATATGATTTTCTATAAATTCTTAAATTTTACATAGCATTATGCTTGTTATCACTAAAGTTTTGATGTTACTTTTTTATAACCAAGTTGTGATTAGTAATGTGTAGGTTATCACACATACCAAAACTACTTTAAGTTCTGGTTTTTAGAAATATGATTGTTTTTGTAAAATTCTAAAATGTCACTATAACATACTTATTTTTATCTATTTTCAAGGTAAATCCAATACAGAACTGATTTGTGAATACTAGTATATAGGGAATTAGTGATTGATCAACCCTCCTTAAGCTATAATGTATGGGAATTCTAATAGTTTATATCATTGTGTTTATTAAATTACTTAAGAGAATACAATAAAAAATTGATGCTAAGACTATATATAGTGGTTATTTAATTAAAATGTTATCTAAATGTTATGTAGATAAAAATCGTGTCACAAAGCCCTTTTTTTTAAAGGGGAACAATGCCCCGGCAAAATTTATTAATAAAAGATATAAAAGAATACAACCAAAAGCAAAGGCCTAGTCATAAAGCTCCAAAAAAAACATCCCAAAAACACACAACTAAAACAAACGTAGCATTTAAGAACAAGCCCAACAGTGGAAACAAAACACTAAAGCAAACACAATTATAAAACTGAAAGGCACACAAATTAAACATGAATCCATCCTCATAGATAGACTTGGGCATAAAAACCGGGTTCGGACCCGACCCGGAACCGGGTACGGGTACGACCCGGTATATGCATACCCGGGTTGGACCCGAAAAAAACCGTAGGGTTGGAACCGGGTATGATTTTCTAGAATTTCTTAGAACCCGACCCGAACCCGACCCGACCCGACCGGAACCGGTTGAACCCGGGTTGGACCCGGTTTCGACCGTTTTTTTTTTTTTTTTTAAAAGTGGCCGTTTTTTAACGGCTATATAGCCGTTACCTTCGATTTGTGACCTTTTTTTTGGTCACTTTTGCCCTATAAGTTAGTATAAATAGGTGTGGGTTGATATGGTTTAGTACCCAAGTCTCAAACGCAAAAATATACGCAAAAAACGCAAAAAATACTCTCGTTTACTCTCGTTTTACACGTTCACCTCTCGTTTTACACTTTCACTCTCTTCAATCTTGATATGGCTCACTCACAATCTTCCGTTGGTCAAGGTTCGTCCAACGCTCCAACCGTCGTTCGTGTTCTTGCACACAATCGTAACATGGATGTTTGGTGCAATTGGGATATGGTTGAGTTGAGTGACGGGTCTGTAAAGGCTCGTTGCAAGTTTTGTGGAGCTTTGCTTGCTAAAGATTCTAACACGACTTTAAACAAACACATTAGCAAGAAGTTTTGTAAGTCGTTGAAAAGTAATCCGGATTCGCAACAAACACAATTGGGTGGAGACGGTGGAATCTTTAATTACGATGTTAATACGGTTCGAGATCGAATGGCGAAGTTCGTGATTCAAGAAGCTTTGCCTTTTAGTCACTTCGACAATCCTCGGTTGACCAACTTAATTCGAGAGACGCTTCAACCTCGTTACACTCACGTAAGTCGTACTACACTTAGACGTTATTGTTTAAAATTATGGAAACAAGCAAAAATGATTTAATTGTATTATTTGAAAATTTAAATACCGGTGTAAACTTAACTAGTGACGTTTGGTCGGCTCCACACGGTTTACCCGAATCGTACCTTTGCGTCATCGCTCATTGGGTGGATCCCAATTCATGGCAATTGATGAAACGTACGATTGCATTTGATCTTTTTCCACATCCACACACCGGATAATTTTGTTTTACTTTTTAGATAATGTAATAAGTACTTTTAAATTAGAAAATAAACTTTTTTCAATTGCATTTGATAACGCCTCTAACAACACAACCGCGGTTGAAAAATTAAAATTAAAATATCTTCCGATTGCAAACGGTGATTTTTCCATACTCGTTGTGTTGCACATATTATTAATTTAGTAGTGCAAGACGGACTATCCGGGCAATATGTTAATAACTTTATTACATCTTTTCGATTTATGTTACATGACGTTTTTAAAAAAAGTAGAAGAAGATATCAAGATTATAAACAACTTTGTAAGGATACGCACTCTAGATTTTTAGGTCCTAATTGGGATGTACCTACTCGGTGGAATTCGACTTGTCACATTTGAATGTGCTTTAAAACAAAAGGCACTTTGAAAGCTTTTCATAATAGTCTTTCGGATAATGGTGAAGCCGACCCATTTCCGGATGCGGGTTGGGAGAATCTTCAACGTCTATCCGAGTTTCTTGAGGTTTTTAAAAACTCAACAACAAAATTATCGGGAGTTTATTATTCCACTAGTTATTCGGTGCTTCAAGAACTATATTTTATGTCTTTGAATTTTAAAAATTTTCAAAATAAAAATAATATGTTTAATCAAATGATAGAACCAATGAAAGAAAAGTTTAAAAAATATTTTAAGGACTTACCACCCGTTTTTACGTGTGCCGCCGCTTTAAATCCGTTTCTAAATGTTGCGGGGGTTGAATGTTTGATAGATGAGATAAATGACAATTTGGATATGCATGACGAAACCCTGATTTTTCAAACGAGGCAAAAGAAAATTTTAATCATAGTTTGAAAACAATTTATAATTTTTATTTAAATAGATATGGGCCTAACGTAAACATAACCATGCCAAGCGGATCAACCTCAAGTGCTAGTACCTCGTTTAAAGACCCTGTTTTGACTATGTTGAATGTTGTTCGGGATGTGACGGCTAAACGTCAAAGAGGTAACACCCCAACAAGTGAGCTCGGTAGATATAGTGGAACGGATTTTATTTCCACTATGACTACCGAAGATTATCGTGCATTCGATATTTTGGCTTGGTGGAAAGGAAAAGAATCTCAATTTCCGATTCTTTCTGCTATGGCCCGTGATTTACTAAGCGTCCAAGCTTCTACGGTAGCTTCGGAATCTGTTTTTTCTCTTAGTGGCAGGGTAATATCATTACGAAGAACAAGACTAACTCCGGAAGCAGTGGAGATGTGCATTTGTTTAAAGGATCACTTAGACGCAACGGATCGTATACAAGACCAAACAAGCCTCGAAGACGAGATTACACTCGAAGCTAAAGTACATGATGAAGAGGTAGAAGACGGAGTATCTTCTGGCATATCCGATGAAGAATTAGCATTTGATCAAGCATCTCGTAGTAGATAAAATTAGACGATATTGTTATTTTTAAGTTGTTTTATATTATATGTCTTTCATGTTCTTTTTAAATTTCTTTGTCATTCAAATGTTTTATATAAAAAGTATTTAATATTTGTATATTATAAGTGTAATATTTTCTGCTCAAGATTTGTATATATTTATATATTAAGTTGTTTAAATTTTGTCATTCAAGTGAACCCGGTTAGGAAAAGAAAATAAAAAGAAAAAAAAGGAAAGAAAATATAAGAAAAAAAACCATACGACCCGGTGTTCGACACACACACAAGAAAGAAAAAAAAAAAAAAAAAAAAGGCAAAAACCGGTTGAACCCGGGTTTCATACCCGAACCGAACCCGACCCGACCCTACCCGGGTATACCGGGTAGGGTTTGTATCTCGCTGAACCCGACCCGGGTTCGTACCGGGTTCACAATACCCGGGTACAAAAAACCCGGTTGGGCCCAAACCCGGTTTTGTACCCGGGCCGGGTCAGGCCCAAACCCGTTTTGTGCAACTCTACTCATAGAGGCTGCCTAAAAAGTTGAGGCTTCAAAAGCCCATCAGGGGCTCGAAGCATAATAGGCCCAATAGCCAATAATATCAACTCCATAAAAATCAGATCTTGGACCACTTTGAAAAGACTTCCATCGCCCAATCCACATTAGCCCAAATGGTTGGTAAAGATGGTCCGCAACCTTCCAAAGGAAAGACCACAAAATCCCATAGCCCAGTAAAGCCAGGAGCCTTCTTACGTCTAGTCCAGTTACCACATAAAAGGCAGCCCATATCTGCACCCCCAAACCCTTAAAGCACTCCCAGACAAGCAATCCATTCCAACTTTAAATCTTAACCACCACTGAGTCTTATTTTGACAATGAGAAGAGTCAAAATAGAAGACCATATGCATAGGACCCCAGCAGCAGTAAAAACATATTGCAGCAACAGTAAACAGTAAGCAACAGCATCAAACCAGCTCTCAGGGCCTTCCAGCAGGTCACAAGGCAGCAGCATTGTCCCTTGAGGCCCAGGAACTTGATTTTCAAAGGGGATCCGAGCAGCTTCCTCCACCTTTGAATGAGACAGCAGCAGCAACCCGCAACCATAAGATAACCACCTGAAAAAACCCAACCCATATGACCCAGAACCCACCTACCTCACCAAAACTACACCACAACACTCAGAAACACAAGGGAATATAGATGAACCAACCCAAATCCCTCCAAGACCCCAAAGCTCACCCAAATGGTCCAAAGCATTTAAAACCACATGTAGTAGTTATTTAGTTAAATGTCCCCCAAACATGAATCTACTAAAGCTTCTTTAAAACAAATAATAGTGGTTTTAAAACCCCATTTAGTTAAAGATTATCAAAAGTGAGAAAAAATGAATTCACTCATTTTTCTTTAACGCCCATAAGGGTTTGGTTAAATATAAGTTTGGAGCTCTCTTTAAATAGGATGTAGTGGTTTTGAAACTCTATTTTTGTTCAAATCATAGCATATTTAACGGCTCTTAGGGGCACCACTACGTCCAGTATAAATCAAATGTAGTGGTTAAATGGTATTTGGAGCACCTATTGATACAATAATATATGAAAAATTGTGTTCGGTACCCGTTAAAGACTTGAAGCCCTATGGATTTGAAGTCTTTTTTAATTAGCTTGTAATGATATTTAAAGGCTCACTTATTTTTATGTAATCATGTTTGGAGCCACCAAAATACCCACTAATTTAAAAGTTGGTGTAGTCTATTGTATTTATTAAATAAATTAAGAGAATAGAATAAAGATTTGATTCTAAAGGTTAGGGTAATCTTCTTGTAAGTGAAATATTCTAAAAATATTATTTCATTTATACTATTTTAATGGATCACTTGCTATTGGTTACGTTAACAACTCAAGAGTTGTCAATTCTTTAGTAGTCACTTTCATCAACAAATCTATCCTAAAATTTATGTTACGTCTACATGACTAACGCATTTTGAGCTCCCTTGGTAGTACAGAGAGCCTAATGATTATCCAAAATGTTTAAGAAAGACTTGAACTTGTGTTTCTTAAGAAATATCACAAGACATTTTGTGAGTAAATTCGATTCTGATTTCGTTACTCATTGGTAATTTAGATTGTTGATTACGAAACTCATATTGCTATTAGTTCAACAACTTCACCAATCAACTTCATTTTCAATTTTGATCCAATCCAACTGAAGGTGATCGGAATAGTGGCAATCCAACCCTTTTCGCGGAGAGGATGAACCGATTCGGACCCGACTCGAAGGAACACCAGTAGTTTTCGTTAAGCGTATTGACCGGACGTGGAAGGCATTTCTACCATAAGGAGAAGAGTTCAACCGCAACCATCCAATTATCTACGTTAGCGGGCCTAAAGCGAAGGACATATCGAAGATCGAATTCCCTCCCACGATGGTGCTCATCGTGAGGTTTGATCCACTAAAAGAGTGGCAAAAACGGTACGACGAGTGGGATGAAGACCTCTAGCAAAGAGATTTACTTGTATGAGCATCTGACGATGTGCCACGCGTTCTACATCTTCCCCGAGTTGCCCTAGTCCCGACAACTTTTCGACCAGGTGAAGGAGTTTATTCGGAAGGTATCGATGTCGATATCAAGCAATGTTGGCAACTAATGGACTAATTGGCCAAAACCCCCCCTTTGTGTTACTCATGCATTAAAAAGTTGTACCAGACGCATCTAATGTGGTACAATTGGTGGTTACGCCCATGTGATGTTTAAACTAGAAGTGGCTTTAAAGACTTGAAGTCATGAATTCAAATTTTCTATAATATAATATTTGATTTTATTTTTATTGTTTTAGGGGAAAATAATGTTGTTACATGCTACATGTATGTTACGACTAGAAGTTAAATGAGTTTGATGAAGGTAGGGTTTGCTTGGTACGGAAATTAAAGAATTAATTACACAGATGGTTCGTGTGTTTTGAAGCATAAACATAAAAGAATTAATTACATGGATTGTTCGATTGGTCATATTACAAATATGATATAACCGAAATTAGGTGTAAGTAAAGACTATAAGTAATAAAATACTGATATCAACATTTTAAACTTTAATTTTTACACTTTTTTTATTTTCTCAAAAAAAATAAATATTAAAAATTTTGTTTCAAAACAAACCATTTAAAAAAGAAAAATCATTTTAAATTTTTTTTATTATAACTCCCAATATACTTCTTATTTTTAAAAAATTAAAGAATTAATTACACTGACTATAAGTAATAAAATATGTTTCTTTAAAGTTAACATTAATAAAAAATCTCTTTCTTAATTTATTGAAAACCACTTTTATTCTAAGAAAGAGTTAAATAATATTCTTAGTAATTATGTAATTATTTAATAGGAGAGAACCAAAAAATATTCAATGAGCAAGAATCTGATGCTGTCACGTGTTTTAATTAAGTCACTTAGCTTAGCTTTTACTTTCATTTAAATTATTGGTTTTAAGGGTTTTTTCTCATGTTATTTTTGTTTCAATTAGGAAAAATAATTCTTTTTTATGCCGGTATGGAGTGATAGCATGAATTTTAGGTTTTTTATTTTGAGTGTAATTAATATATTCTTTAATTTTTAATATAATTACATATATTAAAAATCCTAACCCTTATACTTTTTTCTTTATTTCTTTCTGACTCAAAAACAAATCTGATGATGGATTGAGTTGAAATGATTCAATTTAGATAAAATATAAATGATTAATCTAATTAAAACATTTTTGAAATCTTATTTTTATTAGTGACATTTTCATTAAAATCTATCTATACTATTATAGAACATCTCTTGTCCTTTGTAATGTTATATAATTTTTATACACAAGTTTTAATGTATAGGTATAATTGATATCAAATGATAAATAAATTAGAGGTGATATATGGTTTTTAGAATAATAAGTAAAACAATCAATAAATGTAATTGTAATTATTAGAAAAATATATAAATTAAAATTTGCAGGACCGGGCATGATCAATGCAAAAGTTTCCCAAGGTGGAGAGAGTTGAAAACACTTAGCAAATCAATAGGAAACCGGTTAGGATGAAACAAAAGAACACAAGTAACAAGAACAAGAACACTCGAAATGCTTTTCAAGAATGATGTATATTACTCTCAAGTTCTATTACAAGTGTTATAAAGCTTATTTTAAGATACAAGTACTTGAGACACTTTATACTACATCCTACAGCCGGACATACTTTGAAGCCAGCTAGAAACACTAATCTAAACAACAAGATCAATGTAGAGTCAAAAGGCAGATTGTCTTTTGACTAGTGACTATGACATGCCATAGCTTACATCCTAATATATTACAAAAAGGATAAAAGTACTGCAGGATCGGTGTTGGTTTCACAACACAAGTTTATCTTACAAGCTCACTTAATCTCACTCGGTTTGATGAAGTAGAATCTCTAACTAAGTTCACAAGTAATATAATAAGTTAATGAAAACAAAGGAACATAAGAATAGTTTTTCATGATACTTGTATATATTACTTCTCAACTCAGTATTACAAGATTCTTACAAGCATGATTACAAAGTTACAATAAGAAACTATATATACTACTATCTACAGCCGGTTATACTTGGATAACCAGCTGGAATCTACAACTAGACAAATACGACATTGCTAGAAGTAAAGTATCTAAGATAAAATACTATCCTAGATTAGGTAGTCATGACAGGTCCATGACTTATCTTTGTTACCAACTAAAAGTGACAACTATACTAACTGATAATGGGTGAACAGTGGATTAAAGTATGGTCAACTACATGGGCGTGGGAAAGTGCCATGCAGTATATCAAAGGTTGCAGCGAATGTCAGACTGACAATACTTATGTCCAATGGTTAATAGTTGGTTCTTCCGAAGCTAAATAGCTTCGGAAAAATAAGTTCTTCCGAGGCCATTTATACTTTGGAAGAATCAACTTTTTCCGAGTCTTCTGCAAGTCTTCAGAACTTTATTCTTCGAAAGACTTTGTCTTTAGGATCTTCTAAGTTGTATACTTCAGAAGGAGAACTACTTAGTCTCAGAAGACTGAGTCTCACTTCGGAAGTTCTTCAACATTCAGCTTCGGAAGATCTTTGACTTGTCTATGGAAGAGCAGCTTTGTCTTCGAAAGACCACTTCAATTGTACATCAAAATCTTCTAAGTGTTGTTTTAGTTGCGCCAACCTCATATGATCCAACAAACTCCCCATAGGCTGATGCTACTAAGACTTCACTTCCTTCTATTCCTTAATGTCTTCAACACTAGGGAGAGCAGATATTTGTCATCTCTTTCTTCTTCCCTGGTGTAGTGGTGAGGAGCTTGTACAAATCATCCGTAGATAATAGATCCAATCTGTTGCTGTGGATGATGTGTACCCTTTGCTGCGTCACTCTAAAGAGAGTTAGTTGATGGGAATTGTAGTCATATTCCCATCTAACTATAGGATCCAAAGTTGGACCTTCAATCATACATGAATGTTCTTCCGTTTTTGGTTGCACCTTCTTCTTTTCCCTTTGCTCTCTTTTTCAACTCTTCTTTAGTATTGGCTTTCTTTGTAAGCTCTTCAACATGAAGACTGCTCAGATGATTCCTGATGTGAGCAGCTATCTGAGAGTTGGAGGAATTGGAGAATGGTCTCTCTGCTAACTCAGCGTAATGTCAAACCTATTGGAGTGTAGCAGAGCAGATGTATCAAGTCTGTTCGCTTTACCATTCTCCCTTTCCATAGCAAAGCTATGTGTAGCTTCATCAAACCTCCACTAGACAATTTGGCTTCTAGGATTGAGAGGATTGGTTGGCAGCTTGTCCCTTTTTCTTGTGTCCAACAGAGTCACCAATCTCCTTCTCTTCTTTATTAAGTGTGTCTGAGTTGGTTGTAAGAAGTTGGAGAGCTTGGTCCAGTGTTCCTCTTGGTAGATCAAGGAATGCATCTCTTGTGAGGGAATAGGAAGAGCCATCAATGTATTTCAGCTTTATAGACTCTTCCTCACAAGAGATGTCGCTTAGGGTTGTGCTATTAATAAGCTTCCTTTTGATCTCCTTGAACCTTCTAAGGTCAGGGGTTTAGATGGTTCAGAAGATGGTTTGGGTAGTGATTGGGTTTGAGGTTGTGTTTTGGGTTTAGGGATAGGTGGTGGTGGAGGTTGTTGAGAGGCAGTGGGTGAAGGTGTAGGTATGGCTGATGGTAATGGTTCAAGGGTGTAAGGTTCAGTGGTTGGCTCAGTTTTAATGGGGAAGGGAAAAGGTGTAGGCATAGGTTGTGGTTTGGGTACTGGTTTGGGTTTGGGAGTTGTTTGGGTTTGGGAGTTGGTTGGGTGCCATCCTCTGAACACTTTGCCTTTGGAGTACCTATTGCCTTCTTCCTAAGCGAATGTCAGCCTTGATGTCGCTGACATGTTACTGTAAGGTCTTTTAGGACATAGGAACCACCTGCCTACCAGTGAATCCATGGGCTTTAAGGTAGATTTTCATCCAGTCCATATCACCTTCACTCTTAGCAGCTGCAAGCTTTGCCTCTTCCTCCATCTTCTTCCTCTCCTTTAGCTTCTCCCTAGCAGCCTTCTTCCTTTTTTTGTTAATTTGATCTTGCTCTTTGTGAAAAAGGAACAAGATCGTATCATAATCATGAGGTGCTAGATCCTTCTGAGAATAGCCTTTGTACAAAGAAAGGCTATTTCTTCATCTTCTCCTTCTCCATTGCCTCCTCCTTCTTTTTCCTCTCTTCCTCCACTTCGGCCACCTGCTGCTTCCTCCTTTTCTTTTTACAGCAAGGTTGCCTTCTCCAGCTTTACAAGCTCATCAAGTGAGAGTAGAACAATATTTTCATTGTCTACTCCCAGGTTGATGAGCCTGTCTATGACCTCCACACTCCTCTGGTTGTAGATACTCTCTTGGGCGGTTGCTGCTGCTTTGCTGCTTGCGGCCAGCAACTTCCCAGTATCAATTCTTCCTTTCTTTTTCAGCTTCTCCAGCCTTTCTTCCTCTAGAAGCTCTTCAGCAGTGAGCTTCCTCTTCCCCTTAGGATCAGAGGAAGATTCAGCCTTTGGAGACTCAGGGTTAGAGGTTTCAGGTTGGGGAGAGGGGGTTTGAACTTGTGATGCTTGGGAGATGGGAGTTGTAAGAAAGTCCTCACTATTGACCTCAGAGGACAGGTCAAGAATAGCCTCTGTGATGAACAAGTCATCAGACAAGGACGATATTTCAATTATTCCTTTGGCAGCTTGGATTTCTGCTTTGGAAGTAATTAGAACTGCACTACCTGTCCCTTCTAAGTTGGTTGCTGGGCCATCAGTCTGTATTTCCCCTTCGAAGTTAATCTCAGGTTCAATACAGACCATGGGTTGACCAACTTCCCTCAGAGGTAGGTGGTGCACTCAGCCTTTGTAGCTCTTCAGCTCTAAAATAGTCTATGGCAACATCAGGGGAGGGTTGTTCAAGGGAGGAGCTTATCAGAAATTTGGTTAAGAATCTGTTAAGGTCAATAAGAATCCTTGGATCCACTTGAATGGTAATAGGAGGTAGTTGAGGAATGATGGTTGTAGGATGTTGCTATATGGGATATAAAGAAGAGATGGCATCAAGGGAAGTAGTGATGGTAAGGCTGGGTTCCACATCTCTTTGTTTCTGTACATTCTTACCCTTTTTGGTAGCATCATCTTCAGAAGTAGATGAGCTGGAGGAAGAACTTAATGAAATTTGAATTGGTACATACCTAACAGACTTCTCAATCTGTTTCTCAGCTAGTTGAGCCTTGAGATGTTCAATCTCAAGTTGCTGAGTGGCAGACCTATCCTCTAAATTCTTAACCTTTAATTCAAGGTTTGATAGTTTAGAAAGCAGGTCTCTGATAGTGAGTTTCAAACTACCCTCATCTTCTTTTGAAGAATCAGGGAGATGAGATAACATACCTAGTATGTTCATCATCACCTCCAGTAGTGGTTTCTTGTGTGCCCTGGATACCCTACTTACTGATGTCTCTTTCAGAGGCCTCAATTGGCAAGGTTGCCATAGACTCAGTCTCACTGATGTTACCACTGTCTTGAGAGGTTAGTGAAACACTCTCAGTAGTAACAGCTGAGCCTATATGAGTCACCTCCACACTGGTTGGACTCACCTTAGTTAGGTTTAGCTAATGTGGGCTAGACATCAGTGGTTCCCTGGGACTTAGTTGATATTGAGAATGGTGTGGTAGATCAACATCATGGCCCGGATGGAACATAATGTCCTCATCAGGTCAGGTTAATAGGTCAATAAAGGATAGAGAAGTTATATCTGGTGACCCGGACCTTGGTCAGCACCTAATGGCTCCTCTGTAATAGCAGTAGAGCCAATGATATGGCTGTCCTTTTTTGGCTGCTCAGGGGAGTGTTGAGACTCACCCTAAGGGCTAATGGCTTGGGTTGTTGACTTGTCAGGTTGAGACTGAGGAGACTCAACACTAACATTGAGGTCAATGGTGGAGGAGGGTTGGACCTCTGGCTGAGTGGGAGCCCTGAGTTCCACTCTAGCCTTTTTGGTTTGAACAAAGGGACCTGATCAATTAGAGTAGATTGATCAGGGGTTCGTTTGGGGCATCTTGTGTAGGTGATCTTGATTGGGTGGGAAGAAGTAATTGGCATTGGAATGATGGTGTCTGGTGTGGATTCATCACCTGTTGGGCTTACAGGGATGTCACTAGGAGCCGTTGGCTCAAGCATACCTGGAAAAAGATCAGTGAATCTTCAAGTGAAGTTGGTGGACACCTTTTTCAGAGTTTTAAAGATGCCAGGCCTCATGTGAGGGACCAGTAGAACATCTGCACATTGTAGTCTATCTTGGTCTAGCTCACAATTGATTATGTGTTGAATGAACCAGGGATACATGTAGAATGGATCCCGGGTGAGATTGCTTCTTAAGTTGTTCAGCACAAATCTTGAGTAGTTAAGTGCAAGCCCTTTACCAACCCGTGGACTAGGCATCCCAAATCCACCCCCGAACTTGTTAGATAGGCAGTGCAGGACGATGTGCAGCAAGAACTTCCAATTGTAGAAGAAGTTTAACTTATAGACCGTAGATCTGCCACATCACTGCCATATCCCATCTGAGTGTAGGTATTCTCCAACTCAGATTTGGGGAATTCAGTAGGGGCGCCCTTATCATGAAGCTCCAAATGCTCCCTGATGGTTGATTCAGTTATTGTGATCTCCTGCCCGCAGATCCTCGATCTGATGACCCTTTCATTGTTAATCGTCTCGATTTGACCATTGGCCTGGAATTTAGCCATATGGTTGAGTAGATGGTGGGGTTAACAGTGAGGGCAGTGAAGTATGTTGATTGTGACAGAAATTCAACAATAGGGTCAAAATCAACATCCTTTGAAGAATCAATGATGGCGACCTGGTTATGTTAAGGATTCAAGGCCATTCTTAAGGGAGTACTGTTTGATTGAAGGAATTTGAGAGTGAGTGAAGAGGATAATGGAAATTTGGGGCTTTTTGCATTGGTAAAGAAAGTAAAGAAAGAGAGTCGAAAGTTTTTAAATTGGGGGTAAAAAGCCAAGCCGATAAGGTGAAAGGACAGTTTAGGTTTCGATTTGATAAGGGCGGTAAGATAAACCATTTAAAATATTCCTACAATCATCAATAAAATCTTACTTTTTACAGAGTGGGGCCCAAATTCCGTTACACAGTAAAAGTTTTCTTCTGAAGGTAAAATTGCTTCCGAGAGAAAACACTTGTTTTTCTCAATATTGTCTTCCGAAGCCATTTTTACTTCCGAAAGCAAACCATGTCTCAATGACAAGTTTTCTTTCGAGAGGACAGTCTTCTTCCGAGAAAAGAAGTTAGTAATCTTTAGAAGTAGATTTGATCTATGATCAAATGTTCTTTCAAGACTAAAAACTTTTCAAAAGAGAATACTTATGCAGAGAAATTTGCCTTCAGAAGATAGATAAAGATCTCTTATGAGGGTAAATTTCTATTCGGAAGAATTCACACTTAGAAATTTGAAGAAAGCCTTTTTGTAACGTGGCTTAGATTGTATCTAGACAACATAGACAAGACACATTTAAAAATGGTTTTTCAAAAGAGAAAGACTAGTCAATATTAATCATCCCAATAGTTGTGTTTAAGTATTTAAATCTTGCTCATCAAAGGCTTTGGTGAACCATCAGCATATTATTCATTGAATGACTTTGACTAGTTTGATTAGATTTTTTCATGAATATCTCGAATGAAATGTACCTGATGTCAATATGCTTTGTCTGGAGTGCTTGACTGGATTTTCCGTGATAGATATGGCACTTTGTTATCTATATGGATAGGGGTCTCATGAAGTTGAAATCATAATCCATCATCTGATTCTAAATCCAAAGCAGTTGAACACAGAAAGCCTATAGCAGCAACATACTCAGCTTAAACAATAGATGTGGATACACATGATTGCTGTTTAAGTATTTAAATCTTGTTCATCAAAGGCTTTGGTGAACAAATCAGCATATTATTCATTTGAATTGACTTTGACTAGTTTGATTAGATTTTTTCATGAATATCTCGAATGAAATGGTACCTGATGTCAATATGCTTTGTCTTGGAGTGCTTGACTGGATTTTCCGTGATAGATATGGCACTTTTGTTATCTATATGGATAGGGGTCTCCATGAAGTTGAAATCATAATCCATCATCTGATTCTAAATCCAAAGCAGTTGAACACAGCAGCCTATAGCAGCAACATACTCAGCTTCAACAATAGATGTGGATACACATGATTGCTTCTTGCATTGCCAGGAGATGATCCTTCCAACAAGAATTAACATCCTCCTGATATTGATTTCTTGTTGATGTTGCAGCCACCATAATCACTGTCTGTGTAACCATAAAGGTTAAAATCCCTATT
The DNA here is from genome assembly GCA_025506505.1 of Flaveria sonorensis. Classification (NCBI taxonomy): domain Eukaryota; kingdom Viridiplantae; phylum Streptophyta; class Magnoliopsida; order Asterales; family Asteraceae; genus Flaveria; species Flaveria sonorensis. The sequence continues at coordinate 38,721,828 of CM046426.1, read as the reverse complement.
CTTGGGATACCAGAGACCCAGTTTGGGAGCTCCTTTGAGGTATCTAAGGATTCTCTTGGCAGCAATTAGGCGAGACACCTTTGGAGCAGCCTGATATCTTGCATAGATGCAAGTTGCAAACATGATATCAGGTCTACTTACAGTGAGATACATTAGAGACCCAATAATTTCCCTGTACTGATGTTGATCAGTATCCTCCCCCTCGGAATCAGGACAAAGATTATGATTTCCGGGTATAGGTGTCTTGGCTGACTTACAATCTTTCATCTCAAATCTCTCTAATATGTCCTTGGAATACTTAGATTGACTGATGAAGAACCCTTCTTCCATCTACTTCACTTGAATCCAAGGAAGAATCCATCTTTCCTATGGAACTCATCTCAAACTTCTTTCTCATGATGCCTTCAAGTCTTTACACATTTGGTCATTAAGGATCCAAATATGATGTCATCGACATAGACTTGAACAAGCAACATGTCCTTCCTAGACTTCTTTATGAACAATGTCTTGTCTATGGTGCCTCTGGTGTAGCCATTCCCTTTAGAAGAAACTGAGACAGTGTCTCATACCATAGCCTAGGTGCCTGATGCAACCCATAAAGAGCTTTATCCAGTTTGCACCCATAGTTGGGGTATTGTGGGTCTTCAAATCCAGTTGGCTGGCACACATAGACTTCTCTATCAATATCCCCATACAAAATGCACTTTTGATATCAAGTTGATAGTGTGAAGTTCTTGGATGCTGCAAAAGCCAGAAGATCCGCACAGCCAACAGTCTTGCACAGGTGCAAGACATCAGTGTAATCTCTGCCTACCTCCTGTGTGTATTCTTGAACAAAAAGTCTTCCTTTGTTCTTGATGATCAAAACTTTATCGTCTCTTTTGTTAGTGCCAATGGGGACTTGGCCAGGTGGCAATGGACACAAGTTCCATACCTTCTGCCTCTTGAACTGAAGCAACTCCTCTTGTATTGCTTCAACCCAATTGTTGTCCTTGAGGGCTTCTTCCACCTTTTTGGGTTCCATTTGAGAAAGAAAGCATGAGTACATGTAGACATTCCTATTGTGGGTTTGACTTTTTGTTCTCACACTTTCTGAGACATCCCCAATGATGTTCTCAGCTGGATGAGTGTTGTGTATCTTAAGCCTAGGAATCATATCTAATTGCATAGATAGATCCAGGTTTGAGAAGTTTTGCTCAGGATTTTGAACATCATGACCAACTGATGTCTCACACTCATTCAATAAGGACTGATTGAATGAAGGTGTGACAACATCAATGGTATTTTGCTGTGAAGCAGCATCAACAATTGTCTGTTTCTCCAGATCACTGTCTTCATCAGCTTGGTATTGAATGCTGGAGTTATCAGCTGTTAAGTTATTAGGCTCAGTTGGCTGACAACTTGTTGATGCTCCATTATTTCCTGAGATATTCATGCTTTCAGGACTTCCAGTTGAAGGAGCTTGATTATCACACCTCCTCTTATAGCGGAAACACGAGGATTTAACGGACGAGATCGTCATAACACATTGATCATTAATAGAGATGCATTAAATGAGGAAAACCAACGTGTCATGACGTCACCTGACACAAACGGAGACTTGTGTCGCAGTTAGTCAATTCCATAACAAAACATAGTCAACAAATAGAATAAATATGAATCCCACAACCTGGGAACAAGTAAACGAAAACACAATCAATAAAGATAATCCAAAACAAAACATAATTGTTAGAAACGCCTAAGCAAGTCTAAATGTATTTCTTAAGGCCATCACTAAGGCACATCCCTAGCTATCCTCGATGGTTTTACCTGAAAAGATATGCTTAAAAGGTCAATATATTGTTGGTGAGTTCGCAGGTCTAAACGATATACAAAGTTGATGCTGTGTAATAGTTTTGTAGGACATAAGTGCATACAGTTATAAGTAAGCAATATCACATGTAAACATGAGCCTCACAACTAAGCCTATGACATACACATAGATCTTGTCGGAACATATTCACCCTAGGGCCCCGTCCGTGGCCACTGTCAGTCCCACCTAGTATACTAACAAACAAGGGTAGGGTGTCAGCCCAATTGTACTATCAATACCTGTCCGTTGGCTCCAACATCGGAGTTAATAGTTGTGAATAAAGAACCACACATACAACTCATGCATGTACTAGATATCAACTTACCAACAGTAAACACAATAGTCCCAAATTGTAAATTAGTTCACAGCATAAAAAAGGGTGAGCATACCTTTCCCCCTAAGTTTTATAAATAATTGAAATAAAAATGGGACCGCGAAATTCACCTGAGATGATACGAAATAAGATGAACAAAAGCTTCAAAGATGAGAGCACGAACAATCAAACACCTATATTAATGGTAATAAAAATCTTAAAACGTGTCTAAAGAGAATAAATACATTCGATCTGTCTTGGGGTCGGTTCGGGTTCGACGTGCGACTCACACTCAAAGTGAGTATACATAATTTATTTACTTATAATAATAACGTGTATATATATATCTATTATATATATATAATATATATATATATATATATATATATATATTATATATATATTATATATTAGATATATATATATATATATATATATATATATATATAGTTACTTCTTATATGCTTACATTATTCACCATGATTATATATATACATATACTTTAGTTAATATACACATATCACATTCATTATAAGACTAGTGATAATATTATAATGATATAATTCATATTAATAATAACAATATATAACAAAACACACCTTTCACAACACACACACTCTACGCCACACAACAATTCAGACACACTTTACACACACGCACTCACCCAACACAACCATTACACACACGGTTCACACACAACCCATTGAGAAATTGAAACACACACCATACGCACACACACTAAACCTACATACACACACTAACATACCCATCTTAACACACACTACACATGTATACATCTGAAACACACACTCTTACACACCCTTCAGACAATCAACACACACTAGTACACAACCTTCACACAATCAACACACACACTAGCACACAACACACAACATTTATATGCTCCACACACTCAAATTTACATGCACACACATAACTCCATCCACCACACTACAATATCTATATCACGCACATATACATACAAACTATACACCCACATTCAATAACATATCAAGAGACATACATACGCAGCCATATACATACATACAAACATCGTAACACATAGTACGCATTCATTACCATTATATATACATACGAACGGGACAAACCCAGAACCGAGCACCAACGAAACAACCAAAACGAAACGCATAACCGTAGATGATACCTCGATACGACGGAGGAACGAATGTCGGAGTTGGAACACACTTGAAGAAGCTTCCCGGAGGTCGTGTACGATGTGGTGAGGTCGTCGGCGGGATGCTTGCGGTTGCCGGACACGGTTGTGTTCGAAAGGGTGGCGGAGTTAGGTTCGGGGAGGTTGGTCGACGACATATATATGTTTCAAGCTCTATCCGCGAACAGATACAGATATTAAGTTTCGATGGTCTTCCCGTTCCACGTAAATTCTGGCCCTCGCTTAGAGTTCCATCTCACTCTGACAATTGGAATCTTGCTGCGCTTCAACCGCTTAACTTCCTGATCCATAATTTCTATTGGTTCTTTCACAAAGTGAAGTTTCTCATCAATCTTGATTTCCTCAATCGGCACATGAAGGGATCCATCAGCTAAACATTGCTTAAGGTTCATAATCGTGCATACCACTAAGCTCTTGGGGTAACTTTAATTGATATGTCACAGAACTAACTCTTTTAGTGATCTTGGATGGCCCAACATGCCTCGGAGCTAACTTTCCTTTCTTTCCGAACCATACGATTCCCTTCTAAGGAGAAACTTTCAATAAGACACGATCACCTACATAGAATTCAGAGGTTTCTGCCGATTATCAGCGTAAAGTTTCTGACGATCTTTAGCTGCCTTAAGTCTATCCTTGATTTGAAATATCTTATCAGTCGTTACCTGAATGATCTATGGACCTGTCAGTTGACTTTCACCTACCTAAGTCCAACATACTAGGGACCTACACTTCCTTCCATACAACGCCTCAAATGGAGCAATGAGGCGTTGTATCCCAAATCCCACCAAAGTCAATCACACATGGCCTAAGCATGTCTTCGAGAGTTTGTATCGTACGTTCACTTTGACCATCCATTTGTAATGATGGCAGTACTTTAATCTAACCGAGTTGCCCATTGCCTTCTGTAAGTCTGCCAGAACCGTGATGTATCGACTATCAATCTAAATAAGATATATTTGACACAGACCCTCCATGCCTAGTCACAATTTCATTTACATATAATCTTGCTAGCTTTTCCATCTTATAATCCTCTCGAATCGGTAAAAAGTGAGCAGATTTCGTCATTTGATCCACAATAACTCAAATCAAATCATGCTCGCTACTTGTTCTAGGCAACTTAGTGATGAAGTCCATCGCTATATTTTCCCATTTCCATTTAGGAATTTCCGGTGGTTGCAATAGTCCTGACGGCTTCTGATGTTCGGCTTTGACTTTTGAACATGTCAAACATCCACTTATATACGTGGCAATGTCCTTCTTTATACTTGGCCACCAATACAATTCTTTAAGATCTTGGTACATCTTGTTTGCAACAGGATGGACGAAATACTTCGATTTGTGTGCTTCGTTCATAACTAGGTTCGAATATTTCCCTACTTAGGTACCCATATGCAGTCTACAAAATAGTGTACCCCATCCTCCTTACAATTTATTTGCTTATCCAGACCACAGAACTCCTCACTAACAATGTTCACTTCTTTTAACGCTTCAGTTTGTGTCGTTAGGATTTGACCCTTTAGGTTCTATTGTATGATCATTCCCATGGCTCGTGCACGTAACGGTTTAACACGTTCCTTCCTTCTCAAGGCATCAGCCACTATATTCACCTTTCCAGGATGGTATCGGATCTCACAATCGTAATCACTAAGAAGTTCCACCCATCGTCGCTGACGCATGTTTAATTCCTTTTGATAAAAAATGTGTTGAGACTCTTGTGATCGGTGTAAACAACACATTTGGTTTCATATAATAGTGCCTCCCTCCAAATGTTAAGAGCGAACACTACCGCACCCCAATTCCAAATCATGCGTCGTATAGTTTTTCTCGTGGACTTTAAGTTGTCGTGATGCATAGGCAATTACCTTATCTTTTTGCATTAGCACACATCCTAGCCCTTGTGTGATGCATCACAAAACACCACAAAATCATTAAGTCCATGAGGGAGTGTCAATATGGGCATGTTACATAACTTTTCTTTCAGCGTTTGGAAGGCCTCTTCTTGTTTATGACCCTAATCAAATTTCTTGCCTTTCTGCGTGAGCATTGTCAACGGTTGGGCTATCTTTGAAAAGTTTGCAATAAATCGCCGGTAGTAACCAACCAACCCTAAGACTTGCCGAATCTCCGAAGGCATCTTAGGTATATCCCACTTCTTAACTGCTTCAATCTTTCCAGGATCAACGTGAATTCCCTTCTCATTCACCACGTGTCCTAGAAATTTCACTTCGCGCAACCAGATTTCTCACTTAGAGAACTTGGCGTAAAGTTTCTCTTCCCCTAATAATTTTAATATCGTTCTTAAATGTCATTCATGATCTTTCTTTGATCAGGAATAGATAAGGGTGTCATCTAAGAACACTATTACAAACTTATCCAGGTATGTCTTACACACTCGGTTCATCAGATCCATGAATATCGCTGGAGCGTTGGTCAATCCAAATGGCATGACTAAAAACTCATAATGTCCATAACAAGTCCTAAACGCTGTTTTCGGTATGTCATCCTCGTGAACTCTCAACTAATCATAGCCCGATCGAAGATCAATCTTGGAGAAGTATGAAGCTCCTTGTAGCTGATCAAATAAGTCAGCGATTCTAGGAAGGGGATATCGATTTTTCACGATCAACTTATTCAGCTCACGATAATCGATGCACATTCGGAAAGATCCATCTTTCTTCTTGACGAATAATACCGGTGCTCCCCATGGTGAATGGCTGGGTCGGATAAAACCCTTATCCAATAATTCTTGCAATTGGCTCGATAGTTCCTGCATTTCTAATGGTGCTAATCGATATGATGTCTTTGCTACGGGTGTTGCTCCAGGAATCAAATCTATACAGAATTCCACCTGTCGAGGAGGAGGCAAACCGGACAACTTATCAGGAAATACTTCCGAAAGTCTCGCACCATCGGAATATCTTCCAGCTTCCTTTCCTCCTTTCTCTTCTCTACTTTGTTCGCTAAGAATGCATAGCATTTCTTCTATAGACATCGAAGAGTCTTCATACAAGAGATAAGCTTTAGGCTTCTTCCTGGTCGTTCTCCTTGGATCTTGAGCACATCACCGTTAGACATAGGGATTCGCACCACTTTCTCTCGGCAGACAATTTCGGCTCCACATTTCGATAACCAATCCATGCCTACTACTATATCAAAACTTCCTAATTCAAAAGGTATCAAATCTATATCAAAGGCATGATCCTCTAACATTATCGTGCAACCTTTAATTATCTCTTTAGCTTCTACAAACTTACCATTAACCATTTATACGGAGTAACTAGTCTCTAAACAACTAGGGTCCAAACCAAGTATAGGTGCAAATTCAGAGGAAACAAAGCTATTATCTGCCCCAGTATCAAACAATATGGATGCAAAATGATTATTGAGAAGGTCCCTACCCGTAACAATATTCGGGTCCTAACGAGAGTCGTTTGCTCCAATCACGAACGTATGTACACAGGCAGCATTCCCTTGATTCATGTGACCTTGGTTACCGGCTATCACCATCACTTGATTTTGATTATTTCCATGTTGACCCGGTTCCTGGTTCAGCCTAGGGCACACATTCCGATAATGATCAGGGCTTCCACACTCATAACAAACCATGACGTGTCCCGCCAGATTAACTGTATTTATTAGTGTAACTAAGTTAGGCGCCACCCTACAATCCCTTACAACATGTCCTGGGTGCCTATAATTCATGCACACCAGGAACGACGCCGCTTGCGGATGATGAAAATTTCACTTATTGCACTTGGGGTGTGGCCCAACATATTCTTTCCTTCCTTGATTCACTGCCACAAAATTTCTCGTCACCTTTGCTTTCTTATCAAATTTCCCAGCGCCCTGTCTACTTGTCTCCCTTGTATCTTTCCTCTTCTCTCCTCCTTTTCCCAATGCTCCAGTCCTTACCATTTCATCAGTCAAAGTACCGGCTTTCAAAATCGCACTTTGGATTGTAGGAGGAGCGGTTGCAGTTACCATGGCGCGGATCTGAGGAGCCAATCCCTAGATGTACCTTTCGATTCTCTTTGATTTTGGGGTCACCAAATCCGAAAAAAGCCTAGCCAGTCATGAAATCAATCCGTGTATGCCGCGTGCCCAGCTCCTACCATAGTATGATTCCAAAATTCATGCTCCAACTTTTACATTTCATTATTAGGACAATACTCCTCAGTGATTAAAGCCTTAAATTCATCCCAATTCATTTGCATCGCTGCCTCCCTACCTCTTGCTTGAACTTGAGTATTCCACCAAGTCAATGCCTTTCCTTGCAGTGAACATGTAGCACACTTGATCTTCTGGCTATCCAGGCACTCACTAATGTCGATCACTGCTTCCATCTTTTCAAGCCATCTAGTCAATGCTATTGCTCCCTCCATCACCATACACGTTCCCATTTCCACCTCCATTAGCATTACCATTGCTCGGCCCGTTTCCGTTTCTGTTGCCCGGACCACCACCATTGCCATTCATGTTCCCTTACCATTTTCGTTACCCAATCCACCTCATTCTTCATTGTTATTGCCATTCTCTCCTTCATACCCATTCTCACCATTCTCTTCATCACCACCATTCTCACCGTTATTTCCATTATCATTGTTGCCACCCCCATTGTCGTGGTTCATGATGGTATCACTTACTTATTCCACTATGGTCGGGATGAGCGCAGCTAATTGCTGGGCAATCATAGCAGCTATGCCAGGATTTCCAGCTCTATGGTTGTTACCAGCTGGACCACCTTCATTTCCTCCACCAGGTGCTTCACCTCTACCACCAGCACCTCTTCCTCTACCTCTGCCTCTTAGGGCAGCACCACCACGACTGTTACTGCGGGTGATTCTTCTGGGCGGCATGTTCTAAATATAAGACAATTCGTAAACAATTATATCCATTAGTCATGTTAGTATTAAGACTATGAATTATTTCAAGAAATAAGCAATCATATTGTGGCACTTATTTGTCCAACTCACGCATCTAAAATCCATAATAGAATAACTATAATAACATTAATCCATAATATCCATAACATCCATAATATTCCAAATACCAAAGTCTAAAGTCAAACGCACTAATCCGGATAATCTTACGTCAAAAGTACTTAAAAGGAAAATAATAATAAGGGATAGTCGGTGATAGCATGAAGCATTCCTAGTTCAATCCTTCTTATTGCTCTATGAGCAAGAAACGATAAGTCCTCTTGTCGTATGACGCGCAAACTCTCTCTTGCCCTTTAGGGCTGGAGGGGCAGGCGAATTGCCACCATCGTCATGAATAATCGGTGGGTGCATAACCCTCTCTTGTATAGGTTCCACATGACTCTCACAAATGCTAACAGATCTAGGAGAATCAATGGTGACTTAGAAATGTCCCTGATAACTCCTTGAGGCGGTACAACATTCCCTGGGTGAGGGAAGGTTCTCTTCACAGCATAGGCTCTCCTGGGTGCTTCAAATCCATAGGGTCTAAAGCACCTTGTCATAGACCTCTTCATCAGCCTACGCCCTCGCACAACTACTGCTAGTCGCACTTGCTTCGACGGGCCAGGTGACACCTCCTCACTCTCCAAGTCAAAAGAAATCACGATGATAGAAGGGGGGATGAAAGAACCAGTAGAAGACAAAATCCTAGTATGCATTCTACATGAAGGTTCCTAGATTATAGTCTAGGTTGAGTGATTCGCCTAATTCTCTATAACCAATGGCTTTGATACCAATCTGTCACACTCCCACTTTATAGCGGGGACACGAGGATGTAACGGACAGGATCGTCATAACACATTGATCATTAATAGAGATGCATTAAATGAGTAAAATCAATGTGTCATGACGTCACCTGACACAAACGGAGACTTGTGTCACAGTTAGTCAATTCCACGACAAATCATAGTCAACAAATAGAATAAATATGAATCCCACAACCCGGGAACAAGTAAATGAAAACATGATCAATAAAGATAATCCAAAACGAAACATAATTGTCAGAAATGCCCAACCAAGTCTAAAATGCATTTCTTAAGGCTATCACTAATGCAGCATCCCTAGTTATCCTCGATGGTTGTTACCTGAAAAGATATGCTCAAAGGTCAACATATTGTTGGTGAGTTCGTAGGTTTAATAATAAACAAAACTTGATGCTGTGTAATAGTTTGGTAGGACATAAGTGCATACAGTTATAAGCAAGCAATATCACATGTAAACATAAGCCTCACAACTAAGCCTATGACATACACACATATCTTGTCGGAAACATAGGGTCCGTCCGTGGCCACTGTTAGTCCTAACTAGTATACTAATAAATAAGGGTAGACGATACCTTGATACGACGGAGGAACGAATGTCAGAGTTGGAACACACTTGAAGAAGCTTCCCGGAGGTTGTGTACGATGCGGTGGCGGTCGTCGGCGGGATGCTTGCTGTTGCTGGACACGGTTGCGTTCGAAAGGGGGGCGGAGTTAGGTTTCTGGGAGGGTGGTCGACGACATGTATATGCTTTCTCAAAATTGCATTCTAGTCCCCCAACTATCAAATAGTTATTCCCTAAGGTTTGTTTAAATGACAATTTAAACCCTCAACTTAAATAATAATAATAATAATAATAATAATAATAATAATAATAATAATAATAATAATAGTAATAATATATATAATAATAATAATATAATAATAATAATAATAATAATAATAATAATAATAATAATAATATAATAATAATAATAAGAAGAAGAAGAAGAAGAAGAAGAAGAAGGATAGTAACAATAATGTTAAAAATATAAAAATAATATTATTAATCATAACTATATTAATGATGATTTAAAATAAAATTTTAATTTAATTAATCTGATTTATCATATTATAAGATTAGGGTTAACTCGCAAATAAATAAGAACAAGGATCGGTTCGAAAATGAATTAATTACGCAAAGATAATAAAAGCACGACGAGAGTTAACAAACTTCGCGTCAATTAACGGACCTGATAGTGACGGATGTCACATTGATCTTCAATTCTTCTTGGAGAACTAGGAATAGGTCTAGGTAACTAAATAGTTGATCTTCATAGGGGTCACTTTGAGTTCTTGTTCCAGCTGAAACATTCTCACAAGATGGTTTAGAATAGTTTGAAATAATTCTAAATTGAAGATATGATCAGGACCATTTCCCTTAACAAAAGGAGTGTGCTCATTGCAATAATGTTAGATGATTTCTCAAATTGTTGATTTTTAATTTTATACACTCTATAAGCAATAGAGGTTGAGGAATATCCAGCAAAGATAGCATCATCCGACTTTTCAGCAAATTTTGCTAAATTATCTTTTGTGTTATGTATGTGCACCTACTGCCAAAGGACCTAAGAAAGCTAATTAATGAATTGTGGCCTCTTGTTCCATAGCTTATAAGGGGTCTTTCCATAGGGCTTAACAATGAGAACCCTGTTTTGCATATAACATGCTGTGCTGAGTGCCTCTGCCCAGAAAGTTAGAGGCAACTTTGAATCAGCTAACATAGTTCTTGCAGCCTCAATAAGTGTTCTGTTCCTCCTCTCAGCAACACCATTTTGTTGAGAAGTTATAGGAGCACTGTATTGTCTGGCATTCCCTTTTGAGTTATAGAATGAGTCAAGAACTTGATTCTTAAACTCAATCCCTTGATCACTTCTAATAATTTTTACCTTATGATCCTTTTGATTTTTAATTTTAAGAATAAAAGATTTTAAAGTTTTAGCAGTTTCATCTTTAGTTCTTAAAAAGAAAACCCATTTAAATCTTGTAAAATCATCAATAATCACAAGGCAATATGATTTCCTTCCAATGCTCATTATACTTGTGGGACCAAAAAGATCTATGTGCAATAAGTGTAATGGGGTGGTGATGGAGTTAACCTCTTTAGATTTGTGAGTGGCCTTGTGTTGCTTCCCTTTCAGACAAGCAACACAATTATCTTTATAAAAAAACTCCTTTTTAGGCACACCATGTACCAAATTATTTTTATCCAATTTATTCATGGTTTTAAAATTAACATGGCATATTCTTTTATGCCAAAGAGTTGACTCATCACCATTAGCTTTGGAAAGAAAGCATGATACTTCACCCAGTGGGGAAGCATTGTTCATATCTAGCTTGTACATATCCCTTCTCCTTGGAGATCTAAGAAGCACCAATTCCTGAAGAATTGTCATCCCTGGTTTGAGGATAATGCACTCATGTTCTATGAAAAGTAGTGCTTTTGATCATAGAATTGAGAAACACTTAAGAGATTGTGTTCAAGCTGTTTGACAAAGTTTACTTTGTCAACTGTTAACTTACCGTTGGATACACTACCTCTACGAGAAATGTATCCTCTGGCTTCACTTCCAAACTGAACAGGACCTCCATCAAAATGTTCAAATTGTTGTAAAAGAGATCTATTCCCTATCATGTTCCTGGAGCACCCACTGTCCATAATCCATATATTTCCATTCTTGTCATATGGATGTTCCTGCATATAAGGTGAAAAGATCAGTCACTATTGGAATCCCAAGCCTTGTTAGTCTTGGGCTCTTCCAATCTAGATGATATAATTGAACCAAAATGTATGAATGGGGGTTCAATTATGGTTTATGAAGAAGAGGCTTGGGCTGAAGCATCTTTTTTGATCTTCCATTCCATCCTCTGATTGATCAGTGTAGATGAACCTGATGAGGCTTGAGCAACATGACTTGCTTCCGAGGCTTCTTTCTTCTCAGAAGAAGTTTTCACCACCTTTTCTTCCAAATCAGTCTTCTTCTCGGAAGGTTTCAAAGGATTCTTTTTGTTCCTTTGTTTGTTCTTTAGCTTGTCTTCCAAAGCTATTTTCCTTTCGAAAAATTGAGTTTCTTTCGAAAGAAACTTGGCTTCGGAAACAAGCTTTCCTTTCCTTAAAACTTGGACCATATGGTAAGGTCCAAATATGAAACCATCCTTGACTCCTTCTTTCTTAACATTGGTTGCATAATGTGTGCTTGCTGGATTGTAGTAACAATCTTTAGCCATGTGGTTATGCAAACCACACATTATGCACTCAATGTTATTCTTGATGGGGCATGAGGGTTGTTATTTCTTGCACTTCTTTTCTTCTTCAACAGCCTTCCCCTTCAATTTCTGATCCTTCAGCTGGATAGGAGTGCTGGTACTACACTCTTTTCCTGAATCAGAACTTCCAACCACTTGAAATCCAGCTGAGAGAATACACCCTTTTGCCTTGGGTCTATCTTTAACTTAGTCTCAGCCACCTTCTTGATAGTTTTTCTTGCTACCCCAATTTTGTTCTTTCTGGCTTTGGTGGTTAAGGGTTGATCAACAACTATGAGGATGAGGTTTTCTACCTTATCCTTCCCTGTGGTGGTCAACAGTGTTGCATCATTCTTTTGTTCATTGGGTAGTGGGTCAGCAGTTAGAACCTCTTGCTCATCAGTACCACATCTTGGCTATCTAACAGACACATAAGAGTGTGGTGGAGCAATTTCATTGGTTCCCAACCTACTTTTGTTTTGATAACACACCTTTGAGTGGGAGGATGATGCAATGATGGTGTTAAAGTTATGCTCTTGAATGGCAAACTTCTTTGCTTTAGTCTCAGCTATTACTAGCTGGGCTTGAGCCTCTGTTAACTTGGATATTAAATCTTTTATTTGAGCCCTATAGTTGGAATGTTCATGTTTTAAAGAGGACACATTTTTCTCTAACTCTTTAATTTTGAGTTTGTAGTCAGATTTTGCTCTCTTAAAATCAGATTTTAATATGTTAAAGGGCTCAATATCAGATTTAATCTCCATATTGTAGTCCTGATACAACTTAACCTTAGCAATATAGGCTGGAGTATAGAGATGTTCATATACCTTACTTTCTTCAGTTCCAGCCATAAGAGCTTGAGCAGGAGTGACATCTTGCACCATGAAGCTCCAATCAACTTCTTGAGCAATAGTTACAGTTTGTTTTTCAGTAGGTTTGGCTACAGCTTTTGGGGTAACAGGATGTTAGGAGGCTTGATCTGCTCTAGGATTAGATCTAGGAGCCTTGCATTCCCTTGCAAAGTGACCAAACTGGTTGCAGTTGTAGCACTTGGCCTTTGACTTGTCAAACCCATATTTTCTGTTGGTTGGGTTTTGAGGGAATTGTCTTCTAGTTCTTTTAAAGCACTTCTTTGCTCTGTAGGTCAGAAAAGCCATCTGCTGGACAATGTCCATATACTCAACATCATCTGGGCTAAAACACTCTAGATCATCAAAGCAAAATTGGAAATCTCAAGAGTGCTCACTTCCTGAAACAAAAGCATAACTATCCTGGAATGGATTTTGTTGAGCTTGTTGAGACCTGGGTGTCTCAGGGAATGTGATGTATGGCCTAGAAAAGGATGATGGTTGTTAGGGGTAGTTCAAATACAACTAGGGCTGGGGAGTTCTATAACCTTCAGCAACATGTAAAGCATTGCTAACAGGAAGGTTTGAGGGTTTGTTCATCTGATGGCCTTTCTGAGTTTCCATCTCCATATGGTATCCATCAAGGATTCTTATAGTTTAGTCATGGTGAGAGTGTTAAGATTCTTACTTCTCTTGATTGAGACACAATAGAAAGTCCACTCATGAGGAAGTGCACTCATGAATTTTCTCCCTATGTCTCTCTTCTCAAGAACCACTCTCATAGAGTGAAAAGAGGTGATCAAGTCCATGTACCTGAAGTATTATTGGCTCAAGGTCTCACCAATAATATATGTGAAGTTCTCAAACTTCTGCTTCAGCACATCTTTCTTGGTCTCCTTGGATTCAGTAGAATCAAAGTACATCAGCTTTAAAGCATCAAATAGTTCTTTGACAGTCTCGTATTACTGAAAGCCTACCATTATGGAGTTTGGTATAGCAGTAAGCAACATAGTATTGACTAAGCAGTCAATGTTTGTCTTCTTGAAGTCTTCATCAGAGTAGTCTTCAATAGATTTCTCAATCATGGAACCATTACCAGCTGGGGATTCCACCTTTGGTTGGTAAGAACCATGAGTGACTGATCTCCACATACAGCTGTCTTGATACTTGATAAAGCCTTCAATACATTTGCACCAGGTTCCAAAATCATCAGGGGTGATAATAGGAGCCTTAGTCATGGTTCCCATCTCACACTCAGAAAATTTCTAGTTAAGAGCCATTAGAATGAAGTGAGCAAGTGTGAAGAAACAAGAGTGATTTGGGATGGTTAGATCTTATAATCAAGAGCCTAAAAAGCTCTGATACCAATTGCAGGATCAGTGTTGGTTTCACAACACAAGTTTATCTCACAAGCTCACTTAGTCTCACTCGGTTTGATGAAGCAGAATCTTTAACTAAGTTCATAAGTAATATAATAAGTTAATGAAAACAAATGAACACAAGAATAGTTTTTCAAGATACTTGTATATATTACTTCTCAACTCAGTATTACAAGATTCTTACAAGCATTGTTACAAAGTTACAATGAGAAACTATATATACTACTATCTACAGCCGGTTATACTTGGATAACCAGCTGGAATCTACAACTAGACAAATACTACATTGCTAGAAGTAAAGTATCTAAGATAAAATACTATCCTTGATTAGGTAGACATGACAGGTCCATGACTTATCTTTTATCACCAACTAAAGTGGCAACTGTACTAACTGATAATGGGAGAACATTGGATTAAAGTATCGTCAACTACACGGGTGAGGGAAAATGCCATAAAGTATATCAAAGGTTACAACGGATGTCAGACAGACCATACTTATCTCCACTAGTTCATAGTTGGTTCTTCCAAAGCTAAATGGCTTCAGAAGAATAAGTTCTTCCGAGGCCATTCATACTTCGGAAGAATCAACTTCTTCCAAGTCTTCTGCAAGTCTTCAGGACTTTATTCTTTGAAAGACTTTGTCTTTAGGATCTTCTAAGTTGTATACTTCAAAAGGAGATCTACTTAGTCTTGAAAGACTGAGTTCTCACTTCGGAAGTTCTTCAACCTTGAGCTTCGGAAGATCTTTGACTTGTCTTCGGAAGAGCAGCTTTCTCTTCGAAAGACCACTTCAATTGTACATCAAAATATTCTAAGTGTTATTTTGGTTGCACCAGGCTCATATGATCCAACAAGTACATAGCTGGAAAGTTACAGACAAAAGGTCGATCATCATAGAATTCTAGGCTTGGGATTGGTTGGTTGAGATCAAGTGGCTGGGGATGGTAACTTTCCCCTAAAGGTCGATCACTAGAGTTTTGAGACTCTGAGTGAAGGCTTAAGGACAGGGTTATGAGCTCATCAGGCTGAGATGAGGAACCTCAACACTAATCATAGAAATAATGAGAGTAGTTTGCTCCTCAGGAAAAGTGGGAGCTCCAATGTCCACTTCTTCTTGCATGGTAGGTGATTTGGGGGCCTGCTAAACCTGAGTAGATTGAGCAGGGGTTCGTTTGGATTTTCTTTGATAGGTGATGGTGATTTGGAGCTGTGTGGGTGGTGCAGATGTAGAAGGTGTGGGTTCAACGTTGGCTTGTGTTGCCAAGTTGTCACCTTGAGCAATAAACTCTAACATTTTTTGGGAGCAGGGCTGTTTCTACCACTAAGAAGCCAACAATTGGCTTTCTTATTATTTTAAAGATGTCAGGCTTCATCTGTCCCAATTTAAGAATATTACCTATTCCCTTTAACTTTGAGCCCAGTTCATAGTTAAGAATGTATTGGATATATCTAGGGAACATATAATATTCTAAGGAGTCCAAGTTTGCAAGTAAATTAGTGTAAACAAATTGAGAGTATCTGAGCTTGACCCCTCGTACCATTCCATGGACTATGTTGGAAAGGTCTTCAGGAATTTGGTCCCAACCTCTATGTTTGTTAGACAAAGAGTGGATAACTACATGGAGGAGGTACTTCCATTTGGATGAGACCTTTACCTCTTTAAAGGTTCTTACGGAGTAGTCCCCTTCATAGCCCATCTGATGGTGGCTGGAGTGATAAAAATTATCCTCCCCTGCACTGTGGCAGTAAGTGTCTTCTCACTGTCCAAGATGACCTCTTGGCAGATCCCCTAGAAATCTAACAGTTGATCTTCATATAATGGAGGGTCTATTATGAGGGCGGTGAGATAGTTACATAGAGCTAAGAAATGGCAAACATATGAGAAACCAGAATCTTTCTCAGACGACAATAGAACAACTTGATTGTATTGCTTGTGTATTTGCATGGAGAAATCGAGTTGGTTTTGGGGATCAGGGTTGGCCATTTTAAGTAGCTTTGAGGGGAAGAAAGGTAAGAACAATATCGGTTTGTGAGTGAATTTATGGTTTGAATCTTTACAGATGAAGAATAAAGTGAAAGAGGGGGAACCGTTGTACGAATATATATGGTATGGATTTGAGACAAAGTTAATCCAAAGAGATAAACTTTGAAATCCGGATGTGGGTCTCACTTCTAGAAAAGTGCCCCAAAAGGTAGTTTTCTTGGAAATCTAAATCTTTCGAAGGTAATTTGTCTTTGGAAGTTTTTGAGAAAAACTTTTGAAGCCAATTTGGCGTCGTAAGATATTCCTTAGCTTTTTAAGATGTTGCTTCGGAAGAAAATTACTTAGGGTATTTTTACTTCCTAGATAAATTTTGCTTCGGAAGATATCAAATATCAAAAATTTTATTCAAAGAGAGAATAAAGCTTTTGAGACTTAATTGCTTTCGGAAGAAAATGGCCTTTCAATACATATAGTACTTGGTGAGAAAAATAAGATTCGGAAGATATATTAGGATTTCTTACGAAGGTTAATTTTTCAGAATTAGTTATTTGTTTTGAAGACATAATTTTCTTCCAAAGATAACTTGATGTCTTCCAAAAGAAATCTATTCAAAATTCTAAAATTTTTAAGGGATATTAGATTTTGAAATGTTTCTTCCAAAGTAAACTGGGCTTATATGGTGATGATATAGACAACTTAAGACACACATATTGTAAAAAATAATCTTGAGTTTAGTTTAAGAAAAATCTATTCAAAGTTAATCATTCCAATAGTTGATACAAGATATTTAAATCTTTGCTCATCAAAAGCTTTTGTGAACAAATCAACATATTGTTCATTTGTGTTAACTTTGACTAGTTTTATCAATCATTTTTCAAAATTATCTCTAACCAAATGATACCTGATGTTGATGTACTTTGTCTTTGAATGATGCATATGATATTCTGTAATAGAGATAGCACTACTGTTGTCTATATGGATAGGAGTCTCCTTGAAGTTGAATCCATAGTCTAGTATCTGATTCTGAATCTAAAGTACTTGAGCACAGTAGCTTACAGCAGCAATGTATTCAGCTTCAGCAGTTGATGCAGACACACAGGATTATTTCTTGCATTGCCATGAGACTATCCTTCCACCAAGAAATTGACATCCCCCAAATGTAGACTTTATAGTTATATTGTAGCCATCATAGTCACTATCTGTATAGGCATACAGATTGAAGTTAGAATTCTTTGTATACCAAAGGCCCAGTTTGGGAGCACCTTTAAGATATCTGAGAATTCTCTTGACAGGAACCAGGTGTGACATCTTCGGGTTGGCTTGATATCTTGCACAAATACATGTAGCAAATATGATATCAGGCCTGCTGGCTGTGAGGTATATAAGAGACCCAATCAGAGCCCTGTATAGATGTTCATCAACACACTCCCTTCAAGATCTGGTCCTAGAGAGTGGTTTCTGGCTATGGGTATCTTAGCAACCTTACACTCAGTCATATGAAATCTGGTAAGTATATCTTGCACGTACTTTGACTGGTTTATGAAGATTCCATTGTCAACCTGCTTCACTTGAATTCCTAGAAAGAAATTGAGTTCCCCCATGGCACTCATTTAAAATCTATTCTTCATCAGCTTCTCAAAGTCTTTGCAGAGCTTAGTATTAGTTGACCCAAAAATAATGTCATCTACATAAACTTGAACCAGCATCAAGTCATTTTCTGTTCCTTTGATGAAGAGTGTTCCATTAATAGTACCCCTCTTGTACCCATGCTAAGAGAGATACTATGATAGTGTCTCATACGACTTCCTTGGAGCCTGATATAACCTATAAAGGGCTTTGTCAAGCTTGTAGACATAATCAGGATGATTTGGGTCTATAAAGCCAAGTGGTTGTTTGACATACACTTCCTCATCAATCACCCCAAATAAAAAGGCACACTTGACATCAAGTTGGTAGACCTTGAAATCTTTGGATGCAACAAAAGCCAGGAATATCCTAACAGCTTCAAGTCTTGCTACAGGAGCAAAAACATCTGTGTAGCCAATCTCTTCTTTTTGTGTGTACCCTTGAATAACTAGTCTAGCCTTGTTCATGATGACAAGTCTACTATCATCCTTCTTGTTCCTAAATACCAACTTAGTACCTATGATAGTCTTCCCTTTAGGAAGAGGACATAGATTCCAAACCTTTTTTCTCTTGAATTGAAGAAACTTCTCCTGCATTGCTTCAACATAACTTCCATCCTTCAGAACCTCATCAATCTTCTTAGGCTCTATCTAGGACAAGTAACAAGAGTGAAGAAAAACATTTTTGTCATGGGTTTGTCCTCTTGTTCTCACCCCAGTCTTAACATCTCCAGTGATGTTTGTGGTGGGATGTGACTTGTGGATTCTTAGTTGAGGAATCACTGTAAGTTGGTTGGACAAATCTATATTGGTGAAATTCAGATCTGGTGTTTGAGTATCATTCACTACATCAGCACACTTATCTAGAGAAACTTGATTCAATAAGTATGTCACATCATTGATGTTGTCTTTTATGGAGTGGTTATCAGCATCAAGAAATTCTTGATCACTCTCACCACCTCCATCTCCTCCTACATTTGAAATTCCTTCATCTGAGTTTTGTGCCTCTGTGCTGGAATTTATACGCACCTTAGATGTATCAGCTGAAGAATTTGTCACGGTTATGCTGACAGGATTTCCAACTGTAAGGCTAGTTACCACTAGAGCTGATGTAATTAGAACACTTGGTCTTCTCAGCTCAAATCTTGGACCAAAATCTACTGATGATAAAGTACCTGTAGATCCTGAAACATCTTCACAAGATTTTTTAAAATAGTTGGTAACTAAATCAAGATCAAACAGCCAATCAGAACTAGAACCTTTCACACTAGGTGTGTGCTTATTAAAGGTCACATTGGCTGTCTCCTCAACTACTCTAGTTCTGAGATTGTATAATCTATAAGTCTTGGCTTGGGAAGAGTATCCAATAAAGTGTCCATCATCTGATTTCTCAGCAAATTTGGCTATTTGATCCTTGGTATTCAAGATGGTACATGGACATCTAAATGATCCGAGGAAACCAATGAAAGGTCTCATTTTGTGCCAAGTTCATAAGGAGTAACCATGAGTCTTGACTACTAAAACTCTGTTCTGCACATAGCAGGCAGTGTTGACTACCTCTGACCAGAAGGTGATGGGCAGTTTAGAGTCAGATTACATGGTTCTTGCAGCTTCAATAAGTGTCATGTTTCTCCTCTCAGTAACATTGTTTTGCTGAGGAGTCTTTGGAGCACTATATTGTCTTGTGATACCTTTTTCATCATAAAATGCATCATGGATTTGGTTTTTTAATTGAATTCTATTAACCCAGGTTGAACACACTTGAATCAAATCATGAAGTTTATAGATCAAAATATGATAAACACAACCAAAACCCCTTTGATCTTCAATTAGATTGCTAATAATATTGTTTATAAGTAAATCCCTCAATCAATTGGTCATGCAACCATTTACCAACTCTATTTACAATTAACCTGTTTATAGTCTAGACTAACTTTCACTATTTACATTTAGCCCCCTAGACTATTAAACTTGATTAAAACAAGACTAAAACAAGATAAAATATATTTTGTTCACACAAAATATATTTAATACAATAAAGTCTCAAACACAATATATCTTCAATATCTTCACTCGGT
Organism: Flaveria sonorensis; assembly: GCA_025506505.1. Taxonomy (NCBI): domain Eukaryota; kingdom Viridiplantae; phylum Streptophyta; class Magnoliopsida; order Asterales; family Asteraceae; genus Flaveria; species Flaveria sonorensis. Next base: position 38,701,528 of record CM046426.1, on the reverse strand, counting down.
TCTTCGTCACGAACTCGACGTTTGACTTTTCCGTTGACCTTGACTGAGACGTTGACTTTTGTTGACTTTGACTATGTTGATAATATAGACTATCTTGTACAGCTCCAACAATACTCCCCCTTAGTCTATCATTATCAATGTCTTTAAACGAATTCAGCACCGAGAAGTCAACCATAGAAAGATCTTCAAATTGAATCTTTCTGAAACTGATGAGAAAGATTATTCATCTCATAAGCTCCCCCTATTTATTTGCTCCCCCTTTTCGAGTGCATCCTTTGAGAAGATGTTAGAACAGCTTTCCCAAATCTCTAATCTCGAGTGCTTTAGAAGATGTAGGAGGAGGATTCTTAGCTCGGTATCTTCTGCAAACTTGAGGAACAGGTTCTCTGATCAGGTACACTGCTTAACTAATGATCGGCCATCACTTACTGCAAAACTATGAAACACAATCACAAACACAATCTCGACATTTCTAATTAGATCATTTCATTTTAACAAAATAAACCTGTGTTTATCTGTGTGAGAAAACATGCGAAGCCGTGTTCGTTTGTATGCAATTTCTGTGAAATGCATAAAAATTGATAAAATTGTGACAGCATAATATGGAAGACCGAAAAGAATTTCGAAATCAAAATTTATTATATATATTCTTTTTATTTTATTTGTATATATATATATATATATATATATATATATATATATATATATATATATTTAATTACCTAAAACTGAATCGATCATGAGATCACATCCTCAAGATATACTTTAGCACAAAGATGAATTTAAACATCGACAAGCAATGAGATCACACTGATAACCGAATCTAATCATAATTTTTGAAAGATTTTGAAAATTCTCAAACAGATCAATAACAATTGCTGATATGTTTATCCATTTAAACCCATGCGCTATCTTTTTCAACAAGCAGTTGATGATTCGTTAAGGTTCGATTAAATACTTTAGAATGCTAGGACCCCATAATCATTTGGAAAAAACCCTCACCCAACCTCAGGATTTCTTGAATTTGGTTACGATCTTTATAGAGCAAGGCTTGTGCATTAGTGTGCAAGTGATTATCATCAGAATATTGCATTCTGTGATGAATTCATCGTTAGATGATTTGACACAACTTAGACCAAAATGGTGAGAGCTCCAGGTCTATACTCACATATAACAAAGGAGATGACCATTTAAACATGTGCCGATGAGAGCTCCAGGTCAGTACTATGGTACAGCAAAGGAGATCATCACTCCAGGTCAGTACTTCCATACAACAGAGGAGATTAGCAAAAACACAAGACACATAACTACACCAAACATGGCTCAAAGATATGGCTTATATGAATTGTATCATGATGGGTGAAAGATCAATTCTCAATCCAATTTTTGTGGGGACTCAGTTTTCATGCAGGCCAAAATGATTGCATATATCCAGACATTCTTAAGCAAAGATTTTAATTTAAATCATTATGCTGCTGTCTACTTTATTCTTCAGGCTGAGCCTACCAAGCATATCATTAACAAATCTGTTTAATTGATAAATTTTCAATTTAAAATTAGATGTAATATCAAATAACAGCATCAGTTACTTTTAAAGCGAAAGCCATGCAAGAATAAGTATCTCAAGATGATATACAATCATTCAGTCATCTCGAATCAAGTTCCCAGTTCTTTTTTCATTATTTTTATTGAATTTAATATACTCTCCCCCTAAATTTATAGTTTTGCAAACCCCTTGTTTTTTTTTAATTTTTTTTAAATAATTTTTTTTTATATTTTTTTTTATAAAACTATGCAAAAAAAGAAATTTACCAAAGAGGATCTTTCAAACTATACTGATAACAAGATAAGAAATGAATGATCAAGAAATACGTAGGGATTATGAAGTGAGAACTGTGATTGTGCAGATAAAAATTCAGATTATGGATAAAATACCAAGACCGTAACCTGTTTGTTCTGCTTTAACTTTGAATTCGAAACAATCTCTGTCAGTAAACCGGATTACTAACAGTCCTCCTGAATTGTTCCTGCACTCATAAACAGATTAGTCGGAAAGAGGAACCCCGACCATCGTAGTCCTGGGAGTTCCTTTTTCAACGGTAGAAGTAACCTGATTCAGCACACAATCTGTTGAAATATCAGGAATTTCTGTATCCTTCTTTTTAATTTGCCAAATTTGTTTCGGTGTAATCAATTTTGTTTTGAAGAAATTCAATTTGGAAATCATTTTCTGTTTAAGACCGGATGAAAAAGAATTTGGTGTAGAAACTTTGGTCTTTTTCATCTTTGAATCATGTGAAACCGGCTTCACATGAAAAGGTTTAGATGAAGGATTTTTCATCCAACTATTCAAAGATAAGTGCTTTCTACCTTTTGAACCAGAGAAGCAACCTGTGTTGCCTTTACCCTCTGGAACATTCTTTGTAGACTTACATCCGGAGAAGCAATTCGTTTTGCCTTTACCATCCTTAGCAAGTCTTTGAGGACATTTATTTACCACATGATCGTCTTTTCCACACTCAAAACAAGCCTTGAAAGGCTTTTGATGCTTGACTGACCCGTGTGAAGCATTTGGAATTGGAGATTGCTTTGAGGTTACAGATTCTTGCTTGTTTTGAAGTTTCCTGTGCTGAACAGTGAATGAGATCTTCACTGGTTGACTGGCTTGTTTAGCAGATGGAGAAGATATCCGTATTGGTCTTGATTCAGCTTTTGGAAACTTTTGAGACTTGACAAATTCAGATGATATCTTGATCTCCGAGGAACCGACACGGTCCTCTGTGTTTGTTTCATCATTTGAGCTTGTCCAGTCTCGTATACACAGATCTGCTTCCAATGGATCTAGATTGACATGAATATGATGTGTGGCTGTTGTTGGAGCTTGATAATTAGTTGATTCCCGATTTATCTATTCTTTCACAATCCTAACTGGCTCAAAGGTAGGAATTTCACCTGCTTTAAACTTATCAAAGAAGTTAAAAGAAACAATAGATACAAAATTACAAACAACTGGAACTGAACAATCATTATCTGGACTGTCAGCATTCGGTTTATTGTATCCCATACCAATTGTAGAATCATAATCATCTCGCACCTCTTTAAGATTCACTCGTGCTAAACCTGCGTGCAAACTATTAGTATCCTTTTCAATTAAATTATGGTTGGATGAAGTTTGGGAATTAGAGAGTAACATAGAGTAGATGGAGGTGGAACTGAATTAAATACAGTTTCACCATCTGAATGATATCCAATCCCATGTTTTACCCGTGCCCCTTGTTATTTAGCAATAAGCTCATCCTTTTTCATGTGTGAAAGGGTCCATTAATCAAGTTTTGTTTGAAGCTGTGTCGTTTCAAATTGAGCTAAAACAGCCCTTTCTCTCAAAATATTAATTTCAACATTACGCTCCAAAATTGTTCTTCTTAAAAGATCATTTTCAGCCAATGCTTCATTAAGTTTCCCTGAAAAAGCAATTTCATTTTTCTTTAATTCCTAATTAATTATTTTTAGTTCTTTTTCATTTTCCAATAACAATCTGTTTGCCTTATAAATCCCAAATAACCGGATTTTGCAGGAAGAAGAACACATATCCTGAATAGTCTCATAAGGAAGACCCATGATAGTTCGTTCTGCAGCTAAGCTCTTCTCACAGTCGTAGACCTTTGTGATTCTTTGTTGTTCCTCTTCGTTGACCTTCAGCATCTCGTCAGCCTCAGATTCTTTCTTTCTTTTATCAGCTTTTCCAGCCTTATCATCATTGGTTCTCACCGACTCCGGTTTACTGTCATTGTCAACTCTCAAAGCTTTACAGTTCTATTCAATAGTATCTCTGAATTCAATATTTAAATTCGAATCAGTTCTCAAAAACTTCAACTTTTCAATCATCTCTGTTTTGTAATCAAGTATGCTTGTTACAGAGGAGATAAGATCAGTATTAAGCGTGTTGGTTTGATGTGGGAACACCGCTTGCTGAAATTCCTTTCTTTTGATGTCCAGCTCGAGAGATGTTAGCTTGTTGATCATTTCCATGAGTTTGGTGTCAACATAACCTCTTTCTTGCTTTAGCATTTTAACTTGATGATTCCATTCATACGGAAGAGAGTCAAGAAGTTTTTGAATTTGTTCATGATTACTGAGATCTGGAACATGCTTCTTTAGATTATTTGCCACCTTTAAGAATCGTTCAATCAAATCTGACAATTTCTCTCCCTTCATTGCTGCAAAAGAGTCAAACCGACTTTCTGCCATTGTGAGATTATCTGATTTAAAGTCTTCTGAAGATGACATTTTATTAAAAATTTTGAACAATTAAACGCCTCAAAGTTATTTTTCCCAAAAATTGTAAAATAATTCTCCCCCGGGAAAAATATTTTTTTTAAATGTCACTCTATGCAATCTTAGCAACTGGGGTCAAGCTGCCAAAAAAATTTAGAATAGGCACATTAAACATTCCAAAAAAAATTAGAATAGGCCCATTAAAATTTAGCAACTGGGGTCAGTCAATTTTCTTTGATTTTTTTATTAGCCCACACCTCATTTTTTTTTTAAAATTTAGCCCACAAAAACAAACCCAATTTGATTAGAAGAGGCCCAATAAACATTCATAAACCCTAACACATAATTCTAACTTCAACAAAACACACACTCAAGTGTGTAGAGAAAGAGAGAGGCGGATGAGAGAAAGAGAGAAAATCTCTCTAGGTTTCCGGCGGGTAGCCGCCTTTCTGGCGATCCCATGGCAGCGAGCGGTGGCCGGAAAAGAAATTCCAGCGAGCTATGATCAGAACACCCTCTATCCCCACTAAAAACAACCTCCTGAATCCAATGGTAGCCCCGGTTTGCTCTGAAACTCAATAATGAAGGAGTTATCGAAGAGAGAAGGTGGTGGCTGCTAGGGTTTGGCCACCGCACTTACCACGGTTGTTCGGTTGTAGTGTGTGTTGAATGATGCTGCGGTGATGATTGCCAGTGTAGGAGCTGCCAACGGTTGTGGTGGTGGTGGTGGTGTGGTTGGGTTTCTAGTGATGGTTGTAGATGGTGGTGTTATGGGCAGCGGCTAGTGTAGTGACAGTGTGGATTAGGTTTTAGGCCTCCTAAGGTGGTGGTGATTGTGGCTGTGGTGGTTGTTTGGTGGAAGTAGAAGGTGGTTGTGGTGGTTGTTATGGTTATTTGGTAGAAGTCGAAAGTGGTTGTGGTGGTTAGGGTTCCGGCGACAAGGTTCCGGCAAGGCTTGTGTAGTTTCGCTCGATTAAAGTTTGGATAGTTTCATTGAACTTTAGTAGTTTCGCTCGAAAAGATAGTTTCGCCGGAGTTTTACCGGAGTTTCGCCGGAGTTTCGCCGGACAAACTGTACTTTCGCCGGAGTTTCGCCGGACGAATTATAGTGTCGCCGGATCAGTTTCGCCGGAAACTGAATAGTTTCACCGGATACTTTGAACTTTCGTTCAAGATCAGATCTAGTTTCGCACCATGAAGATTTGAAGCTCTCAAGAACACCAAGAACACACACACTAGTGTGTGTGAGAGAAAATGTATAAATCTGTCAATTTCTTGTGTAAATTTGATTGATGTAACAAAATATGTTGTATGTGATTCAGAACTGATGAATAGATTGTGTTTGTGATGAGATTTGAAATTCAGATCTACTTTCTCTCTCTAAACCCCTACTTTCTCTCTCTAAAAATCTGATGAACACTTTCAAAAAATCTTCAAATCTTCAATGAATTTGATTCAATATGGCTCTGATATCAAATTGTTAACCCAGGTTGAACACACTTGAATCAAATCATGAAGATTATAGATCAAAATATGATAAACACAATCAAAACCCCTTTGATCTTCAATTAGATTGCTAATAATATTGTTTACAAGTAAATCCTTCAATCAATTGGTCATGCAACCATTTACCAACTCTAATTACAATTAACCTATTTATGGTCTAGACTAACTTTCACTATTTATATTTAGCCCCTAGACTATTAAACTTGACTAAAACAAGACTAAAACAAGATAAAATATATTTTGTTCACACAAAATATATTTAATACATAAAGTCTCTAACACAATATATCTTCACTGGTTCTTCGTCACGAACTCGACGTTTGACTTTTCCGTTGACCTTGACTGAGACGTTGACTTTTGTTGACTTTGACTATGTTGATAATATAGACTATCTTGTACAGCTCCAACAAATTCCTTGATCACATCTTATGGTCTTGACCTTGTGATTGCATTGATTCTTAATTTTCATAATGAAGTTCTTCAAGATGTCAGGAGTCTCATCCTTAGTTCTAAGGAAGAAGACCCAAGTATATCTTGTGAAATCATCTGTGATCACCAAGCAATAAGAGGTCCTTCCTAGACTTATTACACTGGTGGGGCCAAAAAGATCCATATGTAATAAGTGTAGGGGAGTAGTGATGGAGTTCATTTTCTTTGGCTTATGAGACACCTTGTGTTGCTTCCCTTTCAGACATGCAACACAATGGTCATCACTTGTAAACTCTTTCTTTGGCGTTCCAGTTACCAAATCATTCTTAATTAATTTATTCATGTACTTAAAGTTTACATGGCACATTCTTTTATGCCAGAGGAAAGACTCATCACTATTGGCATTAGATAGAAAGCAAGAAACCTCTCCTGAGGGGGATGTAACCTTCAGATCCATCTTGTAGATGTTCCATTTCCTGGGGGCTCTGAGCAAGATATGCTCTTTAGGAATGACCACCCCACGCTTGAGAATAATACACTCATGCTCAGTAAAGAGCATGTTGTGTTTTTGATCATAAAATTATGATACACTCAGAAGATTATACCCAAGCTCTTTGACAAAGTTTACCTTTTAAATGTTGAGCATATATTTGTGACCCTGCCCTTTCCAATAATGTAACCACCAGATTCTCCTCCAAAAGCAACTGGCGCTCCATCAATTTTCTCAAAATTTTGAAGCAAAGAGCCATTGCCTGTCATGTTCCTGGAACAGCCACTATCAATGATCCATATATTTCCTTTGGTCTTTAGCTTGTTCCTGCATATAAAAAGATGGTTAGTTATATTTGGAAATCCAAGCCTCATTGGTCTTGGGCTTGTCAAATTGCATTGAAGATAATGCAACAGTAATTGATCCTATATGCAAGTTATGAGGATCATTTGCTGTTGTTGATAAAGAACTTTCAATCACATGACCTCCCTTTATTTTGGAAGACTAGACTTGGCCTTTAATACTTTGGAAGTTTTGATGACTTTGGAAGTTTTGGAGACTGAACCTTCAAAAGCTTTTGCATTCACTGCAACAAACTTTAGTCTTCTGAAGCATCCCTTTCTTCCGAGACCAAATTTTATTCCGAAGGTAAGTTTTCACTTATCTTTGTCTTCACTTTGGAGCTTCCGAAAAGAAAAGATTTTCCTTCTGAAGCTATCTTCTTCTTCTTCTTAGAAGTTTTCTTTTGGGACATGTGGATAGTACTTTTGGGATTGTATATGCAATCCTTGGCAAAGTGAGAAGTACTACCACACATGATGCATTCTGTTTGCATGCTTCAGAGTGTCTTCCTTTGAGTGGGAGGCTAAGCTTGATCACTTTTCACTTCCTTCTTCATTTTTTCAGAATATGCAGCAGGCTTCTTGGGATGAGGCTTGCTCTTGGAACTGGATGACTCAGGCTGTGCAACAATGGTGCATATTTTATCAGCCTTCTTCTCCTGATCAGGATGATTTGGACATGAACTAGGATTCTTGGTACTAAAATCCATAGTTGAGTCTTCAGTCTTTACCACTTAAATCCAGCAGAGATAAAGACTTTCTTTTGCTTGGAGTTGAAGGTGGCCTTGATCTCTTGGGCTTTCTTGGATATTCTTTTGGCTGCCCTGATCAAGTTCTTTCTTGTAGACTTGGTCATCCTTGGTTCTTTCTTCTCTCCTAGAGAATAGTGTACCTTATTAGGATAACCCTTGTCACTCATCTCAAGTTCATCCTTCACTATCTCCTTTTCATATTAACCCTTCTCTTGGATAGGATCAATTGAAGGTAGCTCATCTTGACAAGTTCCACACCTTAGAGATCTAATAGATAGGAGTGTGTGTGGAGGAGCTATTTCACTTGATCCTAGTCCTTGCTTGTTTTGGTAACAAACTTTTGCATGCAAGGATGAGGATATTATGTTCTTGAAGGTTTCCTCTTCAAGAACATATTTTTCTGCCTTGGCTTTGCTAATCACAAACTCAGCCAGGCATTTAGTTAACTTAGTTATGAGATCTTTGATTTGATTCTTGTAGTTTATGTGTTCATGCTTAAAAGTTGAAATGGTTTTCTCTAAATCTTCTTTTTAAGTTTATAGTCATTTTCAGCTCTTTTAAAGTCAGCTTTTAAGATATTAAAGGACTCGAGATCAGATCTCACTTCCAAGTTGTAGGACCTGTGCATGTTAACATTAGCAATGCATTCAGGAGTTCAAAGATGTTCTAATACCCTGGCTTCTTCATGATCAGCCATCAGTGCTTGGTTTGGAAAAGCATCTTCTACCTGATAGCTCCAGTCAAAGCCACCTTCTTCAACAGCAACAACATCATGTTGTTTAGGTTGGCTTGGCTTTTTAATTCCGGGAGCTGTATCAGTATAGTTTGGTCTGGATTGTGCTTGGCCACCATTTTTCTTTAGTGCCTTGCACTCTCTAGCAAAATGTCCTATTTGGTTATAGTTGTAACATTTCACCTTGCTTTTATCCAGGCCAAACTTTCCACTAGCCATATTGCTTGGAAACTTTCTTCCTGTTCTCTCGTACAACTTCTTGGCTCTATGAGTGAGGAGAGCCATCTATTGGACTATTTCCATGTACACCAGGTCATCTGGATGGATGCAGTCTAAGTCTTCAAGAGTGAAAAGAAAGTTGCCACAACTTTTATCAATAGACACAAAGGCTTGAGCAGAGCTTGTCTCTTGGAATGGGCTTCCTTAGATGTAGCTCTCCCTTGGTGTCTCAGGGAAGGTGATGAAAGGACCCTTTTATGAGTTTTTTGGGTGGCAGATGAGATGATGCTGTGGTTCTCTGCTATCCCTTTCAACCACATGAAGGGTTGAACTCTGTTGATTGTTGGAAGAGCTGCTTGATGGGCAGATTTCTATGTGTTTCTATGTATTTAGTTGCTTGTTTTTGTGTGTTTAGGTGTTAGAACTCCAGGTTTGCTCTCAGGTTTGTGGTGTTTTGCTTGAAGGCTATTTAAGGTGAGTTTTAGATCCCCTCTATTACATGTTTTCTACTTATTTGGGGCTGATATGTGTATTACAAAGATGTTTCTTAAACAAAAATTATGTTTTTCATGAAAATGATAACTTTATACGAATATTGCATGTGTTTCCATGATTCTGTGATGATAAATGAGTGTACTAAGTGTGTAATTGGTAGATCTGTGCTAAGAATACATTTAAGATGATGTATGGAACCAAAAACTGCATAAGTTGGATCGTAAGTGTTGAACATGTTATCTAGTGTGGACACTAACTGTTCGCTGTAGACACTTAAGTATGCATGCATGTCCGCTGTGGACATTAGTCGTCCGTTGTGGATCCTTTAAATACTTTAGACTATCCGCTGACACTTAAGTATGCATGCATGTTCACTGTGGACATTAGTCGTCCGTTATGGATCCTTTAAATACTTAGTGTTATTCATGCGTTGTGGACCATTAGGCATCCGCTGTGGACTTTGGTCGTCCGCTGTGGACTCTGGCTGTCCGCTGTGGACACTTAAAATTTAAGTCATCCGCTGTGGACATACTTAGTGTTATTCATGTGCTATGGACCATTAGGCATCCGTTGTCGACTTTGGTCGTCCGCTGTGGACCTTGGCTGTCCGCTGTGGACACTTAACATTTAAGTCATCCGCTGTATACCTATTTCATGCGCTGTGAACACTTAGGTTTATTCTGAAATTTTGGGAATAGAAATTAAGTGACTGATACGTATCTTTTAATGGGAGATTATGTTTGTTTAATGTTTCTAATGCTTTATTTGCTTATGGGCTGCTGTTATGAATAAACAATATTTCATGTTATGTGATTTTCATGACCAGATATCTTAAAATTATTATTAATAAATAAGTGGTCACAAAGGAATAAAAAAAAGACAGTGGAACTTAATTAATGTTAGCCGGCCCTTATGATGAATGAAAAGGCTTGCAAGAAAAATGAATGGAGGTTCACGACCCTGGGTGTCGTTTGCTCAACTGATGTGCGGCTATTTCAGCCCAAAGGATGCACATCTGGGGCCTAATCCTTGTGATTGACCAACAAATAAATGGGACACGTATTCATGAGCAGGCTTCATGCCTAGTAGTGTGAGTCAACTATCAGGGGTTAGCTACCACTTTTAAATGTGTATGACAGGGGTTCGGCATTTGTTGCCAACCAACAATGTAGGCTCTTGCTTTGTACAATCCTAGTTAATGAAAAAGAAAGATGATGAAAGAAAGAAAGATAATGAATCTCTTAATGAATGGTTATGTATAATGATGGATGAACACCAAGTGAAGCTTACAAAATGTATATTATCTATATTATTGAAACAAGAACTCACTTAGCAACACTGACTTTTTATATGCATATCAGTTGGCAGGTAATGATGTTGTTGGGGATGGCATGAGGTTGAAGCTACTTGGCAAATAACGACTATCATCCATGCTATGCAGAAATGATATTTTTGTCTTGTAATACAACTAAATGTTCTTTTGAAACTTGTAACAACGATGTATTTCTTGGAAAAAGTTATTATTAATGCATGAAATAGTTTTTGTTTAACTATTCTGCTGCTATGATTTCTTACTTTAATGTATTTTAATATGTAAAGTGCTACGCATGACCACTTGTGGGGTTTCCCAGGAACGAGGCCTTACACCGGAACACCACAGCTTAATGGTGTGTTTGAAAGGAGAAATCAAACACTATTAGATATGGTTTGCTCAACGATATGTTGTACGAACTTACCTCACTCCTTTTAGAGTTTCACTCTTAAGACTGCCACTTGAATACTTAATCTAGCACCGACTATAAAGGTCGACAAAACACCATATGAGATTAGGCATGGGGTTAAATTTATAATGTCCTACCTTATAGTATAGGTTTGTAATGCTTATGTTATACTTGAATCTCTAGATAAACTAGACCCCAAGGTAATAAAGTTATTTTCTTCGAATACCAAAAAGTGACCAGTTACTATTTGTACAATCCTGGAAAACCAGGTTTTCATCAAACGTAGAGTTGTCTTCTTATAAAAGGAACTCCTTGTGTGAGGGAGTGGAGAAAATCATATGGATTAGAGAAAATCCAGGAAACACCTATAATCGAATCATAGACTCATACTACTGATCCACCCGAACTTGAGAGGATTCAAGAATTGGCACTTACTCCAATTCGCAGAAGTACTATAGATCGACATGAACTCGATAGATATATCGTAAGTCATGAAAATGTTGAAATCTTGATAATAGATTAGGATGAACCTATTAATTATAAATATCTAATATTTGATTCTAACCTTAAAAATGGTAAGAAGCTATAGGCAATGAGATGCAATCCAAGTATGATAACCATGTGTGGCACTTGGTTGATCTTCCTCCCGAGGTTTGGATTGTAGAATGTAAATGAATCTTCAAGAAGAAGACCAACATGGATGGAAAGGTGCAAACCTTCAATGCAAGATTAGTTGTGAAAGGGGTCACTCAAACTTAAGGTGTTGATTATAAGGAAACTTCCTAATCAGTAGCCATGCTTAAGTTGACTTGGATACTGCTTGCCATTGCTACATATTATGACTATGAGATATGCCAATTGGATGTCAAACTGCATTTCTAAATGGATAACTTGCTGAATATGTCTATACCGAAAGGTTTTTTGGTTCCAAAGAGTCCTAATAAGGTTTGTAAATTGAATAAATAAATTTATGGTATTAGATCGGGTCTGGATAAGACTAACAAGAACTTCTTCTTTGATTAGTAGATAACAAATACGAAATCTAAGTTATCTATTTACTATCATAACATTAATACTTAGAGGAAAGATAAATGCACAAAAATTCTTTTGAAAGTATTCACTTGATTAATCTTTTGAGTACAAATGATACAATCAGCAGATACAATCAAGTGGCTTGAAAAGCTTGCCTCAACTATACAATTGTGAGGATTTTTATTCAATGAAATCTAAACATAAGAATAAACTATTCTATGTTCAGAGTCTACAGCAAAATAGATAATTTGTGTATTAGAGTTGGCAGCTTCTTGTTCTAAAACACAGCAGTCGTTAGCACAGACATTCTTGTTCTGAGTAGCAGTTGATCAACAGATGATGGAGTTCTATGCTAATTGGTAGTTGCTTAGCATATGTTGATTGGCAGTTATTCAATATATGCTGATTGGTAGTGGATTCAGTACTTGGCTTAATTCGGCAGTTGGCAGCCAGTGTTGAAATCTTGAGTTTTTGGTAGTTTCATCCTTCATGGCTTAACAAATTCCTCCTAGGATGATGCCACCAAAACTCCATCTTCATCCTTTAAGCATTCTGATCAGTAGAAGTTTATACATATATCCTCTTCTATCTCTTGGGGGTTGTCAACAGGTAGATTCACCAAATCCTTCATGTTGTGCTGAGAGAGTTTGAAAAGAACATACTCTTTAACTTTAACTTTGTTGGCACCAGAATATGATAGACTGAAGGTGTTCGTTGATGAATTGTAACTCCAATGGGTGATTGGGTCATGAATGCTTAGTGAAGTCACATGCAGAGCTTTTTCCTTTTCCTTTTGCTCGGCTTTGTTTCCAGACTTTATCTTCAAAATGGTAGCCATAGATTTGTACTTGTCTGGCATGTCTTCATATTTTGAAGTTAGCTTATGAATCCCCTTTAAATCTTCAAGGCTAAGCATCAAAACCTCTAGCTCTGACGTAAAGAAAGATTTAGACTTGTTCTTTCTTTCTATAAAGTAGTTCTCAGCTTTCAAATCATATACCCATTTTATGATTGTAGTATCATTATTATCTAAGTCTTCTTCTTCATCATCTAAAGGTTCTTCTTCTTCTTCAGAATGTTCCAATCATGGAGAACCATGCTTAGTGGTTTATGTAGGTGGACAAGTAGTAGGAGGTGATTGTGGTTAGTGGCTGGGTTTGGTAGATGGAGTGGTCTCAGCATCTTCAACCTCTGGTTTCTTTTTTCTTTGTTTTAAAGCTTGCCTTGATCTTTGAAGATGGGAGTTGTAGATCCTCATCAATACTTTTTCCACTTCTCCTCACCTCAGAATCATTGCTCTGCTTTCTTAGTCTTAGCCTGGTCAAGTCAGCTATCTCAAATCGATTGAAGCACACCAGTTGGTTCCTTGAGTAAGCTACTCTTCTAGCTGTTGATCTGGTTATAAAGTAGGTATCCTTCTTCTGATCATATTCCTACTCCACTATAGGATCATGTGCAGATAATGGAGTTTCAAGAATCTCTTCACTAGAATCAATTTTGACTAGGGATAGTACTTTGTGTAGCAGCACCTTAGATTCATTATTTTTACCTCCAAAAATGTTAAAGTACTCAGTAATTTTCTGAAGAATGTCAAGGGGCAAATCAAGCACTTCATTTTCATGATCATAATAAATGATTTCTCCATTAGCCTTCTTGACAGCCAATTTCTTCATTTGAGCAAGATACCTAGAAGCCAACACCATTATTCCTTTGAGATTCTTCTCCTCTACTTTTGGCACAACAATCCTTGCCTTTATAACTTTCTTTGGTGCTATCTTCTTTTGTGAAAGGATTGTAGAGATGGGTTGTCTATCATTAGAGGTTGTTGATTCAGAGTCAGGAGATGTTAGAGACTCAGTCGGCAGATGGGAAGGCTCTTGAGTGACTTTCTTAGTTTTGGCATGTTTCCTTTCCCATTGCTCCCTGGCTTGTTCAAACTTTGGAAGCTCTCCAGCTGCAATCTTTTGTTTGATTCCTCTGATATTCAAATCAAGAGTTGACATTCTTATTAGTCCTACTTGTCTACAAGAGAAACCATAGTATTTGAGGAACTTCTTCATTTGTTGCTTATGCTTGAACTCTTGTTGAACTATTTCTGCTTTCTTCCACTCTAATGCAACTCTCTTTCGTCTAGCTAACTCAGTTGTTTTCTCCAATTTATCATGAGTTGCAGCTATCAATTTGGATTTGATCTTAGATGTGCTCCATGCCATAACCTCATCAAAGTTGCATCCTCTCAACTCAAGTTGAGCTGCTAGGAGACATTTGTATTGATCCTTCTTTGCTTTTTTTTTAGTGAAGGTCATGGGTTTGGATTTGGCAGTTGTAGTTGTTGAGGCCTGCTGAGTAGCTATTCTTTGGGTGTTTTCGACAGATGGCCTAGATGACTTAGATGGCACCTTCTTGATAGCTTTTGACATAGGTTTTGGTGGAGCTTTTGATGTTGTTCTGCTGGGTTCATCACCATGGTTGAATACTTTTGTTGTAGTTCTTGCAACTGTTGGATCATTTGCACTTTTGATTAGTGCAATGATGTTCTTCTTGGCAGAGGATTATTGAGATCTGCCTACCTTCAAAACTACAATCTCTTCTTCAGCACTTTATGGGAGCACCTCCTCCTTTTTGGTCATAAAAATCTAGCCTTTGATTTCTGTGACTTAATTTCTAATTCTTTTTTAGTAGTCATAGATTTCTTACCTTTGTCAGAGGTGGAGACTTTAGTAAGTCTGACTGCCGAAGGTTTGAGGGTTACACCTGATGCCTCACAAGTTGACTTGGGATCATCGGTAGCTGTCTGAGCTCTCTCAGTATCATTAGTGACTGTTGGCCATCTGTTTCCACATTCACCTTAGAGTTAACTAGGGTTTTAGTTTCAACATCCGATTGACCAAATATCACCTCAGCTGATTTTCTGAGTTTAGACACAGGTGTGTCCTTTTGTTTTTTATGAAGTTTGGGTTGGTTCATGTTCAAGAATCACCCCATGCCTTTCTATATCGCCTTCATTATCTAGGTTCCTCTTGTATAAACAACCATTTTATTTCAGTATTCATCTACTAAAGAAGCCTCTGGCCTAGTGCTATCTACAGTTGCATCAGCAACTGAATTATTCAGCTCTTCCGTAGCTTCCAGTAGCACTTTTAGTAATAGAGCTTCTTCTTCAGCAGATACCTTGGGAAGAGCTTCCAGTCCAAGCATGAGCTCTCTCTTTGATGATTTCTCATTTGATCTCTTTCTTTTAAGAGAGAGCATAGAAGAAGTGCCAAATCTTTTAAACATTGCCATTTTCTTCTTCCCAAGTTAAACCTTTTGGTTCATCCTCTTCATCACTCTTCATGCTTTCATCTCCTTCTCTTTGGAGCTATCATAGCCATATCTATCAAGAAGCTCATTCAATTTGGCTTTAGCTTCTGATAGAGGCTCATATTGATCAGTCTATTTGGAAGAGAAAGAGATTTGTTGTGCAGTATGTACAACTTGAGGAGCTAATCTATAGAGAACGTCGTCAGCTTCTTTGGGCTCATCTTCCCCTTTTTGGTAGCATCATCTGAGATTCCAGATGACACTAGGCGTGTAGAGGAAGGGACATCCAAAGGTTCTTATAGTGCTAAGAGTTGAAGGCTTAGGATGATTGATTGTTGAAAGTCAATGGTCTCTTAAAGTTGCTCCACTTTGTGCTCAAGATCCATTGCATTTGCAGCAGCTTGCTAAAGAGTTGTAAGTTGATCTTCAAGGATGGTTACTCTTGCAGCTTGCTGTTGGAGAGTTCTAAGTTGTTACTTCTACCACAGATACTCTATCTGTTGAAGATTTTAGTAGACAGTTCTTAAATTCGAGAACTATGGCTCATTCAGCATAACCTTGAAGCCTTGCATTTTTAGGTTGTAAGACATTTGTTAGTTGAGCAACCTCAAGGTTAAGGGCTATCAATTTATTTATTTGTTTCATACTTCCCTCATCCACAGATGTGGAATCCTTGGGAGATGGGGTAGTAGGCCGAGCCTCTGCACCCTTACCACCAGATGTGGTTTTTTGGCACCGTGTGTTCCTCTCCTCAAAGAATGACTTAAGTGAGACATTCTCAACATGAGTTATCTTGGTTAAGGTTAGTAATGATGTCTCTATCATGCTGATCAATTAATGGACTAGCAGTAGAGACAATCTCCTCCATATTGATCATTTCCTTCATAGGATCAACCTCTTGGGATGAAGGACGTGGGTCAGGTGTTGCTACAAACAAATCAGTCTCCATTGTCTGTATTGTGTGGAGAGGGGAAGACAATGGATCGTGCTGATGTGTAGTATGGACATCATCATTGTGGGTAATAGACATATGTATAGGAGAGAGTGGAGCTGAGTCTAATGGCCCGGGATGTGAACTAGTTCCTAATAAGACTTCTTCTTCAGAAATTGTCTCAGTGATGTTGGTATCCTTTTTGGTTTTCTCAATGGAGTGTTGGGACTCTGATTGAGGGCTTAAAGCTTAGGTTTGATTCTGCTCAGAGGAACAAAGAGAAACTTTCTTCTTTGAGCCTTGTCTAGGTATGGCTAACACCTTTGACTTGACTGGGACCCTGGTTTCTAGTCTTGTCTTTATAAGGGGAGGTGATTTGGGGGCCTGCATCCTCTCATTAGAAGATGCAGGGGTTCATTTTTGTTTGTGAGGTATAGGCTTTGATGAAGAGGGTGTAGAATCAGCAATGGTGGGTGTTTCCATGCAATCACCCCAAGGCTCAATGACCTCTAGCATATGATCAAACAAGGGAGTTACCTTCCTAGAAAAAGAGTTTGGAGTTGCTCTAAACTTTGAAAATATTTCTTTGTTTAAACTTCCTAAAGCATGAACAACTCAACCAAGTTTAAGTTTATCCCCTAATTCTTCTTGAAAAATCAGTTGTAAGAATCTAGGGTACATTAAAAACTTAAATTTTGTAGCAACATTTATAGTTTTAAATAGATTTTGAAAATGAAGGTTGAAAATCATAACTCTGCTATTTGACTTGTCCATGGATAGCCCCCGCAAAATCCAATTGTACTTGGTCCTATCCTCCCAATTTGTTGGAAAGATAGTGTAGGAAGATATGAAGGATGATTCTCCAATTATGATATACAAGTGATTTGGAGAAGGTGGATGTCAGGAGGTGTCCTTCATATCCCATCTCTTTGAAAGTGGCACTGACCACATCTTTTGAGAAAGAAGATTCACCACTGGCGTCGTTCAACTTTAGTTGTTGACGAATTTTGGCACATGAAATAGTGACCTTCATCCCTTTTATTTTCGTAGTGAGTACCTTTGCTCCACATTCCCTTTGTATAGAGTATGTGGTCCAGAATTCCCTAATATGTGTCTCACAGATCACCGAGTCTATTGTCATGGCAAAAGCATAATTGCTACTCCTTAGAAATTAAAGAACATGATCATAGACGTCATCACCTATAGGTTGAAGTGATCCGTTGATGTTGTGGTTCGGACAGGATTCTAGGGTTTGGGGTTGAGCCCACATTGAAAGTTGATTGATTTTGGTAGTACTTGAGAGATTAAAGGTTTAAGGGTTTGCTTTGTGAGGAAGATTGAAGATGACAATGGTAGGAAACTTTTGATTTTAACAGTTATGGATAATATATAAAAATGTGAATTTTAAATTGTTTTACCACTATAACTGTAAAATCAACAGCGTGAGATGATGAAATAGTCTTTTCAGGTAACTTCTCTAGCGCCACTACATATCAGAAGATGAAAGTGGGACCTACGGGATCATTTTCAAAAACATGTGATGAAATCATCCTATCTGCCGAATATTCCCATTCAGTAAATACCTGCTTTGCCCAGTTATCTGCTGACTTGCATAATTCAACACACCCCTGGATATTTTTTGAATTTTGGTAGATTCCTATTTATTTGCTAATTTGTAAATTTCGGCAGATACACAGTTTTACCCATTTTACCAAGAAAAGCATCTCTATACAAAATTTTCAGTTATCATTAATTAAATCATTTAATTTTTTAAAGTTCCTCATCCCAATAGCATATATAAGATATTTAAATCTAGATTCATCAAAAGCTTTTGTAAATAAATCTGCATATTATTCATTTGTATGGACTTTAATTAATTTAATGATTTTCTTTTCTATACAATCTCTAATGAAATGATACCTAATATCAATGTACTTTGTCTTTGAATGCTGAACAGGATTGTTGGCGATGAAGATAACACTATTATTGTCATTATGAATTGGAGTGTTCATGAAAGTTACTCCATAATCTCTAACTTGAGTTTGGATCAATAGCACCTAAGCACAACAACTCAATGTAGCAATGTATTCTGCCTCAGTAGTTGATATGGAGACATAGGTTTGTTTCTTACATTGTCATGAAACCAGTCTTCCCCCTAAAAGTTGACATCCTCCTGAGGTGGACTTTTTGTTGATGTTGCATCCTCCATAGTCATTATATGTATATCTATAGACAATGAATTCAACACTTTTAAGGTACCATAAACCCAACTTAGGTTCCCCTTTAAGATACTTTAGAATTCTCTTGGTAGCCATTAGATGTGACACTTTTGGAGCAGCTTGAAATCTTGACACAGGCATATGGCAAACATGATATCTGGTCTGCTAGCTATGAGGTACATGAGAGATCCAATAATGGCTCTGTACTACTGCTGATCAACTACTTCCCCCTCAAGATCAAGAGTTAATGAACATGTCTTTGATGTTGGAGTTTTAGCAACCTTAGCATGAGTAGCTTGAAATATTACTAAGATGTCCTGAACTTACTTAGATTGATTTATGAAGATGCCAACAGAGGTTTGTTTTACATGCAGTCCTAGAAAGAAGGTGAGCTCTCCCATTAAACTCATCTTCAATTTTGACTTCATGAGACTTTTAAAGGTTTTGCACAAGCTCTTATTTGTAGACCCAAAGATAATATCATCCATATATACTTGTAGTAAATTGATATCCAAATCAACCTTCTCGATAAAGAGAGTTTTTTCTATGGATCCTCTAGTGTATCCATTCTTCAGGAGAAAGGTAGAGATTGTCATATACCATTTCCTTGGGGCTTGTTGAAGACCATAAAGGGCTTTGTCAAGCTTGCATACATGATCTGGATACTTAGGATCTTCAAATCCTGGAGGTTGGTAGACATAACTTCTTTATCTATCTCACCATAGAGGAATGTACTCTTGACATCCATTTGAAACACCTTGAAGTCTTTGGAGGCAGCAAATGCTAGAAAAAAATCTGATTGCTTCAAGCATGGCCATAGGAGCAAAGACTTTATCATAATCAATCCTTTCTTCTTGTGTGTACCCTTGTACCACAAGTATTGCTTTGTTCTTGATAACAATGCCCCTATCATCTTTCTTATTTCTGAAAAACCAATTAGTCC
This sequence comes from Flaveria sonorensis, assembly GCA_025506505.1. Classification (NCBI taxonomy): domain Eukaryota; kingdom Viridiplantae; phylum Streptophyta; class Magnoliopsida; order Asterales; family Asteraceae; genus Flaveria; species Flaveria sonorensis. Next base: position 38,682,139 of record CM046426.1, on the reverse strand, counting down.
CTATTGTGGTCTTCCCCCTTGGAAGTGCACATAGTTTCCAAACCTTTTGCTAAGCAAATTGAAGAAGCTCCTCTTGCATCTCTTCTACATAGCTGTTGTATCTTAAGGCCTCATTAACTTTCTTTGGTTTCAATTGAGAAAGAAAGCATGAAAATAAACAAATGTTTGCTTAATTCACCCTGCTTCTTGTTTTGACACCAGCATCTATATTGCCAATGACATTCTGATCTAGATGCTCTTTATGAATTCTTAGTCTTAAAATTAGTTAGAATTATTGAGATAGATCCAAATTGGAAAAGTTTGTTTCATGAAGTTTGGCAAATGGACTGACTGGTTCATCTACCGAATTGACTCTATCTTTAGCATCTGTCATGGTTGGTTCATTTTTAAGAGATTGTCTAGTACCACAGTGATCATTCGACTCTTCATTTGATGAGTCATAATGAGCTAGTGATGGATGATCCATGTTGTTTGTGGTACTAGCATCTTCTTCTCCTGAATGAGGCTGGACTGTGTTAGTAGATGACCTGGTATGACTTGCCCTTGTGGTAGATCTACCTTGTGATCATTAGCACTTAGGACATGTATGTCTCCTGACTTGTTTAGAGTGTCTCCTGAAACATTCTAAATCAAATGGTTAAATACATTTATGAATCCATCTAGATCAAATATTCAATTTGGGGTATTTTCAACACTATTTGAAGAATTTTCATTAAATATGATATTTGAGATTCTTTAATAGTATGATCAATTTTATTGTATACTCTGTAAGCCTTAGCTTATGATGAGTATCTAATAAAAAACCCATATGCTGATTTCTCAGCAAACTTGGATAAATGATCTTTGGTATTAAGAAGGGTGTATGGACGTCCAAAAGGTCTGAGGAACCTTATGAATGGTCTTATATTATGGTACAATTCATAAGAGGTTTTTCTATATGTCTTGACTATTAGCACTCTGTTCTGAACATAACTCGTAGTGCTGACTTCTTCAGCCCAGAATGTTATAAGAAGTTTGGAGTCGGGTAGCATGGTCATTACAGCCTCAATAAGTGTCCTATTTCTCCTCTCAGCAACTCTGTTTTGCTGAGGAGTTCTAGGAGCACTATATTAACTTGTAATACCTTTGGATTCATAGAAATAATCAAGGGTGTGGTTTTTGAATTCAGTACGCTGATCACATCTAATTATTTTACATTTTGATCAGTTTGGTTCTTAATTTTGATGATAAATGATTTTAAAATCTCAACAATTTCATCTTTAGTTGCTAAAAAGAAAACTCAACTGAACCTAGTAAAATCATCTATTATTACCAAGTAATATGAGTTTCTTCCCAAACTCTTTACACCTGTTGGCCCAAACAAGTCCATGTGAAGTAGATGTAAAGAAGTTACGACTGAATTCATTTCTTTGGACTTATGAGAAGATTTTTGTTGCTTTCCCTTTTGACAAGCAACACAGTGTTCAGCACATGCAAACTCTTTGTTCGACAGTCCTGTGACTAACTCATTCTGAATTAGTTTGTTTATGTTTTTGAGATTTACATGTGCCAATCTTCTGTGCCAAAGGGAGGGCTAATTTAACAAAGATTCGGAAATGAAACAAGAAACATTTCCTGAAGGTGATGCATTCTGCATGTCGAGCATGTACATTTTGTCCATTCTATGAGCTCTTAAAAGTATTTTATCATTTGGAGTATCAAAACAGGAGATAGGTCAATGCATTCATGCTCTATGAAAAGAGTATTATGCTTTTTATCACACAACTATGACACATTCAGTACGTTATAGTTTAACTCCTTCATATAGTTCACCTTACCATTGCTGACTATCCCTCTACCAGTAATGTAACCTCCTTTTGTATCACTTCCAAAGACAACAAATCCACCATCATATTGTTCTAAATTTAGTAGGCATAATCTATCACCTGTCATGTGTCGAGAGCATCCACTATCCATAATCCACAAGTTTGTTTTGGCCTCCGGATGATCCTTCACATAAACAAATTGATTTGTGATGAATGGGGTCCCAAGCAAGTTTAGTCTTGGTTCTTCTAGTCTTTAGCAATTTTATATCACTTCTAAGTGCTGAAGAGGTAAGTGATAGTTTTGGGTCATCTTAGGATTCGACAGATGTCTTTGGTTTCCAGGCTCTTCTTTTGACTTTGCCTGATCTTTTGACATCATCCTTCTTGTTGTGACCCTATGAAGCTCTTAGAGATGTTGAAGGTTTCTCAAAAGTCTTCTTCTTCTTTTGGTTTGCAGCTACTTACTTGTTCGGCAGATCTATCAAAGATGCTGATTTTTCTTTGGACTTGGCATTTTAAGGACTTGACTGGAGAGTAGTTTTATGACTATCATCTTTGTTTTTAGATGATGTTTTAGCAGCTGTAGACTTTATTGAGGGTCTAGGCTTGTTGGGAAGTTTGATAGAGTGGGCTAGGGGATTGCATTGACAGTCTTTAGCAAAGTGATTGTCTTCCCCACACATTAGGCATGTGATTTTTAATTACTTCTTTGCTGACTTCATCATTGCCTGATCTCTTATAGCTCCTTCTTCATCTTCTTATTCTTGCTTCCCTCAGTTCCACCCATCTTGCTTTTTATCTTTTAATTAGCGTGAGTGGTTAGCTCTATCTTTTTCTATAGAAACCTCTTGTTGCTTTAGAGATGGACTTTTGAATATATGGTTAGAGTCTCATTTCTGAAGCGTTTGAGGTTGCAGCACAACAACTTCTGTTACGATTGTTCTTGTTGAAGCTATGCTTTGAATGAAGCTTTGTCTTGGAGGAGAGTTTTGATTCGGCAAATAGTTGATTGGATTTTGAAGATGGATTTTCTTTTACAAACTCTATATTCCAAATCACAGCCTTGTTAGGTTTTACCTTGAGCTCTTCTCTCCTTTTCTCCTCCTCCTCTTCTTCCTTGTCTTCCTTCTCCTTCTCGTCATCTACTTCTTCAACTATTTCATCCTTCTCCTCCTTCTCTACTGTTGATTTCAATTTGCTCAGGAGATCATTAATTTGGGTCTCAAGGTTGTTTTTCTCATGTTTTAGTTGTGAAACAATATTTTCTAGCTCTATTATCTTTTCCTTTTGAGCTTGATCATTTTTCTTAAAATCAATTTTAAGAAGATTGATTGATTCAACATCTTTCATGAGGTCCAATTTGTGATTTCTGTACAAGCTGACCTTAGCTATATATTTAGGTGTACAGCATGGTTCAGAAGTTACCTGGGATAAAGAGGTTGAGCTTCCAGCCATCAATGAATTGCTGATGGGTGTAACATCATTCACTTGGAAGCTCCAGTCAATCACCTCTTCTCTTGAGGCTAAAGCTATTGTAATCCTTTGGTTGAATAAAGTGGAAGGGACTTGATGAGTTGAGTGTTGTTGTAGGTTAGATGAACTTGGAGGAGATGGGTTTGACTTTGGTGCTTTGCATTCCTTGGCAAAATGTGCCAGCTAGTCGTAGTTAAAACATTTTACTTTGCCTTTACAAACCCAAATCTTATATTCTCTGCTTCAGGAACTTTCTTCCAGTTCTCTGTTGAAACTGCTTGGCCCTGAAGGATATCATGGCTATCTAGTGGTTGATATCCATTTTTTCAAGGTCATCTGGATGAATGCACTCCAGATCATCTTTATAGAGTTAAAAGAAGTCATCTTGGTCACTAACAAAGGCAGAGTTTATAGGATATGATTGTGAAAAGTATGGTGTGGCTGGCTGATTCCATCTACTGAATTATGGTGATACTTGAGATTCAGCAGTTGGAGATTTAGGATAGGTGATTGTTGGTATTTGATGAGTCACCATAGGAGTTTGATAGACTTGGGAGTGGGAATGATAGTAAGCTGGCTCATGAATGGGGGCCATATGAGCTGATATTTTGAGGGGTTTGAAGATATGCCAGTGATTCTTCACCTGCATCCATCTCCATCTGATAAGTGCTTAGGATGCCATATAACTCCTCAAGAGTCATTATCTTCAGGTTCTTAGTTCTTCTGATGGACACAGTGTAGACTGTCCATGTCTTTGGTAGTGATCATAGAAACTTTCTTAGAACATCACTATTCTCCATCTTCACTCATGCTTTATATGTAGCAGTCATGGTTTCTCCCCTTAGGAAACCAAAGTTTTCAAACTTCTGTTTCAAGACATCTCTCTTATTTTCTCTCATATCCTTCGTTTCTTTATATCTAGCCTTCAAAGCTTCTCATAACTTTGAGCAGTTGTGAATTTCTTGAGGCCATGCTTGATGCTGTTGGGTATGCTTATTCTGATAAGCCAAAGAGCCTTTGAATCCATATCCATTTTATTCAGATCTTCATCTGAGTAGTTTGTAGGATCTTTGGGAATCATTACTCCACCTTCACTAGTGGCTTGAACCATGGGGACATATGGTCCATTCAGAATAGAGAGCCATAATCTAATTTCTTAATTCCCTATGAAATCCTCAGTTCGGATTTTCTAGATATCATAGTCATTTGGTGTAAGCATGAATGGTTTGGTCTGAGTTCCATTCTCCAGGTCATATTTACTATAATTGGCTACAACATGCATTTTGAGAGTATAGAGAGGTATGAAGAAAGTGTGGTGTTTGATAGTGTGATCAAAAGAAGAAACAAGTAATTTTTTGAATGATAACTTCAAGCAAATCAAGAGCCAAAGCTCTGATACCATTTGTTGGATCGGGTCTGGGTAAGACTAACAAGAACTATTTCTTTGATTAGTAGATAACAAATGTGGAATCTAAGTTATCTACTTACTATCACAACACAAATACTTTAAGGAAAGATAAATGCATAATAAATCTTTAAAAGTATTCACTTGATTAATCTTTTGAGTACAAATGATACAATCAGCAGATACAATCAAGTGGCTTGAAAATCTTGACTCAACTATACAATTATGAGGACTTATACTATGAAATCTAAACAATAAGAATAACTATTCTATCTTTAGATTCTACAGCAAAACAAATAATCTGTGTATTTGAGTTGGCAGCTTTAGTACTATGTTGTCTCCAAAAGGTGAAACACAGAAGTCATCAACACAGACATTTTTGTTCTGAGTAGCAGTTGATCGACAGATAATGGAGTTCTCTGTTGATCGGCAGTTGCTTAGCATATGATGATTGGCATTTATTCAGCATATGCTAATCGGTAGTGGATTCGACACTTGCCTTAATTCGTCAGTTGGCAGCCTATGCTAAAATCCTAAGTTTTTGGTAGTTTCATCCGATATGGCTCAACATATGGACTTAAACAAGTATCTCCGAGTTGGAATTTACATTATTATTAGAAAATCATAGACTTTCGTTTTATCAAAAACAAAGATGAGCCTTGTGTTTACTAGAAGGTAAGTGGGAGCTATATTACCTTCCCAATCTTGCATGTGGATGACATATTAATCATTAGAAATAGTATGTAAATGCTTAATGATGTAAAATCTTGGTTAACCAAATGTTTTTCAATGAAACATCTTTGTGAAAGCCACATGTATTTTAAGAATGAAGTTCTATAGAGATAGATCAAAGTGGCTTATCGATTTAACTCAAAGTACATATATTGATAAGGTCCTTAGCCGCTTCTCAATGCAAGATTCCAAGAGGGAAAACTTGCCACTGGCACATAGAACCATACCAAATGGTAATCAGTGTCCTCAAACTAAGGAACAAAAGAAAAATAGGGAAAGAGTTCATGTGCTTCCATACTTGGTTCTATTATCTATGCCATGTTATCATTTGTGTGAAGTATGACTAGTAGATGTTAATACGATTGCTATAAAGACATCCTTAAGTACTTAAGAAGGACTAAGGATATGTTCTTGATATACGGAGGAGTGGAAAACAAGCTATACAATTAAGTGTTAGACTGATGCTAGCTTCCAAACAAATCAAGATGATTCTCGAACACAAAGGGGATATGTATTCACTCTAAATGGTGGAGCTATAACTTGGAGAAGTGTGAAGTAGAGCTTGGTAGCTCGATCCACTATAGAGTTTGAATACATAGCAGCATCTGATGTTGCAAAAGAGGCTGTTTGGATGAAGAAGTTTATTAGTGATCTTGATGTGGTGCCTAGCATACAGAAACCTATCGAGATATCATATGAAAATAATGGTTCTATAGATTAGGTGAATGAATCAATGTCATATCATAGAGCAAAGCACGTACTTAGACAGTTCAATTAGATAAGGGAAGTATTGGAACAATAAGAGATCATGATAAGTAAGATTCACACAGATCAGAATCTAGCGGATCCCTTAACTAAGCATATGCCTCAAGCTAAACATGAGGAACATGCGAATAAGATAGGGCTTAGATTTGCTAGACAGTGGTTTGATCTGTATTGGTATTTGGTGCTTTGAATATTAACTATTATATTTGATGTTTATGTTGATTAAATGGTTAAATGATATATAAACATGTGTCTCTATGTTTGAGTTTTTGTATGTTTAAGTATCTTTGAATATTATATTCTAGATGTCCATAGCTGATTAAATTCATGGAAATCAATCTGAATTAACACTATATTTAATAGTTGGCTGGTCTATATAGATGAAAGCTCAAGTGATTAAGGATCAATATTTATTTATATTCATTAGAGAATGATATCACAATGTAACTCTCTTCAAAAGGTCCTTCATGGATATATGTCAAAAGAAATTTTGAAAAATGTATGATCCATCTACCATTCGATCAAAGACACATACTTGAACTAACTTTAACTAAAGGCTGTTCCTTGATCTTATCTAATCTTATTTCATAAAAGGCAACTAATAAATCTAAGGTTATGATGGAATTTTATGTGATCAAAGAAATCCTTTGCTCTTAACATTCTGGCACGCTCATTAATTTGAGCTGGTGTTGAATGTGGCAACACTCAACTAAGAGTAGCTTGCTAAACAACTTCAAATTGAAAACATGAACTAGAATAGTTGAACAATATATAAGAATAAAGCATGATTCATGTCTTATGTTTAATGAATATTCGTTACAGAAATAATAAACTGATAGTGTTACCATGGCTGTAGTACTTGGTAAAGTAAGGAGTTACTAAAACTCAAGGAACTAGTTGATAACTATAAAATGTTATAACTTGCTCTGGGAAGTGAAACGCAGCTAGAAGTCCACGTTGACGACTATTGGGAATAAGTTGGGAATGAGTTGTCACAATTAGCCAATGAATTGTCCTACTGGGAAAAAGTTGGACATTAGAAGTCCGATCAATGCTAATTTTAACGTTACTATCAAGGTACGATTCAAAAAGTTACACCTTGGGCAACGATGAGTAATAACTTGTAGTGATCTTTGATCAAATTATGATTTAAATATTGGTGATTTAATGTTTAGAGAAATAATTAGCGGAGATTAAACCTTTAATAATTAAGCATTAATTAATTAACGTGTTATTTAATGGTTTAAATGTTTTTTAACTAATTAAATGTCAATTAGTAAATCCATAAGAGTGTAAATGTAATTAAATGTTAATTACACATTAATTATTAAAAGTTAATAACTAAAAGGACTAAAAACGTAATTACGGGGGTGTAATGTGAAAATTGTTTTAATATAAAAGAAGAGGATTAAGGAAACCCTAATCCCAATTCCATATTGTCGTCAACCACATAGGCCCCCTAATTTGGTTCGACCGAACCACAACCACACAACCACCGTCAACCGCCATCGTCGCAGCCTTATGTTTCTGGATTTACGTTTGCAATGATTGCAAGCATTCTATCATGCACAAAATCATCTAGCGAGATCATTTTTACTACCGAGGTGTAAGGCGTTGAGCTTTATCGTCAAACTTATTAACTTTAACGTAAATATGGTTGATTAATTGTTTATTCGTGTGTGATTGGACACCTATCTAGGTTAGTTAATTAGATTTATCATTAAACACTTCCGTTTAACTTTTGATACAGAAGTTTCTATTTTTGACAACTTTAATTGGTTAAAGTTGATAAACGATACCAAACACTAAACAATTTCCACCACTCATTTTTATAGATCAAATATGAACCACTCATTTCCATAAATACACACACACACATACACATACACGCGCACGCGCACACACACACGTAGCCGCACACGCACACACACCCACACGCACACACCCACACACACACATACACACACACATTCACATACACATACACACACACATACACAAACACATACACATATACATACAAACATACATACATACATATACATGCATATATACATATAGAGGGTCAGGATCATTTCAGAACTTAAAAGTAACTCGAGAACTACGAGAACTAATCTAGATCGTTAGATTATCTAATCAATGGCTTATAATAATATTATAATTATTGTAATTAAATAAAAGATCAAGGAAATTAATTAAAAGAGAAAAGGGTAATATATGAATTTTATATTACTTCCTTCCAAAACTAACCCTATAATCTCTCGTTTTTAACTTTTAAATCACTAATAATGATCCTTCAATATCTCTATAAATTTTAACCATATCTCAATACTATTTTAAAAATTACTATATAACTGAAATAAAACTCAACAATTATCATTCAAAATATAAAAACCTAAATCACCACCGGCACCAACGTTTCTCATAACCTTCTTTATTGGAATTTGAGTTTTAGAATTATTTTCAATCATGAATCATCAGGCTCCTGCAATCTTTGACCATCCATCACTTAACATTCCATTAGTTTAACGCTTTATGGAGGAAAAACTGATTATTTGGTGTGCATCATTTAGTTTTCAATGAACAAAGCAAATAATTCAGTCAGTATTTCTTTCTTTTCTAATATATATTTGTTAAACTAGAAATCTTTTTCTATTGCTTATGTTAGATCTCAATGAATGAATCCCGACACATTAGCAAGAAAAGGAAGAAAATGTTAAAATCTAAACTATGTTGCTTTTCAAGTAGAAAGAGAATGCAGGAGAGCATAAAATTGAATGAAGGTATTTGCTTTGCTTTAAAAGAAGATACATGATAGATTGATAGGTGGTGTTTAATAATTTGCCTAATGATATATTGAATATTTTATGAACAAACACAAGTCAATAGACTTATATGTTAGTGTGTTTTCAATATGTATAAAAGATATATGATTTACGTATATGTAAAGGTAAAGGATTAACGAATGTAAATAGTTAATTTACAGATATATCTTCATGTCTTGAGTTGCTCATTTTCACTTAAATCTTCAAGTCAATTTACACTTATGTAAAACAACAATTTTACATATATGTAAAACAATGCAACTCGAGACATGTATTGTTTATGTATATGTGTATGTAGTAGAGGATCTGTTTGAGGATTTACGTATACGTAATTAGCATGATTTAAAAAATAAATGATTATTATAAACTATTCACGTATGTAAATAGTTAGTTTAGAAAATATACAATCAATATGAATATTTATATATATGTAAATGTACGTTCATCTTTATAAAGTTGTTTTATACAAATGTAAATAGTTATTGTAATATTTATATATAAATAAGTTACCATTCATATTCAGTAATTTATGTAACACCCCGAATTCTCAAAGAAAGTGGAGTTCTCGCGTAGAACATAGTTCTCGCACGACTAGAGGTTTTCGCGTGAGAACAACTGCGAGAGAGAGAGAAACACACTATAAATAGGCCCAAGCACCCAATCATCTCCACTTCATGCGAAAACCCCTGTTGTTGTGCTTCAGAAGCGAGAAGTTGGTGCTAAGTAGTGTTTAAGGTATGTATTCGATGATATTCGATGTGTTTATGCATCTATGAATAGTGTGTAATGATATTGCGCATGATTATGTAGTTTCTGATGGAAAGGATCCTGGTTCAGTGTTGTCCGTGTGCAAAATATCATAAGGTGAGTTCTAGACCCCTCTTTTTACTTGTTTTCCATATTTTGGGGCTAATATGCATACCTTAATGAATGTTTTGATAAAGTATAGTGGAATAGATTGTTATAGCACATTTTTGGGCGTTAAATGGTTAAAGAATCGATAACTTGGGAATGAAGCTTCGAACAGCCGAATAGTTCTCGTGCGAATGAGTATGTTCCTGCGCGAATGGTAAGTTCTCGCGCGAATGGTTAGTTCTCGCGACTGACGGTTATATTTCATAGTTCTCGCGTGATGGAGATAACTTGCATGGCAATTTGTCGTGCCTTGGTGAGTTCTCGCGCGAGTTATGATATTCTTGTGTTGATGTTCTTGCGTAAAACCATAGATAGATACGTGTATAGATAATCCCATTTAGCGTGCGATAAAGATAGTTTAACTAAGAACTTATAGCTAAAGAAATAACGTATATGTATTATTATTGTTAAAGGTTAAAGAAGATAGTAAAGTTACATGTAAAACGTTAAAGAACTTGAATAATATTTCAAGAACTGTTACTCGCTAAAGTACAACTGTGAAAACGTTAAAGTGTGCTAAAGAAGTCTTGCATGCACTACTTAAGGAGAATTTGCATTCATTGCAATCTCATATAAGAGCTATACTTTAGGTATTCTCACCTACTAAAGGAGTTATGCTTGGTGTATTCTCACATAGGAGCTATACTTTGGGTATGCTCACCTACTAAAGGAGTTATGCTTAGTGCATTCTCACATAAGAGCTATACTTTAGGTATGCTCGCCTGCTAAAGGAGAATGACATTCATCGTATTCTCACTTGATAAAGGAGCTAATCATTTTTGCTAAGCTCAGTGATAAAGTAAAAGAATAAATCTAAAGTACCGATAAAGTGAACATAAAGTAGCTAATAAAGAAATGATAAAGTAAAGCTAAAGTATAGTTAACGAACGAGTATTATAGTAGTTAAAGAAGCCTTACCCTAGGGTAAGCATAAAGTTAAAGAGTATGTACGGTTAAAGTATGGACAGGTGTATGTTTATGATTAAGTTCCGTTAAAGTAATTCGATAAAGTAAACCTAGAGCTCACTCAGTGTCGTTGACTTTTGTATGCATATTAGATTGACAGGTATGCTACAGAAATAAGAGGTAAGCTTGGCATGGATTGGGAAGCTACCTGGTATATGGTTAAGACTGGCATCCTGCATAGAATTTTTTATTATTAGTTAAAGTGGTCAATTTGATGTAAATACTTCAAATGATGACAATATTTTACTTTTCACTGCTTATATTAATGAAATTTGATGTTCGAGAACTTGTGTTTTTGATGTCCAAACCTAACTGTGAGGTTACCTGGAACAGGACCTTACAAGTTGGTATCAGAGCCATAGTTTGAGAGATTCAGACACTTCGATGTCTGAACTCGAACTGAGAATGGGATCGATTAAGGGATGCCAATGCCAGTAGCTCCATGCCAGGAAGTTTAAGTTAAAGATTATGACTGATAAAGGTTCATAGAGATTATAGTGCTCATGGTAAGATTAATAGCTGATGTGATCCAAGATAGGAAACATTTAGGACATGTAAAGTAAAGTAAGTAGTTAATTACAACTAGCCACTATCATTAGAAACTTACATTACTTGAAATGATCTAAACTATTACCTGGAATGATAATGTTGGTTTTTCATATCTTATAGAAAGCCATGGCTGGAAAGAAAGCTACTCGAGGAGGTGCTCATGGTGGTGTCAGGGGTAGGCCACCGGTCACCGGGATTCGAAAGTAGATGACTGAAAAAGTGCATATTGTCACACCCTCAAAATCCACGTGCGGGGTTTTGCCGCGAGGCGAGTGAACAAACCAGGATCTCAGTCATTAGTTACTAAGAATGACACTTTATGCAACCTTTAAAACAAATCAGAGTTTGAAACTTTAAAATATTTGCGGAAGCGTTTTGTAAATAACCCAAACACAAGGTACTAAATGTAAACTGCGCAAAACACGCGCCCAAACCAAATTACGTAAGTAAATGCTAAATTAAAAGTAAACAATGTTTGAATGCTTGACATGTGCGTGCTCCTATAAGCAGCTGCTAGAAACGACCTAAGAAAAGCATACTAAAAGTGTCAACATGATGGTTGGTGAGTTCAAGAGTTTGTAATCAATCATAAGTAGTTGCGTTAGTAAAGCATAAACAAGTGCATTGAAATAGATAGCTAGTCTAATTTCATTAGTAAAGAGCAATAGTGATTTCGCGATCGAAGCTGACTATGTTTGTCTGTTTGCCTCTCGCCACGACATACCAGGTCATGACGCTATTAGTAGTTTAGGACAATATTGCACCCGTTGACTTCCGGTCACCCGGGTGGGGCTTGTCAGGCCCAATAGTACTACCCAAAATTTCCCTCTAGATTCCTTAATTAACAATCCGAAAGTGTGAGGGCTTTCTATGGTATAACCCACTATGTCTTACCAAACACATGTTATAACAGTAAAGCTTTTTAAAACCAAGTATGCTTTCTCTCCCAAAAAGAGAAGTAAGTAAAAGTAGGGCATTGAACTCACCTGGTGTGCAAACGAATAATTGTAAAAGCTAATGATGAGTGAAAAGATAACCCTTCAAATGTTACCTAGAAAACACAAGTATATAAGTACATGTTCATAGAAGCTTAACAACCCTAAGTGCTCAATAAACACATTGACCCAAGGTTTTGGAAAATAATACTCATTAGACCTAGTTAACTCGTTTGACCTGTTGGTGACATGTCAAGTTAAGTTCTTGTTTGATCAAGTATAGCAATCCATCATACATGGTTATCACATAAGTTATTCACGTATGCCACATTACAAACCCTTAAGTGCTATAAAGCTCATAATACACCATGGTTTATCAAACAACACATATAAATCCCAATAAGTCCATAATTACAATTTTAACTAACACATCATGCATCATCATGATTCTATCAGAAATCCAACATAGTTCCATAATCACCTAACACCATCCATTACCATGTATATTCCATAAGAGCCTAAATTTCCAAAGTTGTGCATCAAGTATTCATACAACCTAAACAACACAATCTACCACCTTAGACATCATCAACAAACATTCTAACATGATCCTAACATCATAAACATGCTCAATTAACAATATCCAATGATCTACATAAATAAAGTTTCCCTTTCAGGAAAGTAACACCCAAAACCAATCTAACATCCAATTCTTTCATAAATTCACCAACTTTATGCCTAATCAAGTCCATAACAACCATCTAGACATGACTAACATCATCAATTCATCATAATTCATCAATATCATTCATAAAAGTTACTATTAATAGTAAGGTATGAACAACCACTCAATTTCAATCATAGATTCATCAATATTATACCTAATCTAGTTCATAGCATTCATAATCATCCATTTAACATAAATAATTCATCAAAACATAAATTCTCATGAAGAAAAGTTTCCACTTTTGGCAATGTATGAACTAAATGACAAAAACCATGGATTTCTTGCATAATCTACATAGATTAACATTCATACAACATAACTAACATCATATCATTATCAAAAAACATCAATTTTGACATTTCTTCATAATTTTCGAATTAGGGTTCCTCAAGAACCAAAAATCATAAAACTAATCAAAATCTAACCTTTTAATCTTGTAGTAATCAAGAATTGAACTTGCTAACTTGTTGTAATGCTCAAAACCAAGTAAAATTGAATGTTCTTGAAGTTAGAAGCTTGAAATCGCAAGAATGGGGATGGAGGGGATGGTTTCGGCCGAATGGGAGGGGAGGGGGCTAGGGTTGGGTTTTTACCAAATTTAAGTTTTGTAGTTTTTACAAATTAATCCCTCCTTGATCAAATTTTATAAAAAGTTAATCTTTTTAACATTTTTAACAATTTTAACTACAAAACACAAACATTATTAACCAACAATAATAATCATGTCTATTTTCCACTAATTACAAAACACATGAAATAAATATAACACGTTGTCACGTTACAAGGTAAAATTCACAAATAATATTTAAATTCACATATCACATAACTACAAATTAATAATCAACATTATTAATCAAGTTATTATCAGATAACCATTGTTAATTATTATTAAGTCACTAACGTTCAACGACAACTAGTGTGTGCTCACGACACGTGTATGCAAGACCTAACTGAACTAACGGAGTTTGGTAACGGAAAATTACCGGATGTCACACATGTGGACTTTGTTCACACTACTAGCGAGGAAAACTCTCATCATTTTGAAAAGAGGATTAGCTTGGCACCTATGGTTAGGGAGGCTTTTGCCAAAGAGGTCCACAAGATTCTTCATAGCATCATGCCTTCGATCATGCCCGAGGCTCTGAAGGAGGTAACCAAGGAGTGGACGCTGGAGGCAAAGAACAAAGCTAGCAAGAAAGATGGTGAGGAAACCCGGGAAGGCTCGGGGAAGGATAAGAAAGATGAGGAGGATGTAATTGAAGAGGGGTTAGCTAAAGGGTGTTCATATTGCATCTTCAAGGGTGCAATCCTCCATCCTTGGATGGCAAGGGTGGTGCTATTGCCACTCTCCAGTGGGTTCTGAGATGGAGGCGGTGATTGAGATCAGTGAATGTAAAGCTGACCAAGCTGTGAAGTTCGTAGCTCACTCATTTGTTGATGAAGCTATTCACTAGTGGAACACCATCAAGTAGACTAAAGACCCTCGTGAGTTCAGGAACTTGAAGTGGGATGACCTGAAAGAGCTGGTAATGAGAAAGTTCTGTCCTTAAAATGAGATCGACCGCGTGGAAAGAGAATTCTTGGGATTTAAGGATGGAAATTTGACCTACAAGCAATACACATCTCACTTCAATGAGATGGCTAGGTTAGTGCCTCACTTGTTGAGTACTAAGGAGAGACGGATGAAATGCTATGTGCAGGGTTTGCCTCTAAAGGTCAGGACGTATGTGAAGGCAAGTAGGCTAAATACCTTTGAGTCTTTGGTGGAGCTAAGTGGGATAGTTTATGACCATGTGGTGGCTGAAGAGCCGGCTAAGGAGGTGAGAAAGAGGAGTTGGTTAGGGAGTGTGAAACGAGAAAAGAATGAGAGGTCTGCTGCTCAGAAAAAAACGATGAAGGTGTAATCGTCCGGTGAGTGCCGAAAATATGGGAGAAAGCATGCTGGTGAATGCAGGCTTAGTTCAAGCCTTTGTTTCAGATACTAGAAGACGGGGCATTTCTCCAAGGATTGCCCTAATCTGATGAAGTGCTACAACTATGGCAAGTTGGAGCACTACAGCCAAGAGTGAAAAGAGGCGAAAGTGGTTGACTCAGCTAAAGGAAAGGAGACAGAGAAAGAGAAGAAAGCTAGTGACAAGCCAAGGTCCAAGGCTAGGGCTTTCACGATGACAAGGGAGGAAGCCAGAGCGGAACCTGATGTTGTGCAGGTATGTTTCTAGTAACAACATACTTGCTTCTGTTTTTTTTATTCTGGTGCTAGTAAGAGTATCATAGCTGCTACTTTCTGTGATATGATGAATATTAAGGCTAAAGAAATAGATCATGTGTTTGAAGCAGAAACTATGATTTGAAAGACTACTAAGATAAGTGAGGCCTTAGAGGATTATAGCATAAAATTGGAAGGTCATAGATTCCCCGCTAGGTTGTTTGTAATGACCCTAGGAGGATTCGATGTTATGTTGGGTATGGATTGGTTAGCCTCCTACGAGGCTAATATAGTTTGCTAGAGGAAGATGATTTAAATGAAAGCGCTTGATGGCAGCATAGTCGCGATTTATGGTGGTAAAGTCTGCGAAGTTCCAAAGATGATATCCATGATAAAGGTAGAAAGGTTCATAAAGCGAGGGTGTGGAGCATTCTTAGCATACGTTAAAGATGCTAAAGTTGAAACAGTAAAGTTGACAGATGTGCCTGTGGTGTGTGCCTTCCCAGATGTGTTCCCTGAGGTCTTGACGGAGGTAACACCCGATCGGGAGATAGAGTTTCAAATCGACCTTGTGCTAGGAGCTCAGCCCGTTGCTAAAGCGCCGTATCATTTGTCTCCGTCAGAACTGAACGAATTGTTAGCCCAACTACAGGATCTTCTTAATAAAGGTTTTATCAGACCGAGCATTTCTCCTTAGGGTGCTCCGATGCTATTCGTAAAGAAGAAAGATGATAGCATGCGAATGTGTATAGACTACAGGGAGCTGAATAAGCTTACGATAAAGAATAGATACCCGTTACCTAGGATCGACGATCTATTTGACCAGTTGCAAGGTGTAAGTTGGTTTTCAAGGATCGATCTTCGGTTGGGTTATCATCAGCTAAAGGTTAAGAAACAGGATATCTTTCGGACACGATACGATCATTATGAATTTCTCGTGATGTCATTTGGTCTAACCAATGCTCTTGCAACATTCATGGACTTGATGAATAGGGTTTGTCGTCCAATGCTCGACAAATCAGTGATAGTTTTCATAGACGATATCCTAATCTATTCAAAGAATGATGGAGACCATGCCTGTCATATTCGTGAGGTGTTGGAAACTCTAAGAAGAAAGAAATTGTATGCGAAATTCTCTAAATGAGTGTTTTGGTTATGCGAGGTACAGTTCCTGGGTCATGTGATTAATCCAGAAGGGATCATGGTTGATCTTGCTAAAGTGGAAGCTGTGATGCAGTGGAGTTCGCTAAAAGCACGTTTGAAATCCAAAGCTTTCTCGGATTGGCGGGTTATTACAGGAGGTTCATTTAGAATTTTTCCAATATTGCCTCACCGCTGATAAAGTTGACAAGGAAATATGTGAAGTTTGAATGGGGCGATAGTCAAGAGAATGCGTTCATAGAATTAAAGAGAAAATTGACGCAATGCGCTCACAGAATTATAGAGAAAATTAACAAAAGCTCCAATAAAAATGCTACCATAAGGGAATGAGGACTTGGTTGTCTATTCCGATGCTTCTTATCAAGGGTTAGGGTGCGTACTAATGCAACGAGGCAAGTTCATAGCGTATGCGTCCCGAAAGTTAAAGATTCACGAAGTAAACTACCCTACCCATGATCTGGAGCTGGCTGCTATGGTATTCACATTAAAAATATGGAGGGACTACTTATATGGTGCCAAATGTACGATTTTTACGGACCATAAAAGCTTAAAGTATTTCTTCGAACAGAAAGATCTCAATATGAGACGGGCCGCGAGAGCGGTACCAAATCGAGGCAAACTCTGAATACTAGATATGACCTCACCAATGTACTTAATTGTTCATATTCAAAAAGTCAAAATTCACTTTGAGATCAAAAAGTCTTATTTAAAAAGTCAAAACTAAAAGACAAAGAGGTTGATGTCAAAATAGCCAAACTATAGCTCTCTGCTTTACTTAGGATAAGGGAAGCAATTGTAAACCTCAAAGAGACCATTTTTGGGTTTATAACACTTGCACAAACATTGATTCATCTTTTGGCTCAACAAAAAAAGGAACAAAGAGAACTGTAAGTCGACAAAACAAACAGTAAAGAATCTAGGAAAAAACCCTAATTAAAGACGGTTGAAGTTAAAAGTGATCATGTGGAATTAGACAAAACCCTAGAATCAATAGAAGCCAATAAGCAATAACACAAACAAATTATATAATATAAAGATGCAAATCAACAAAACCCACCTACAGGCTCACTAACAACCAAATCCAAATGCAATCTTACCCAGGGTTGATGAAATTGGCACAACAAAAGGTTCGATACAACTGTAAAGGTTGAGAAAACCGTCGCAGAAGACCCCTTGTAACTACATCCACAAATCCTATTGCTCCCACCGCAAACTGTGGAGCTCAAGCCTAGAGACCCCATGCGTCCGCTCAGGGGCAGACCTACTAAAGGTTGAGGGGTAGCCTCCGCTACCCCTCAACTTTTTACGCGTAGTATTAAAAAAAAATTACGTTTTTATTTAAAAAAAATGTTTTTACGGTTTTACGTTACCCTTGAGAAAATATTACGTTACCCCTAATTTTTTTTAAACACAAAACTTTAAAGAAAATTGTAAATTTTATAAAAATTAGCCTAATATTTTATAAAAAATATTACCTTTTATAAAAACATTATAACAAATTAACCCAATTACCCAAAATACCCAATCAAAAGCCTAAGTGTTAATTAAGTTCAAATTTTTTTAAGCTCAATTAGTTTTTAAATGCCCAATATATTAAAAAAAACCCAATTACGTTTAAAAGAAGAAACACCCCCCCCCCCCCCAAAAAAAAAAACCCCGACTGTTGCTGCAA
The DNA here is from genome assembly GCA_025506505.1 of Flaveria sonorensis. NCBI lineage: Eukaryota > Viridiplantae > Streptophyta > Magnoliopsida > Asterales > Asteraceae > Flaveria > Flaveria sonorensis. The sequence continues at coordinate 38,664,003 of CM046426.1, read as the reverse complement.
AAAAGATAATCCATCGGCACATTATATACATTGCTTTGCTCATCAACTACAACTAGTGATTGTGGCGGTTGCAAAAAAGCATGAAGGTGTTAAAGAGTTTTATGATTACCTTAACATGGTTGTTAATACGGTTTTCTGCTTCTTGCAAATGAAAAGATATGTTACGGCGGGAGGCAAAAAGAAAGAGTGTGGAGGAAGAAATTCATTCAGGTGAGATTAAGACCAGAAAAGGATTAAATCAAGAGAGTTCCATGGTACGAGCCGAAGATACAAGATGGGGTTCTCATCAAGCAACAATCGTAAGTGTGCTTAAGTTATTTCCGGAAGTTGTTGACTTCTTCATTATGTTAAAGAAGAAGGAGATAGCACTCAACAACGAACTAGTGCAAAAGGTATTCTATCCTATTTTAAAAAACTTGAGTTTGTTTTTTATGCACACTTGATGGAACATGTTTTGGGACACACAAATATTTTATCTAAACATCTTCAAATAAAAAGTCAAGACTTATTAGAAGCAAGTAAGTTGATATATGGAACAAAACAAGCATTGAATGATTTAAGGCAAAAGGGGTTTGATGTTATGTTGGAAAAAATGACTTATTTTTGTGAAAAAATCATATTAAGGTGTTGGATATGATGGAAAGTTATGGTAACCCAAGAAACCGAAAGACTGTCATTACTAATCGACATCATTTTGAGGTTGAGATTTTTAATACGATTTTGGATATGCAAATTCAAGAATTGGGAAATCGATTTAATGAGGTATCAACTACGTTGGTAGAAAATATGTTGGGTTTAAATCCTTGTAATGGATTTTTAAAGTTTGACATATCTAAGATAGTGACTTTTTCTGAGATGTATCCGGTTGATTTTAATATGAATGAAAGAGGATGTATTTTGAGTGAGCTTAAGGTGTTTTATCACTCGATAAAAGAAGATGATAGATTTAAAAACTTGAATGGAATGTGTCATCTTGCTCGGCTAATAATGGAAACCGGAAAAAACCTATCTTTTCCTTTGTTTTATCGGATATTGAAGCTAGCATTGTATTTACCTATTGCAATCGCAACCATTAAAAGATGTTTTTCTAAACTGAAGCTTATCAAGACGGATTTACGTAATCGAATTGGGGAGGAATATTTGAACAATGCTCTAATATATGCGGTTGAAAGGGAAACGTTTGACGAAGTAACAAATGAGGATGTAATGCTTCGTTTTCAAGCTATGAAAAACCGAAGAGGAGAGTTCTAAGATTAATTTGGTATTTGTTTAACTTTCTTTATTATCATGTTTTTTTTTCTTTTATTTGTATTGATATACGGTAAAAAAAATTTAAATTACGTTACCCCTGAAATAGTTTTCTAGATCCACCACTGCGTCCGCTGCTTAATCATATCAACGCACGTGAAGAAAAGTTGAAACTCGATGGAATCGAAGGCTTATCGGTCATCAGTGGCGAGAATGAGATGACAATGAGGATAAAAGAGAAAAGTAGTGGAAACCTAAAGTAACTTCTATGGTCAAATATACACTCAATAAATTTTACTATAGCAACCCGATTGCTTTTTAATATATAGTATAATTAGAAAATATAAGGTAAAAATTCAACAAAAAAAGATTTTTAAATTAAAAAATATAATAAGTAATATTAAGCATTATTTTTGTTAATCAATATGATTAAATTGTAGAAGATCTTTTTGTTAAAAGGGTATTTTATACATGACCATTTTTGTTAACTTTTTTTAAGTTTCTCCACCTTTTTTAAAAGTGCATATATTTTATATATGATATTATTTTTATAATTAAAATTAGATCAAAAAAAACTTTTTTTATCTTTAAAATATAGTACCGCTATATAAAAAATACAAAGTTAGATTTTTTAGTTTATTTGATTTTTTCTTGTAATTGTGTTTTTCCGTCAGTTCATTGTGTTTTTTAAATGGTGAATTCTGAAAAATATAATGATAAAATAACATTGTTATGTACTTCTACTATGTAAAACACAATAATAAAAGAACAATAAACTTATCTAGTGCATTTAAAACAATGATAAAATAACATAAAATTATACAAAACGTAAAACGCAATAATAAAATGTCTTGTTGTATTTTTTCTGTTCGCTATTATGTTTCCCTAGCACTATTTTGTTTTTTTTTAAATAATAAATTCTAAAAAATATTGATATAAAAACATTTTTGTGTATTATAACACTAAACGCAATGGTAAAATAAAAATAATTTTTTATTATATATAATAAACATTGACAAAAATATATGAAATGATCTAAAACGTAAAACACAATTATAAATACATATATACATAACAAATGATGAAAAACATTTGAGACAATAACCTGCAAGATTTAACATAATGACCTGATATATTTGACATAATAATTTGATATATTAACACAATGGCCTAAAGTAGTTTTTAGCATTTTTAGATTAAATATTTTTTTTACTATTAACCTACCCTAAATATGTAACATCCTGAAAATTTAACTTGATGGAGTTTTCAAACTTCTAACAAGAATGGAGCTAGGAATGGAGTTTTAAGATCCATAACCAGTCAAAGAAAAACTCTTGACAAACTACATAAGAAAATGAAAACACAGTCATGCCAGAAGAAAAGTACGATTATGCCACAAAGGAGGCATGACCGTTCCAAGCCAAAAGTAAGGCACGACTTTACCAAAGGACCAGGCATGATCGTGCCACATGAGAGGCATGACCGTGTCAAGGGGAAAGGCAACCTTGATTTCCTATAAATAGAGGTATTTGGCCTCTCATTTTAGCCACAAACTCTAAGATATTGTCTTCCTAGTAAAGGATCAATGGACGGTTAGGTAAATTCTCTTCCCTTCTGCTAGGTTAGGCGAGGGTCGGGTCGGGTCGTGAACCTGAGGAGTATGCGGCTAGGATACCCGTACTATGTGCCCATGGACTAGTGTTTGCAAATAGGAAACCCGCAGGGCACACGCTATATGCCTAGGGATTAGTTGTGGGTTTAATACCCATAACAACATGATTTGATACCCGAGATAGGGTCACAGGTTGTGAACCCGTGTAATATGTCATACCCTCAAATTCCATGTACGGGGTTTTACCGCGAGGTGTGTGAACAAACCAGGATCTAAGTCATTAGTTACTCAGAATGACACTATATGAAACATTTAAAAACAACCTAGAGTTTAGAAACTTTAAAACTATGCAGAAGCATTTTGTAAATAAGTCAAACCCAAAGTAATGAAATGTATAATGCTCAAACACGCGCCAAACCATTATTTAAAATAAAATGTAAATTAAATCCCAATTACAAAACAACATTTATTCCGATGCATGCTGACCCGTGAGTGCTCTTAGGCGTTGCTGCTAACCCCGACCTGAGAATAGCATAGTAAAAGAGTCAACATAATGGTTGGTGAGTTCAAAAGTGTGCGTTTAGCATGAGCAATAACAGTTGTAAAACATAAAAAGTGCATTGAAATAGATAGCAAGTTTATATTCGTAAGTAATAACCATAGTGATTTCGCGACTGAAGCTGACTGTGTTCGCTTGTTTGCCTCCCGTCACGACATACCAGGTCATGATGATGTTTGTGTTTAGGACAATATTGCCCTAGTTTGACCTCGAGTCGCATAGGCTGGGCTTGTCAGACCTAGTAGTACTACCCAAAATTTCTCCACTAGTTACCATTATTAACGATCCGAAAGTGTGAGGACTTTCAAGGTATAAAAAGAGTCAACTTAAGAATATCATACTAAAAGAGTCAACACAACGGTTGGTGAGTTCAAGAGTGTGCGTTTAACATAAGCAATAATAGTTGTAAAACATAAAAAGTGCATTGAAATAGATAGCTAGTCTATATTCGTAAGTAATAACCATAGTGATTTCACGACAGAAGCTGACTGTGTTCGCTTGTTTGCCTCCCGTCATGACATACCAGGTCGTGATGATGTTTGTGTTTAGGACAATATTGCACCCTTTTGACCTCGAGTCGCACGGGCTGGGCTTGTCAGACCTAGTAGTACTACCCAAAATTTCTCCACTAGTTACCATTATTAACGATTCGAAAGTATAAGGACTTTCAAGGTATATCACACTATGTTACAGTATACACAACTTATAATAATAAAGCATTTGTAAAAGAGTATGCTCAAAAAGAGAGAGGTTAACAGTGGGGCATGAACTCACCTGGTGCGCCAATAAACAGAATAATGCAAAGCTACAGTGAATGGAAAGACAACCCATCAAAAGTTACCTAGAACACGTGAGTTTGTAAGTATTCATGACCAGAATGACTTTGCAGGATCAGTGTTGGTTTCATAACATAAGTTTATCTCACAAACTCACTTAATCTCACTCGGTTTGATGAAGCAGAATCTCTAACTAAGTTCACAAGTAATATAATAAGTTAATGAAAACAAATGAACACAAGAGTAGTTTTTCAAGATACTTGTATATATTACTTATCAACTCAGTATTACAAGACTCTTACGAGCATGATTTACAAAGTTACAATGAGAAACTATATATACTACTATCTACAGCCGGTTATACTTTGATAACCAGCTGAAATTTACAACTAGACAAATACTACATTTCTAGAAGTAAAGTATCTAAGATAAACTATTATCCTAGATTAGGTAGTCATGATAGGTCCATGACTTACCTTTTGGTTACCAACTAAAACTGGTAACTGTACTAACTGATAATGGGTGAATAGTAAATAAAAGTATGGTCAACTACATAGGCGTGGGAAAGCACCATGCAGTATATCAAAGGTTGCAGTGGATGTCAAACAAACCATACTTATATCTAATGGTTCATAGTTGGTTCTTCCGAAGCTAAATGGCTTCGGAAGAATAAGTTCTTTCGAGGCCATTTATACTTCAGAAGAATCAACTTCTTTAAAATCTTCTGTAAGTCTTTAGGACTTTATTCTTTGGAAGACTTTGTCTTTAGGATCTTCTAAGTTGTATACTTAGGAAGGAGGACTACTTAGTCTCGAAAGACTGAGTTCTTATTTCGGAAGTTCTTTAACCTTGAGCTTTAGAACATCTTTGACTTATCTTCAGAGCAGATTTGTCTTCGGAAGACCACTTCAATTGTACATCAAAATCTTCTAAGTGTTGTTTTGGTTGCACCAGCCTCATATGATCCAACAAACTCCCCCCTAGGCTGATGCTACCAAAACTTCACTTCCTTCTATTCCTCAATGTTTTCAATACCATGGAGAGTAGATATTTGTCTGTTTCTTCGTTCTTCCCTGATGCAGTGGTGAGGAGCTTGTACAAATCATCCGTAGATAATAAATCCAATCGGTGCTCTGGATGATGTGTACCTTTTGCTGCGTCCCTCTGAAGAGAGTTAGTTGATGCGAATTGTAGTCATATTCCTATCTAACTATATGATCCGAAGTTGGACCTTCAACCATCTGCATGAATGTTCTTCCTTTTCCGGTTGCACCTTCTTCTTCCTTTGCTCTCTTTTTCAACTCTTCTTCAGTCTTGGTTTTCTTTGTAAGCTCTTTATCATGAAGACTGCTCAGATGATTCCTGATATGACCAGCTCTCTGAGAGTTAGAGGGATTAGAGAATGGTCTCTCTACTAACTCAGCAATATCAAACCTGCTTGAGTGTAGCAAAGCAGATGTATCAAGTCTGTTCATTTGACCATTCTCCCTTTCCGCAGCAAAGCTGTGTGTAGCTTCATCGAACCTCCACTGGACAATTTGGCTTCTAGGATTGAGGGGATTGGTTGGCAGCTTGTCCCCTTTTTTTGTGTCCAGCAGAGTCACCAGTCTCCTTCTCAACTTCTTCTCTTCTTCATTAAGTGTGTTTGAGTTGGTTGCAAGAAGTTGGAGAGCTTGGTCTAGTGTTCCCCTTGGCAGAATAAGGAATGCATCTCTTGTGAGGGAACAGGAAGAGCCATCAGTCTATTTCATCTTAATTGACTCTTCCTCATAAGAGATATCGCTCAATGTTATGCAGTTGATGAGCTTCCTCTTGAACTCCTTGAATTCTTCTAAGGTCAGGGGCTTAGAAGGTTTAGAAGATGGTTTGGGTATAGATTGGGTTCTAGGTTGTGTTTTGGGTTTAAGTATAGGTGGTGGTGGTGGTTGTTAGGAAGCAGTGGGTGAGGGTGTAGGTAAGGCTGATGGTGTGGGTTTAGGGTTGTAAGGCTCAGTGGTTGGTACGGTTTTGATAGGGAAGGGAAAAGATGTGGGTGTAGGTTGTGGTTTAGGTGCTGGTTTAGGTGTTTGTTTGGGTGCCATCCTCTGAACACTTGGTCTTTGAATTACCTCCTGCCTTCTTCCTAAGCGAATGTCAACCTTGATGTCACTGACATGTCGCTGTAAGGTCTTCTTTGACATAGGACCCATTTGCCTGCTAGTGAAGCCATGGGCTTTGAGATAAACTTTCATCCATTCCTTATCTCTTTCACTCTTGGTAGCTACAAGCTTTGCCTCTTCCTCCTTCTTTTTCTCCCTTAGCTTCTCCCTGGCAGTCCTCTTCCTTTCTTTGTTGATTTGATCTTGCTCTTTATGAAAAAAAACAAGATCGTATCATAATCATGAGGTGCCAGCTCCTCCTGAGAATAGCCTCTAGAGCAGAGAAAGGCTATCCTCTCTGTCGTCTCCCTTCCATAGCCTCCTCCTTCCTTTTCCTCTTCTCCTCCTCTAAGGCCAACCTTGCTGCTTCCTCCTTTTCTTTTTGTAGCAAGGTTGCCTTCTCCAGCTTTACAAGCTCATCAAGTGGGAGTAGAAGGAAAACTTCATTGACTACTCCCAGGCTGATGACCCTGTCTATAACCTCCATTCTCTTTTTGTTGTTGATACTTTCTTGAGTGGCTGCCGCTGCTTTGCTACTTGCACCCAACAGCTTCCCAGTATCAATTCTTCCCTTCTTCTTAAGCTTTTACAACCTTTCCTCCTCTATAAGCTGCTCAGCAGTGAGTTTCCTCTTCCCTTTAGGATCATAGGAAGATTTAGCCTTTGGAAACTTAGGTTTAGAGGATTCAGGTTGGGGAGAGTGGGGTTGGACTTGTGGTGTTTGAGATAGAGGGGTTGTAAGGAAGTCCTCACTATTTACCTAAGAGGCTAGGTCAAGAATGGCCCCTGTGATGAACAGATCATTAGACAAGGAAGACAGTTCAATAATTCCTTCCGCAGCTTGGATTTTACTTTGGAAGAGACTTGAACTGCACTACCTGTCCCTTCTAAATCGGTTGCTGGGCCATGAGTCTGTATATCCCCTTCGAAGTTAATCTCAGGTTCAATAGAGACCTTAGGTTGACCAACTTCCTCTTCAGAGCTAGGTGGTGCGCTCATCCTTTGAAGCTCTTCAGCTCCAAAGTAGGCAACGACTACATCAGGGGAATGTTGTTCATGGGAGGAGCTTATCAGAAATGTGGTTAAAAATCTATTGAGTTCGATAAGCATCCTTAGGTCCACTTGAATAGTAATAGGAGCTGGTTGAGGGAAGATGGCTGCAGGGTGTTGTTGTGTAGGATAAAAAGAAGATATGGCATCAAAGGAAGTTGTTGTGATGGCAAAAGCTGGGTTCCATATGTCCTTGTTCCTGTACATTCTCCCCCTTTTTGGTAGCATCATCTTGAGAAGTAGATAAGCTAGATGAAGAACTTAAAGAAACCTGAGTATGTACATGCCTAACAGACTTCTCGATCTGTGTCTCAGCTAGTTTAGCCTAGAGATTTTCAATCTTAAGTTGCTGAGTGGCAGACCTGTCCTCTAAAGTCTTAACCTTTAATTCAAGGTTTGAGACTTTAGAAAGGAGGTCTCTGATAATGAGTTTCAAACTACCCTCATATTCTTTTGAAGAATCATTAGGAGATGAGATAACATACCTAATATGTTCATCATCATCACCAGTAGTGTTTTCTTGGCGCCCTGGATACCCTTGCTTAGTGATGTCTCTTGTAGAGGCATCAGTTGGCAAGGTTGCCGTAGACTCAGTCTCAGTGATGTTACCATTGTCCTGAGAGGTTAGTGAAACAGTCTCAGTAGTGGTAGCTGAGCCTACAAGAGTCACATTCATACTAGTTTGACTCACCTCAGTTAGGTTTAGCTGATGTGGGCTACATATTAGAGGTTCCCTGGGGCTCAGTTGATCTTGAGAGTGGTGTGGAAGATCAACATCATGACCCAGATGAAACATAATATCCTCACCAGGTTGGGTTAATAGGTCAATAAAGGTTAGAGAAGTTATATCTAGTGACCTCGGACCTTGGTCAGTATCTAATGGCTCCTCTGTAATAGCAGTTGAACTAATGATATGGCTGTCCCTTTTTGGCTGCTCAGGGGAGTGTTGAGACTCACCCTGAGGGCTAATGGTTTGGATTGTGGGCTCGTTAGGTTGAGACTGAGGAGACTCAATGCTGATATTGAGGTCAATGGTGGAGGATGGTTGGACCTCTGGCTGAGTGGGAGCGTAAGTTCCACTCTAGCCTTTTTGGATTGAATAGAGGGGACCTGATCAAGCAGAGTAGATTGATCAGGGGTTTGTTTGGGTCATCTTATATAGGTGATCTTGATTAGGTGGGAAGAAGTAATTAGCATTGGAGTGGTGGTGTCTGGTGTGGGTTCATCACCTGCTGGGCTTGCAGGGATGTCACCAGGAGCCTTTGGCTCAAGCATACCAGGAAGAAGGTCAGTGAATCTTCCAGTGAAGTTGGTGGACATCTTCTTTGGAATTTTGAAGATGCCAGGCCTTATGTGAGGGACTAGTAGAACATCTGCACATTATAGTTTGTCCTGGTCTAGCTCACAATTGATGATGTGCAGAATGAACTAGGGATACATGTAGAATGGATCCCGGGTTAGATTGCCTCTTAAGTTGTTCAGCACAAATTTTGTGTTGTTGAAGCGCATGCCCTTTTCCAAACCATGGACTAGGTAGCCCAAATCATATGGGATTTGATCCCATCCCCCGGACTTGTTGGATAGGCAGTGCAGGACGATGTGCAGCAAGAACTTCCAATTGTATGAGAAGTTATAATTATAGATGGTTTACCTGCTCACATCGTCGCATATCCCATCTGAATATAGGTATTCTCCAACTCATATTTGGGGAATTCAGTAGGGGCGCCCTCATCATGAAGCTCCAAATGCTCCCTGATGGTTGATTCAGTTATTGTGATCTCCTGCCCGCAGATCCTCGATCTGATGACCCTTTCATCGTTAATCATCTCACTTCGATCATTGGCCCAGAATTCAGCCATATGGTTTGAATAGATGGTGGGGTTAACAGTGAGGGCAGTAAAGTATGTTGATTGTGATAGAAATTCAACAATAGGGGCAAAATCAACATCCTTTGAAGAATCAAGGATGGCGACCTGGTTATGTTGAGGATTTAAGGCCATTGTTTAAGGGAGTACTATTTGATTGAAGGAATTTGAGAGTGAGTGAAGAAGATAACAGAAATTTAGGGCTTTTGCAGTGGTAAAGAATTTAAAGAAAGAGAGTTAGAAGTTTTTAAATGGGGGTTAAAAAGCCAAACCGATAAGGTGAAAGGACTATTTGGGTTTCGATTTGACATGGGCGGTAAGATAAACCATTTAAAATATCCCGACAATCATCAATAAAACTTACTTTTTATAGAGTGGGCCCAAAGATTTCCGTTACATAGTAAAAAGTTTTTGTTCTGAAGGTAAAATTGCTTCTGAGAGAAAACACTTGTGTTTCTCAGTAATGTCTTCCGAAGCCATTTTTGCTTCCGAAAGCAAACTATGTCTCAATGACAAGTTTGCTTTTGAGAGTACAGTCTTCTTTTGAGAAAAGAAGTTAGTAAGCTTCAGAAGTAGATTTAATCTATGATTAAATGTTCTTTCGAGGCTAAAAACTCTTCGGAAGAGAATATTTATGCAGAGGAATTTACCTTCGGAAGATAGATAAAGTTCTCTTCCAAGGGTAAATTTCTCTTCGGAAGAATTTATACTTAGAAAAAGTTTGAAGAAAACCTTCTTGTAACAGGGCTTAGATTGTATGTAGACAACATAGAAAAGACATATTAAAGAGGTTTTTCAAAAGAGAAAGACTAGTCAATGTTAATCATCCCAATAGTTGTAATTAAATACTTGAATGTTTATTCATCAATGGCTTTGGTGAACAAATCAGCATATTATTCACTTGAATTGACTTTGACTAGTTTGATTAGATTTTTCTCATGAATATCTCAAATGAAATGGTACCTGATGTCAATATGTTTTGTCTTAGAGTGCTTGACTAGATTTTTTGTGATAGATATGGAACTCTTGTTGTCTATCTGGATTGGGGTCTCCATCAGGTTGAAACCATAATCCAGCATCTGATTCTGAATCCAAAGCAGTTGAGCACAGCAGCTTGTAGCGGTAATGTACTCAGCTTCAGCAGTAGATGTGGATACACATGATTGCTTCTTGCATTGCCAGGAGATGATCCTTCCACCAAGAAATTGACATCCTCCTAATGTAGATTTCTTGTTGATATTGCGGCCACCATAATCACTGTCCATGTAACCATAAAGGTTAAAATCCTTATTCTTGGGATACCAGAGACCCAGTTTGGGAGCTCCTTTGAGGTATCTAAGGATTCTCTTGGCAGCAATTAGGTGAGACACCTTTGGAACAGCCTGATATGTTGCACAGATGCAAGTTGCAAACATGATAGCAGGTCTACTTGCTGTGAGATACATCAGAGTCCCAATAATTGCCCTGTACTGATGCTGATTAGTATCCCCCCCTTGGAATTAGGACAAAGATTGTGATTTCTGGGTGTAGGTGTCTTGGCTGGCTTACAATATTTCATCTGAAATCTCTCTAAGATGTCCTTTGACATACTTAGATTGATTGATAAAGAACCCTTCTTCCATATGCTTCACTTGAATTCCCAGGAAAAAATCCATCTTTCCCATGGAACTCATCTCAAACTTCTTTCTTATGATGCCTTCAAAGTCTTTACACATTTGGTCATTTGAGGATCCAAACATGATGTCATCAGTATAGACTTGAACAAGCAACATGTCTTTCCCAAATTTCTTTATGAACAATTTCTTGTCTATGGTGCCTCTGGTGTAGCCATTCTTTAGAAGAAACTAAGACAGTGTCTCATACCACAGCCTAGGTGCCTAATGCAACCCATAAAGCGCTTTATCCAGTTTGCACACATAGTTGGGGTGTTGGGGGTCTTCAAATCCAGGTGGCTAGCACACATAGACTTCTCTATCAATATCCCCATACAAAAATGCACATTTGACATCAAGTTGATAGACTGTGAAGTTCTTGGATGCTGAAAAAGCAAGGAAGATTCGCACAGCCTCAAGTCTTGCAACAGGTGCAAAGACATCAATGTAATCTATGCCTTCCTCCTGTGTGTATCCTTGAAAAAAAAGTCTTGCTTTGTTCTTGATGATCAACCTATCATCTCTTTTGTTTCTAAACACCCACTTAGTACCAATGGGGACTTGGCCAGGTGGCAATAAACATAAGTTCCATACCTTTTGCCTCTTGAACTGAAGCAACTCCTCTTTCATTGCTTCAATCCAATTGTTGTCCCTGAGTGCTTCTCCCCCCTTCTTGGGTTCTATTTGAGAGAGAAAGCATGAGTACATACAGACATTCCTATTGTGGGTCAGACTTCTTATTCTCACACCTTCTAAGACATCCCCAATGATGTTCTCAGCTAGATGAGTGGTGTGTATCCTGAGCCTAGGAATCATATCTAGTTGTATAAATAGATCCAGGTTTGAGAAGTTTTGCTCAGGATTTTGAACACCATGACTAGCTGATGTCTCACACTCATTCAATGAGGACTAATTGAATGAATGTGTGACAGCATCAATGGTATTTTGCTGTGAAGTAGTATCAACAGTTGCCTGTTCCTCCAGATTTCTGCCTTCATCAGCTTGGTGTTAAATGCTAGAGTTGTCAGCTATTGAGTTATTAGGCTCAATTACCTGACAACTTGTTGACGCTCCCTTGTTTCCTGAGATATTTATGCTTTCATGAATTCTAGTTGAAGGACTTTGATCTTCAATTCTTCTTGGAGAACTAGGAATTGGTTTGGGTAACTCAAACAGTTGATCTTTATAGATGTCACTTTGAGTTCCTGTTCCTGCTGAAACATTCTCACAAGATGGATTAGAATAGTTTGAAAACAATTCTAAATAAAAGATATGATCAGGACCATTTCCCTTGACACAAGGAGTGTGCTCATTGACAACAATGTTGGATGATTCCTCAAATTGTTGATTTTTAATATTATACACTCTCTAAGCAATAGAGGTTGAGGAATATCCAACAAAGATAGCATCATTCGACTTTTCATCAAATTTTGCTAAATTGTCTTTTGTGTTAAGTATGATGCACCTGCTGCCAAAGGACCTAAGAAAGCCAATGAATGGTGGCCTCTTGTTCCATAGCTCATAGGGGGTCTTTCCATAGGGATTAACAATCAGAACCATGTTCTGCACATAACATGCAGTGCTAACTGCCTCTGCCCAGAAAGTTAGTGGCAGCTTTGAATTATCTAACATAGTTCTTGCAGCCTCAATAAGTGTCTTGTTCCTCCTCTCAGCAATACCATTTTGTTAGGGAGTTCTAGGAGCACTGTATTGTCTGGCAATCCCCTTTGAGTTACAGAATAAGTCAAGAGCTTGATTTTTAAACTCAGCCCCTTGATCACTTCTAATGATTTTTACTATATGAACCTTCTGATTTTCAATTTTAAGAATAAAAGATTTTAAAGTTTTAGTAGTTTCATCTTTAGTTCTTAAAAAGAAAACCCATGTAAATCTTGTAAAATCATCAACAATCACAAGGCAGTATGATTTCCTTCCAATGCTCATTATACTTGTGGGACCAAAAAGATCCATGTGCAATAAGTGTAATGGGGTGGTGATAGAGTTAACCTCTTTGGATTTGTGAGTGACCTTGTGTTGCTCCCTTTCAGACAAGCAATACAATTATCTTTATAGAAAAACTCCTTTTTAGGAACACCATGTACCAAATTATTTTTAACCAATTTATTTATGGTTTTAAAATTAACATGGCACATTCTTTTATGCCAAAGAGTTGACTCATCACCATTTGCTTTGGAAAGAAAGCATGATACTTCACCCAATAGGGAAGCATTATTCATATCCAGCTTGTACATATCCCCTTTCCTGGGAGATCTAAGAAGCACCAATTCCTGAGGAATTATCATCCTGGGTTTGAGGATAATGCACTCATGCTCTGTGAAAAGCATTTGGTGCTTTTGATGATAGAATTAAAAAACACTTAAGAGATTGTGTTCAAGCTGTTTGACAAAATTTACTTTGTCAACTTTTAACTTACCATTGGATACACTAACTCTACCAGAAATGCATCTTCTGGCTTCACCTCCAAACTGAACAGGACCTCCATCAAAATGTTCAAATTGTTGTAGGATAGATCTGTTCCCTATCATGTGCCTGGAGCATCCACTGTCCACAATCCATATATTTCCATTCTTGACATGTGGATATCCCTGCATATAAGGTGAAAAAATTAGTTACTATTGGAAACCCAAGCCTTGTTGGTCTTGGGCTCTTCTAATGTAGATGATATAATTGAACCAAAATGTATGCATGGGGGTTCAATTATGGTTTGCGAAGAAGTGGCTTTGGCTACAACATCTTTTCAGATCTTCCATTCCATCCTCTGGTTGATCACTATAGATGAGCCAGATGAGGCTTGAGCAACATGACTTGCTTCCGAGGCTTCTTTCTTCTCGAATGAAGTTCTCACCACCTTTTCTTCCGAAGTAGTTTTCTTCTCGGAAGGTTTCAAAGGATTCTTTTTGTTTCTTTGTTTGTTCTTTAGCTTTTCTTCAAAAGCTATTTTCCTTTTGGAAGAATAAGCTTTTTTCGAAAGTAACTTGGCTTCGGAAACAAGCTTTCCTTTCCTTAGCACTTGGACCATATGGTAAGGTCCAAATGTGAAACCATCCTTGACTCCTTCTTTCTTAACATTGGTTGCAAAATGTGTGCTTGCTAGATTGTAGTAACAATCTTTAGCCATGTGGTTATGCAGACCACAGATTATGCACTCAATATTATTCTCGATGGGGCATGAGGGCTGTTGTTTCTTGCACTTCTTTTCTTCTTCAGCAACCTTCCCCTTCAATTTTTGATCCTTCAGCTGGATAGGAGTGCTGGTACTACACTCTTTTTCTGAATCAGAACTTCCAACCACTTGGAATCCAACTGAAATGAATACACCCTTTTGCCTTGAGCCTATCTTCAACTTAGTCTCAGCCACCTTTTTTGTAGTTTTTCTTGCTGCCCTGATTTTGTTCTTCCTGGCTTTGGTGGTTAGGGGTTGATCAACAACTGTGGGGATAAGGTTTTCTACTTTATCCTTCCCTATGGTGTTCATCATTGTTGCATCATTCTTTTGTTCATTGGGTTGTGGGTCAGCAGTTGGAATCTCTTGCTTATTAGTACCACATCTTGGCTGTCTAATAGACACATAAGAGTATGGTGGAGCAATTTCATTGGTTCCTAACCCACTTTTGTTTTGATAACACACCTTTGAGTGGGAGGATGATCCAATGTTGGTGTTAAAGATATGTTCTTTAATGACATACTTCTTTGCTTTAGCCTTAGCTATTACTAGCTGGGCTTGAGCATCAGTTAACTTAGATATTAAATCTTTTATTTAAGCCCTATAGTTGGAATGTTCATGTTTTAAAGAGGACCCAGTTTTCTCTAACTCTTCAATTTGAGTTTGTAGTAAGATTCTGCTCTCCTTAAATCAGATTTTAATATGTTTAAGGACTTAATATCAGATTTAATCTCCATGTTGTATTCCTGATACAACTTAACCTTAGCAATACAGGCTGGAGTACAGAGATGTTCATATACCTTACTATCTTCATTTCCAGCCATGAGAGGTTGAGCAGGAGTGACATCTTGCACCATGAAGCTCCTTCAAGTTCTTGAGCAATAGCTGGAGTCTGTTGTTCAGTAGGTTTGGCTATAACTTTTAGGGTAGCAGGGTTTGGGAGGCTTGAGCTACTCCAGGATTAGATCTAGGAGCCTTGCATTCCCTTGCAAAGTGACCAACCTAGTTGCAGTTGTAGCACATGGCCTTTGACTTGTCAAACCCAAATTTGATGTTTGTTGGGTTTTAAGGGAATTGCCTTCCAGTTCTTTAAAAGAACTTCTTTGCTTTGTAGGTCAGAAGAGCCATCTGCTAGACAATGCCCATATACTCAACATCATCTAGGCTAAAACACTCTAGATCATCAAAGCAGAATTGAAAATCTCTAGAGTGCTCACTCCCTGAAACAAAAGCACAACTATCCTGGAAAGGATTTTATTAAACCTATTTAGACCAGGGTGTCTCAGGGAATGTGATGTATGGCCTAGAAGAGGATAATGGCTGTTGGGAGTAGTTCAGGTACAATTGGGGCTAGGGAGTTCCTAAACCTTCAGCAACATGTAAAGCATTGCTAACAGGAAGGTTTGAGGTTCTGTTCATCTGATGGCTTTTCTGAGTTTCCATCTCCATACGGTATCCATTAAGGATTCCATATAGTTCAGTCATGGTGAGAGTGTTGAGATTCTCATTTCTCTTGATTGAGGCATAGTAGAAAGTCCACTCATGAGGAAGTGCACTCATGAAATATTGTTGGTCTCCTTGGATTCAGTAGAACTAGAGTACATCAGCTTCAAAGCATCAAATAGTTCTTTGGCAGTCTCGCATTGCTTAAAGCCTACCATTATGAAGTTTGGTATAGCTGTGAGCAACATAGTCATGGCTTTGTAGTCAATGTCTATCTTCTTGAAGTCTTCATCAAAGTAGTCTTCAACAGCTTTCTCAATCATGGAACTATTACCAGCTGGGGATTCCACCTTTGGTTGGTAAGGACCATGAGTGACTGATCTCCACATGCGGCTGTCTTGATACTTGATAAAGCCTTCAATATGTTTGCACCAGGTTCCAAAATCATAAGAGGTGATGATCAGAGCCTTGGTCATGGTTCCCATCTCAGACTCAGAAAATTTCTGGTTAAGAGCCATTTGAGTGAAGTGAATAAGTGTAAAGAAACAAGGGTGATTTGGGATGGTCAGATCTCACAATCAAGAGCCTAAAAAGCTCTAATACCAAATTGCAGGATCGGTGTTAGTTTCACAACACAAGTTTATCTCACAAACACATTTAATCTCACTTGGTTTGATGAAGCAGAATCTATAACTAAGTTCACAAGTAATATAATAAGTTAATGAAAACAAATGAACACATGAGTAGTTTTTCTAGATACTGGTATGTATTACTTCTCAACTCAGTATTACAAGACTCTTACAAGCATGATTTACAAAGTTACAATGAGAAACTATATATACTACTATCTACAGGCAGTTAAACTTGGATAACCAGCTGGAATTTACAACTAGACAAATACTACATTGCTAGAAGTAAAGTATCTAAGATAAACTATTATCCTAGATTAGGTAGTCATGATAGGTCCATGACTTACCTTTTGGTTACCAACTAAAAGTGGTAACTGTACTAACTGATAATGGGTGAACCGTAGATAAAAGTATGGACAACTACATGGGCGTGGGAAAGCACCATGCAGTATATCAGAGGTTGCAGTGGATGTCAAACAAATCATAGTTATATCTACAGGTTCATAGTTGGTTCTTTCGAAGCTAAATGGCTTCGGAAGAATAAGCTCTTCCGAGGCCATTTATACTTCGGAACAACTTCTTCCGAATCTTCTGCAAGTCTTTAGGACTTTATTCATAGGAAGACTTTGTCTTTTGGATCTTCTAAGTTGTATACTTCGGAAGGAGAACTACTTAGTCTTAGAAGACTGAGTTCTCACTTCGGAAGTTCTTCAACCATGAGCTTCGAAAGATCTTTGACTTGTCTTTGGAAGAGCAGCTTTATCTTCGGAAGACCACTTCAATTGTACACCAAAATCTTCTAAATGTTGTTTTGGTTGCACCAGCCTCATATGATCCAACAGGTTTAACAGATCCTAAGTGCTCAATAAATAGGTTGACGCAAGTGATATGGAACATAATAACACAATTGACCTAGTTGACCCACT
Organism: Flaveria sonorensis; assembly: GCA_025506505.1. Classification (NCBI taxonomy): domain Eukaryota; kingdom Viridiplantae; phylum Streptophyta; class Magnoliopsida; order Asterales; family Asteraceae; genus Flaveria; species Flaveria sonorensis. The sequence goes on along the minus strand of CM046426.1, from coordinate 38,646,921 downwards.
TGACCCATTGGTGACATGTTAAGTTGAGTTGTTGTTTAGCCAAATGTGGTATCATATTAACTGATTTTGTAGATTATCACACCAACTATGCACATAAGTCATATTATCAATTTTAAATCCCATCAAGATCACTAGACTAGCTTAGGTTATCATACAACACATGCAAATTCCCAATAAGTCATCATGCTCAATAATAAATACAAATAATTCCTAACTAACAACTCACATAAAGTTTATTCACGCACAACATGCCATGTGAAGCCACTCACGGCTACACACCTTAAACCCTGCTAGTCCTACTAACTAGGGGCCTCAGATTCGCAGTCATGTATGATACTCATCATCACAATCCCACATGTATTTCATAAAATCAAGAAATCAATTCTATAATACTCTAATACCATAATTCATCACAAACCCATAATCTTGCACATAACTCATCATACTTGCACATTTTCCAAGAAAACCTAGCTTTTCCCTAAATAGTTCATCAACCATCCAATTGACCCAATCAACATATTCGAACACATTAGACATCATCAATAAACATTCTAACATGATCCTAACATCTAAATCATGCCCAAACCATAAGATCACACAAGTCTCATTAACAAAGATTCCATTTCAGGAAAGTAACATCCAAAACCCATACTTTCATCAATTTCAACACAAATCCATTGTTCACATACCTAATCAAGCTCATAACAATTATATTAACCCATTTAGCATCCACAATTCATCAAAGTTTGGATTTTTCATGATCAAAAGTTTTCCCTTTTGGCAATGTATGAACTATATGATCAATCCATGGAATTTTTGCATAATCATCATAAACCAACATCAATATAACATAACATACAACATAGAATCATCAAACAACCATAGAATTTGACTTTTTCATATGATTTTTGAACTAGGGTTTAACATGGATCAAAACTATGAAAATATTGTTAGAAACTCACCTCAAAATTGCAAGTATGTGTGTGTGTTTGTTCTTGGCCGCGCAAGGAGGGTGGGGAGGGGATTAGGGTTTGTTTTTTTTTAATTTAGGTTAATTACAATTTTGCTAATTAAACCCTCATGTTAGTATTTTAAAAAAACTAAGCTTTTAACCCCTTTTAATTAGTTTCTAATCACATAACACATGAATTATTACCAACTAGTAACAATTATATATTTTAGCTAGAAATCACTACACATGGATCACATATCACATGTCGTCACATTGTAAATCGAATTTCTTAAATAATACTTAAATTCATGAATCACATAACCACATATTAATAAATAAAATTATTAATTAAGTTATTACTTGTTACACAAGGTTACTTATTATTAAGTCACCGACGCCCAACGACAAGTTGTGTGTGCTCAGGACACGTGTATGCAAGACTTAACGTAACTAACGGAGTTTGGTAACGGAAAATTACTGGATGTCACATAATACAAGTAAGATACTTGTAGGTAATCCCTGCTGGGATTTGGATATAGTGCTATACCCTTAATCCAATGAGTTGATCTAGTCAGGGTAATGTAGTATGGACCTTCATTTGATGGCATTGTAATACCTGAAATATATGTACTTGTGTCAGAGGTGGTTTATTAGAAAGTATGTGCGATCATATGATTGCTAAGAGCTAGTTAAGGTGAGTTCGTTTAAATGTTTTCTCAAATAGGATTTATGCATTGTTAAAAAATACCCTTAATTAATGTTTTATATTGTTTTCACCAGTATAACATAGATACTGACTTAAATATTACTTGGGTTTAGGTCATAATTTAAGTAGTGCAAACGTGAAAACAAGTTTTTAGGATATGTCTGTAAAATCAAGGAGATTACACCAATATATTTATCTTAATCCATCATACATGAAAGGAATGATGATTGGAATGGTAAGCACACACACACACACTAGTCAAGATCAATTTACAATCATGTAAATAAAGGTTTCTTCTCTCGTTACATAATTGGTTACAATTTTTGTAAGTTCAGAAATTGATATGTTCTCTTAAAACAAAAGCTAAGCAACTATTTATACTACAACTTGAAGGTTTCGCTCCAGTTCCAATGTTCTCTCTTCTAGATGTTTGTGCACGGCTTGATATTCTTGTATGATCCTTAAAGTTTTCATTTAACATAGTTTTTGATTCCTAGGCCTCTAGGTATAACCTCCCTCTAGGCTCGATGAATCAAAACAATCAAAAGTCAACATCAGCACACTTATAATCACCTTCATAAGCATACATTTTATGAGATGGATGATAAATTTATCAATTTGGATGGATGATAAATATGTCCAAATTGAGCTCCTATAAAATGAAAAAATTTATCAGCTTCAATCAGGCATACTTGAAGCTTCATCAAATCTTCTTTTCCAAATTTGAGCAAATCAATAGATCTACCACTTTGAATTCTTTATCAATACAATAAATTATAGCATGACCTGTTTTCTTTTCATAAACCCATCTCATCAGCTTCGCCAAACTATTTACAAGAACAAATGAATGTATTAGAACCTTGTTCATAGTCTTAGGATGATTATAAACTTTTATTGTTATTGGAGTATTGGGTGTTGGGACCAGTTTTGTTCTCATCTTTTATCACTTTGGATTTAGCAGTCTTGATTCTGAAAGTTAGACTTGCTTTACTTCCATATCCAATTAGCCTTTCCGTAATTGCTTGGGTTCAAAAATGGTTATCTTCCTATAGCATACAAATCAACTGCACACAGAGTATGAAAATCATGCTCATCTCTGTAATACTCTATTGTGCCAGCCTGCCTTTTGATCACATATAATATCTTCTCATCATCATACATCCAACTTAATACTAGTTTTGAATTACCATATCTTGTATTTGGTTTCAAGTATCTTACATAGTGTTTTTCTTTAAAAGGATGAAGAGCCTTAACACTAAGATTTCCAATCTGCATTATTGCTCGTGTACTAGTCTGATCAGATATCTATCGATATATCTATCTGTTTAGCATGCTCAACTCATAAAGATTATGTTATCTCCCCTTTTTCTAACTAAACATCTTCATCAAGGGCTTTCAAACTATTTATAAAGATGTTTGTATCTTCTATCTCTTCTACAAGATCATCAAAATCACCAAACTCTTCATCAAATCATTCTATAGGCATTTGTTGTTGAAACATATAGAATTTTTTTCTTGTATCGACTCTTCAATCCAAGATCAATAGGATTATAGGCTTTTGACTCATTTGGACTTGGTCTAGAGACATCTTCGCTCCAGATTCACTAAGTGGACTTGTAGTGTTTCCCACATCTTCTCCTTGATTGTGATCATCATCATCACCATCATCCCCTTTCTTAGGCTGATCATCACCATTTCCTTCATCATCCTCTTCTTTTTCACTATCACCATAATAAACTATATCAATATAATCCTCATCCTTTCCTAAATCACCAATTGACTCACTTTGATACAGGAGTTTCAACCAAACATTCACAAGCTCCGGCTTCATTTGTGGTTGTTTCTAGTTTAGTCCTAATTGTAGTTACCTGTTCACTTGTCTTAGAATAAGCTTGAATATCCTCATTTATCTCAGACTTAACAAAATGTTGACCAATGAATTTACCAACTTCTTTAGCTTGATTAGGTTTAGCACGTTTAGTTTGATTAGTATTTTTAGAGGTTGAAGCTCTTATCAACTTCTTTAAAATTTGTATGTAATCAAACATGAACTACATTTAACTTTCTATTGTTTTTATTCTCACTTTCTTCGATGTTGACTAACTATCTAACTGCAAAATCTCTATCTACTTTGTCTTTTCATATAGTTCTTTCTCTAGATAAGTCATCCGATGTTAAAGAGCAGCTGGGATATCAACTGGATTTTTTGTTAAAGTACTTGTATGCTTGGACTAATCTGGAGATGAATTGAGATAATCATTTAGATTCAAATCCAAAATCTCATCAGTATCTTTGGTTGAAGTTAAAAACTCAGGAGCAGATACAATTGGAGTCCTAGTAACTATTACCGTAATTGCTTCAATCATAGTTACTAGAATCTTTTGAGTTTGAACCGAGCTTGTTATAGTCTTTACTTCTATAACAAGAATCTTCTGACTAATAGATTTAGCAGTCACTAGAGTCCTAGGCTTTCTGATACCAATTCTTCTACATATTCATCTTCCTTAGTTAATATCCACCTTCTTCTTTGCAACACTTTTTCTTTTTTTTTTACTTGTTGAGGGAATCCTCAAGCACATAGCCAGTATCTCTTTCATCACCAATTATCTTCTAAGCACCAGATGGAGTAGGATCCACTGCTCTCTTTTGCAAAATATACGAAACATTCCCAATCTCATCACTTGTCGTCTCTAAATCTAAGATTGAATAAAAAATCGTATTGGTTTCTTCATCAATCATCTTCTTTTTTCCTTTGGATGAACTTCCCAGAGTGTCAACGGAGTTTGAGATGGTTGACCAGTAGGTTGAGAACCTTGTGGTTGTTGTTGTACCTGTTGGTGATGATGTTGCTGTTGTTATGGTTATGGTTGTTGTTGCTACTATTCTTTACTTTAGAAAACCTTCCAATCTTACTAAATCTATTTCTCATACAAGCATTTTGTTTAGTTCTAAGCATGTATGTGAATACATCCTTCTTTGTAAACATGATCTCAAATGCTAGAAAATCAAGGTTTGCTAGCTCTAGATGTAATTAGTTAACAACTACCTGCATAAGCAACATCCTTCTATAGCCATAACATTTTTCTGCATCTTAAAAAATTACAACCTTAGAAATACTATACGGATGATCTTCAATCAGTGAAATCATCAGAGTACCAAACATAGAACTCAGGCTATCCATTCCTACCTTCAAATTACTCAGATAGTGAATCACCACATGAAATAGATACTTCTAGTATCAAGGTAGATACTTCTTCTCGAGATATGGGTATTTGAACTCATAACCCATTCTATCCAAGCAGTTTTTTACCAATGTATCATCAATCTTGATTTGACCACCTCCTGCATCTCCAAAATGTAACACTCTGCTAAGTATCTCTGCTGTGATAGCTATTTTCTTGTCTTAAACTTTAGCAACTATGTAGAGGTTTCCTTAATCATCTTTCTCATTAACAGTTATCTTCCAGAAATCTTTAATAATCTCCCTAAACACATTTATGTTTATGGCTATAACATATAAGATCTTGGAGTGATTTAAATCTTTAATCATATATCTAAAAATACTCTTATCGTCGAGGTGCATTTCCAAGATAAGCAATACCATTATGATTCTTCATGAGTGGTAGTAGTCTAGCCATCTATATAAACACAAGAAATTTATATCAGTAACATAATCCATTGGTCAAATTCTACAAAAAGTTTCTAAGTTTAAAAACCAATTTTTGAAAGTTTTCGCATTTACCAAGTTTTCGCATGGGTTTTATATGCGAAAACATCAAAGTTTTTCCACCGGTCAATGAAGTTAATGTTGGGAACGGTCTGCCCAAGACACATATTGAATTGATGTGGCTAGTATGTTATGATCCAAGTCCGGTCATACCCAATAACAAGCTAGACAAACACCCACAATATTTATTTTATGATATGATCATGTAAATAAATATTGACACTTGAAGTATTTAGAAATTGGGTTTCTAAATATTTGCACTAGCGTTGTGAATAAATTATATGGATAATTTATTCTAGAGAGAGTATTTTATATTGTTATTCAAATGGTTCAACAAACAATACAAGTCCTTTTGTCTGCATTTCTTTATTACTCATCCGCATTTACTAATGCGGATGTGTTTTCAGGAAATGCGGATGAATATTACTCATCTGCATTTACTAATGCGGATGTGCATTTGTGGAAATGCTGAAGGAATTTCTTCATCCGTATTTACTAATGCGGATGAGCATTTAAGGAAATGCTGATGAAACTGTTCATCCGCATTTACTAATGCGGATGTGCATTTGGGAAATGCTGATGAACTGTTCGTCCGCATTAACAAATGCGAATGTGCATTTGTGGAAATGCTGATGGAACTAATCATCCGTATTTACAAATACGAATGTACATTTGGGAAATGCGGATGAAATTTCTTCATCCGCATTTACAAATGCGGTTAGTGGATGGTCATCCGCATTTACTAGTGCAGATGAATATTAGAGAAATGCGGATGGGTTAAGGGGCTGGGTCCCGCCCACTTTTCTCTCTCTCTCAAATTCAGTTTCACAGGACATGCGATATATGATTGCATTCAACCACTCTCTCAGATAACTTACAACACACACAAAAGGCGCAGATCGGTGTTCCTGTTGTTTTTCTCTTGATCGGTAGAAGAGAACAGTGAACAGAAACTCGTTCAAGTAAAAATCCTAGCAGCCTGGTGTTTGTTGGAAGCTTTGGGTAGACAAGCTTGAGGCCTCCTACTTTGGAAGCTGTCGTTCAAAGATAATCTTCCTCTGACCCATTCGAGAGGTAGAATTCTAAACACCCTATGGTTTTTTGTAAGCATGTTTTTTCATATAACGATCCATTACGGGTTTTAACAGATATAAAAAATGGTTTATATATATTAACTGTAACAAGTTTTTCATCCTATTTTTGCTGCGTTTTTCATTTTATAAGGATAAAATGACTCTAATAAACTTGTGAAAACTCCAACAATGGCATCAAGGGCCGGTTATATGGATACATGCTTCATCTGGACTGAAATCTCGGTTTCTTGCTGTTAATTCACCAACAGACTGAGAATTTTGGTCTATGTTTCCCCTGAATTTTTCAAGATTCTACTTTACATGCATATTGTAATCTTGAAAAATTTAATCATTTGGATGATTTAGTTGTTTGGACAAGAATCATGATATTCAGTTTGTTTATACATTAACCGAAAATCAGTGGTTCAAGGGGAAAGCTTTTGGATTTTTGTTTATATATTTGGGTATGTATCTTGATGTTCATAACCTAGTCGAGACCTTGTGTTTGGTTCTGTTGTGATTTGTATTTGATTATTCAAAAGGTTGTAATAATTAAATGTATTTGTTCTTCCTATTGGCTATGTAATTTATTTATTTTCATTTGGTATGTAAAATAAATAGATTAGTTGCATTTCACTTTTACTAGAAAATGTATATAGGATATATTTTGTAAAAGAAGATGCAACAAGGATGCTTTTCGGTTTGGGCCAATTTTGTGCCCAAAGGGCTTTATAGCTCTTAATGGGATTTAAGCCCAATAATTGAAAACATATTTTAAAGGCCCAAAGGAGTTCGGGGCAGAAATTTAAGCCTATTTGGAAGCTCAAATCGAATGGGAGAATCACAACACAAAGTGGACACTTGAAGCATTTGGATGCGGGATCAAGTGGGAGTTCACCGCACAAGTGTTACCCTTAGGAAGGACCTAATTAACTCACTTGTTTCGGTCAACAAGTAATGTTAAATTACTTGGCTATGGTTATGAACTTGTTGTTGTATGTGTTGCTTATATGATTGATTTATTTTATTGTTTATGTGATATTTGGATATGCAGTGTTAAACAATTTGAAATCAACAACAAGCTGCAAACGGTTCTTTTGGAAACATTAACATGGGCAATAAAATGGTTTTATTAAAGGTTAATGTTTTGCAATAAAATTGGGTTTTATTAAAAGAACCTTGAAAATTGGTTCACTAGTATGCCACGCATTTGATGCATGCAAATGTAAGGTACAAAATGTTTTCATAACTAGAATTAATAGAAACAAAATCCCTTTTAAACAATTTTAACACCATCCTTTTATACAACACTCGAATCACTTGGGAACTATTTGTGGGATAAAGGTCACCTAACCACATTTAGGGAACTTGTGTGTTTGAGGTGGGCTTAGCATATTTATGGGATAAAGGTCACCTAACCACCTGTATGTGTAAACTCACACGTGTGTGTAAGTAGGACTACTTGAGTTGGAAATCATGTGAATAGGGTCACCTAAGCATGGCGTATAATGTGTTGATGGGATTAAACATGCCGACTGAACATAAAGATGTTTAACCGATCCTATAAACTTGAAGTTACAAAGGGTTGCAATCATCAAAAGTTGACTACCTTGTTAATTTAAATAATGGGATAAAGGTCACCTAACCATTATTTAAATGTAATGTTAGATTCTAGATTTTAATTATTAATTGTCTATGAGACATGAAAGGGTGTTAATAATTAAAATTTCATTTTGAAAATACTAAAATTGAACTTTGTTTATATTGTAGTAATGGCGGCTAATAACAACGCTACCTCCCCGACCGTCCATAACCTGTTACTACAAACTATCCTGGAAAAGGATCGTCTCAACCATAATAATTTTATGGATTGGTTTTGAAACTTGAGAATTGTTCTCAAGCAAGAAAAGAAATCATATGTGTTGGATGATCCTATTCCCGATGAACCCAATATTGATGATTTTGATGCCTACGAAGATTGGGTTAAGCACACTAAGGATTCTGTGCAAGTTTCTTGCCTCATGTTGGGAACCATGATTCCGAGCTTCAAAAGGATTTTGAACATCACGGGGCATACGACATGATTACCCATCTGAAGGAAATGTTCCTTCAACAAGCGAGGGTAGAGCGCTTTGAAATGGTTCGAGCGCTTCATGCATGTCGAATGGAAGAAACCCAATAGGTGTCATCTTATCTAATGAAAATGAAAAGCCACATTGATCGCCTTGAAATGCTGAATTGTCCCGTCTCAAAAGAGTTGGCCACAGATTTGATCCTTAATGGTCTAACCAAGAAGTTTGAGACGTTTATCATGAATTATAACATGAATGGATGGGACAAGAGCATTGGGGAACTTCATGCAATGCTCAAAACAGCCAAGGCAGGGATGGGTAAAAGGGTTTTACCAGTTGTCACGATCAATGAGGGTGGCAACAAGAAAAGGCATCACGCCGAACCCAAGGCAAATGCTGCCAAAGGCAAGGGATACATCAAAGGAAAGGGTAAGGGAAAAACTAAAGCGGGACCTCCAAAACCAAGGCTTAAGAAGCCAAAGGTTACAGAGAACAATCCATCTTTGAGTGTGGTGAGATAGAAATTGGAAGAGGAATTGTCCAATCTATCTCAAAGAGTTGAGAAACAAGAGGGATGCTGGGCAGACCTCAGGTACAACTTTCATGATCCATATTGAACTTAATGTTATTTCTTCAAACACATGGGTATTGGATACCGGATATGGAACTCATATTTGCAATTTGTTGCAGGGGTTCAAAAGAAATAAGCATTTTAAGAAGGGGGATACTAGTCTTACATGGGCACCGGCGCAAAGGTTGATGTCGAAGCCCAAGGAGACTATATCTTGAAGCTTCCAAGTGGTTTGGAAGTCATTTTGAAGAATATTTTGTATGCTCCTAGTTTGACTAGGAATATAATTTCTGTTTCCCTTTTGAAACAATATGGTTATGTATTAAAGTTTGTAAACGATGGTATTTGTGTTTTTATGGATGTTATATTTTATTTTAAGGCTATGCCTTTTAATGGTATTTATGAATTGGTTCATGATGACTCATCCTTTAATAACTAGTTATACCAGTCGAGCTCCAAGAAACTTAAAATGGGTTTAAGTGAATTATATCTTTGGCATTGTTGTCTTGGTCACATAAACAAGAATCGCATTCAAACACTTCAAAAGACTGGTCTTTTGGAAGCAAATGAAGAGGGTTCATTTGATAAGGATGAATCTTGTTTACAAGGAAAGATGACTAAGAAACCCTTTAGTGGGACTAATCAAAGGGCAAAATATTTATTAGGAATCATACATTCGGATGTATGTAGTCCTTTAAAGCAATGACAAGGAATGGTGAAAGATACTTCATTACCTTTATCGATGATTATAGTCGTTATGGTTATGTGTACTTGTTAAGACACAAAGATGAAGCTTTTGAAACGTTCAAAATCTTCAAGAGTGAAGTAGAGAATCAACTCAACAAAACAATTAAAGTTCTTCATTCGGATAGAGGAGGTGAATACCTTAGTGATGTCTTTTAAGATCATCTTAGGAGTTGTGAGATTGTCTCACAGCTTGCTCCACCCGAAACACCATAGCATATTGGTGTGTCTGAGAGGAGAAACCAAACCCTATTGGATATGGTTTGATCTATGATGGCTAGAAGCACACTGCCTCTATCATTCTGGGGTTTCGCATTGCTCTTTGTGGCTCATATTCTGAATATGGCCCCAACCAAGAAAGTAGATAAGACACCTTTTAAATATGGCATGGAAGGGTTCCATCATTATCATATTTAAAAGTGTAGGGTTGTGAAGCTTAATTTATGCAAAATACCCTAAGCAAGTTAGAAAGCTGATCCACTAAGTGTATTTTGTAGGATATCCCAAAGACTCATGGAATATTACTTCTACAATCCAAAGAGCAAAAGGTATTTATTGCTCGAAAGGCTGAGTTCTTGGAAACTAAGTTCCTTATGGAAGGAACTACCGATAGAACAGTGGAACTTGATGAGGATCGAGAACCACAAGCCGATACACGTTTGGTTGATACTAGCAATCAACAAGAGGTTGTTGATAATGATCAAGTGGTTGATCAATACACACAAAATGTTCGTAGATCTGGTAGAACTAGCTATCCACCCGAAAGATATGGATTTTTCATGAATGGATGCTATGTAGTTGACTCTGATGAACCAACTACGTACCATGACGCAATGTCCAATTTAGATTGTGACAAGTGGCTTGAAGCCATGAACATAGAGATGCAATCTATGTATGACAACCAAGTGTGGGAATTGGTTGTGCCACCGCTTAACTCCAAACCGGTTGGATGTAAGTGGGTTTTCAAGAAGAAAACTAATATGCATGGAAACTTGGATACTTATAAAGCAAGACTTGTAGCAAAAGGTTTCACTCAGACTCAAGGGGTTGATTATGATGAAACCTTCTCGCCTGTGGCAATGATAAAGTCAATTAGGATATTATTTGCCATAGCTGCATATTAAGACTATGAGATTTGGCAAATGGATGTCAAAACTACTTTCCTTAATGGACATCTTGAAAAGAATGTCTATATGGTTCAGCCCGAAGGTTTTGTTGATCCATAATATCCTAATAAAGTATGCAAGTTAAAGAAATCAATCTATGGATTGAAACAAGCATCGAGAAGTTGGAATCAACGTTTTGATGAAGAGATCAAGAAATTTGGATTCATCAAGAACACTGATAAAGCTTGTGTGTATAAGAAGGCTAGTGGGAGCATCATCACATTCTTAGTATTGTATGTTGATGATATAATACTGTTTGGGAATGACATTCCAACCATGAAAGGTGTTAAAACCTGGCTTGGAAGTTGTTTTTCCATCAAAGATCTTTGTGAAGCCATCTATATTTTGGGAATAAAGATCTATAGGGATAGATCAAGGTGGTTGAAGGTTTAAACCAAAGGCATACATTGATAAAATCATGAAAAGGTTCAAGATGGAGAACTCTAAGAAAGGTTTGGTACCTATTCAAAAGGGACAATATTAAGTGCATCTCAATGTCCAAGCTCAAAGGATGAGCAAGAAAGGATGAAGGAAACCCCATATGCATCTGCTATAGGATCCATCATGTATGCAATGATATGCACTAGATCAGACGTGTCATGCGCTTTAAGCATGACAAGCAGATATCAGCAGAATCCAGGAAATAGCCATTGGATGGCTGTTAAGAGTATATTGAAATACCTTAGGAGGACTAAGGATATGTTTCTAATATACGGATCTGGTGAAGAGGAACTCGTTTTAAAGGGTTACACGGATGCGAGTTTCCAAACTGATCGAGATGATTCTCGATCACAATCGGGGTATGTTTTCATTATGAATGGAAGGGCAGTATCCTGGAAGTGTTCAAAGTAGGATGTGGTAGCATTGTCCACTATAGAATCGGAATACATCACCACTTCATTGGTAGCACAAGAAGCTGCATGGTTAAAGAAATTCATTTTCGATCTAGGGGTAGTCTCTACCATTCAAGATCCCCTATAGATCTTTTGTGACAACGAGGGTATGATTGCTCAAATCAAGGAACCCCGTGCACATCAAAAGACAAGGCACATTAAGCGAAGATTCAACTACATAAGGGATGAAGTTGAAAAAGGAAAGATAGGTATTCGCAAAGTTCACACCTATCAAAATATTGTGGATCCACTCACGAAGCTCCTTGAAAGGCCAAAGCATGAGAGTCATACTTGTGCCTTTTGACTTTGATATTCTAGTGATTGGATTTGATCTATTTAGTATTTAAACAATAAAACAATTCTTATTTTGACTCATATATATATGATTAGGATACTATGAGTTATGTTCCATTTTAGCATGTTTAGATCCATGAATATGTTTATTATTCTAAATGTCCATAGTCGGTCATATTTGTGGGAACAAATATGAAGGTAAGACTATTACGAACTTGGATTGGTGGATATTCATAAGGTATGAATATAGAGCAAGAGGTTGCTACCAAGGTTCATAGATATTTGTGGGATACAAATATTGGACTGACCCGCTCTCAAATTTTACTGCATGGAATTATGTAATTGATCATAAGTAAATTTGAGTAAAGGTGAATATCATAGTATCCTCCGACCTAAGATACATATTGGGTTTCGATATTCACCAAATATTATTCTTTGATCTAGTTCTTCGTTGTTCTGAAATATGGACAGTACATAAGGCAAGTTTCAGGTGTGATACAAGGTGATTGTGAGAACGTATATAGTCAAGATGGGATTTGTTCCTCTTATTCATTGAGAGTATGATGTCTAAGGCCTGATAAAGTTAAATCAATAGGGAATGATCATTTTATGTATCTGGATTTAACATGACATCTATAACAAAAGGATAAATGATAGATTCACCTAAATCATTTTCAAGTAAGGGAATTGAGGAAGATGATATTATTGAATGGCACTTCGTCATGCGTATTAGGGGTAGTAAATCGTTGTTAGGCAGTATTTACTACTTGCATCAATCCTCTATGTATCTTGTGCAAGTGGAAGATTGTTGGGAACGGTCTGCCTAAGACACATATTGAATTGATGTGGCTAGTACGTTATGATCCAAGTCGGGTCATACCCAATAACAAGCTAGACAAACATCCAAAATATTTATTTTATGATATGATCATGTAAATAAATGTTGACACTTAAAGTATTTAAAAATTAGGTTTCTAAATATTTTCACTAGTGTTGTGAATAAATTATATGTATAATTTATTCTAGAGAGAGAGTATTTTGTATTGTTATTCAAGTGGTTGAACAAACAATACAAGTCCTTTTGTCCACATTTCTTTATTACTCATCCGTATTTACTAATGCGGATGTGTTTTGAGGAAATGCGAATGAATATTCCTCATCCGCATTTACTAATGTGAATGTGCATTTGTGGAAATGTTGAAGGAATTTCTTCATCCACATTAACTAATGCGAATGAGCATTTAAGAAAATGTTGATGAAGCTGATCGTCCGCATTTACTAATGCGGATGTGCATTTGGGAAATGCTGATGAACTGTTCGTCCGTATTAACAAATGCGGATGTGCATTTGTGGAAATACTGATGGAACTACTCATCCGCATTTACAAATACGGATGTACATTTGGGAAATGCGGATAAAATTTCTTCATCCGCATTTACAAATGCGGTTAGAGGATGTTCATCCGCATTTACTAATGCGGATGAATATTAGAGAAAATGCAAATGGGTTAAGGAGCTTGGTCCCAGTCACTTTTCTCTCTCTCTCTCTGAAATTCAGTTTCACAGGACATGCGATATATGATTGCATTCAACCACTCTCTCTGATAACTTACAACACACACAAAAGGTGCAGATAGGTGTTCCTATTGTTTTTCTCTCGATCGGTCGAAGAGAACAGTGAACAGAAACTCGTTCAAGTAAGTGTTTTTTAGAAGCTTAGGGTAGACAAGCTTGAGGCCTCCTACTTTGGAAGCTGCCGTTCAAAGATAATCTTCCTCTGACCCATTCGAGAGGTAGAATTCTAAACACCCTACGGTTGTTTGTAAGCATGTTTTTTCAAACAACGATCCATTACGGGTTTTAACAGATATATAAAATGGTTTATATATATTATCTGTAACAAGTTTTCCATCCTAATTCCGCTGCGTTTTTCATTTTATAAGGATAAAATGACTCTGATAAACTTGTGAAAACCCAACAATGGCATCAAGAGCCGGTTATATGGATACGTGCTTCATCTGGACTGAAATCTCGGTTTCTTGTTGTTAATTCACCAACAGACCAAGAATTCTGGTCTGTGTTTCCCCTGAATTTTTCAAGATTTTACTTTACACGCATATTGTAATCTTGAAAAATTTAATCATTTGAATGATTTAGTTGTTTGGACAAGAATCATGATATTCGGTTTGTTTATAAAATGACTCTGATAAACTCGGATTTTATGTATCTTGATGTTCATAACCTAGCCGAGACCTTGTGTTTGGTTGTGTTGTGATTTGTATTTGATTATTTAAAAAGTTGTAATAATTAAATGTATTTGTTCTTCCTATTGGCTATGTAATTTATTTATTTTCATTTGGTATGTAAAATAAATAGATTAGTTGCATTTCACTTTTACTAGAAAATATATATAGGATATATTTTGTAAAAGAAGATACAACAAGGATGCTTTTCGGTTTGGGCCAATTTTGTGCCCAAAGGGCTTTATAGCTCTTAATAGGATTTAAGCCCAATAACCGAAAACATATTTTGAAGGCCCAAAAGAGTTTGGTGCAGAAATTTACGCCTATTTAATGGGTTATCATAATATAAAAGTGTTAACATTTGATCTCTATCTCATATATATATATATATATATATATATATATATATATATATATATATATATATATATATATATGTATATATATATGTATATATATATATGTATGTATATATATATTTATATATATATATATATAGCTTGAGTATGACAAGATTGCAATGTTGCAAAATCATGACAAGCCTCTAATTAGTCGGTGATTAATTGTTAGTTAGAGGTTGGCCGCTAAGATTTCACCAAATCGGAGGACCTAGGAACTAATTAGTCAAAATTGGTCAAATTCGGACCTAGGCGAACCAAATCGTCTTAATCGGAGGTGTTTGGACGATGAGAACCGCCACATTTGCTAATTGTGGCAAAACATTTGCTGATCCAGGCGAAAACCCACCGACGCCGATGATTGGAGGGAAGGGAATGGGGAGATTGAACTTTTGTTTTAATTGATTTAATAAAGTTTTGCCATTTTAACATTTAAGCCCCTTAATATACTCCAATTTACATTTTATCCCCTAAACTTGTAAAATAATATATAAAAAGTATACATTAATGTTATATATACATAAATTAAAAAAATTATACACAAAAGTCCGATCCGATTAGTTCTGATTAATCCCTAGCCGGTATCAAACCACCCGACAAGCGCCTAGCGATTTCTACAACACTACAAGACTATAATTTTTATTTTGTTTTAGCATGTAATCAGTATTACCATAAAATTCTCGTGTGTTACCCACTTTAGTCATAGATGACTTAATTCCAATGAATCACAATCCATGTTACTTTTTAGTCATGAAACCAGAGCCTATTAACATATCAAAGATAATCCAAATCAGTTTATTTTTAATTCTTAGTCTGCAATAATTCAAAATAAAAAATGTGCTATCATTTCCTTTATACATAAAAAATTCATTTTTTGAAATTTATTAACCCTAACTCCCCCTAAAACCCAAAATTTTTTTGTGTTTTTCTTTTTTGCCTATAAACTGAAAGAAAAATATTTTGGTAAAAAATTCCGGTATAACCATTCAAAGTTAATCAACTCCAATTATTAAACTAAAAAGTTAAATCGTAAATGATCAAACACCTGTGTGAATAGACCCGTAATGTTATCGTTATATGAAAATTGTTTAAGGTGAATTACCTTTTGATCAAAACAATCACAAATGAAATGCATGCGAATGTCGATATGTTTTATTTTTGAATGTTGGATGAAATTTTTAAAATGTTCTGGGCCTCGGAGTTGTCACACCAAATGGTTGTATTATAAAAATCAAAGCCATAATCAAACAATTGTTGCTGGATCTAGAAAATCTGAGTACGACCACCTCATGCAATTACATAACCTGCTTCGGTAGTGGATGTTGACACCGTGAAGAGTTTCTTGCACTGCCATCAAAATTAAATGTTTACTAAGAAATTGACATCCACTCGTACTGGATTTCCTGTCCAGTTTACAGCCATCATAATCATTACTAGTATAAGCAAACAAATTAAATTCTGAATTTCTAAGATACCAAAGTCCAAGTTGTGGTTGGCCTTTGAGACAACTAAAAATCCTCTTGATAGCTTTCACGTGAATTTCCTTGTAATTACTTTGATAATGAGCACGCTGACAAACTTGGAATATGATATATTGTTGGCTTGCTATCAGATACATTACAGATCCAATCATTTATCAATACATATACTGATCAACAATCTTACCTGCAAGATCCGGAGTTAAAGTAGGATGAGAAGACATAGGAGTCGGAGCAATTTTGGAATCCGGAAATTTGTATTTATGTACCACCAAAAACTCTAAAAGAAAAAAAAATATAGAGAACGGGTTTAAACAAGTTGAAGGGACAAAGGTGGACACAAACAAATGGGTATCTTTGTGTGGTATAAACGGGATGGGTTGCCCCTTCCCTTACTTTTATGAACTTATACTAAAGGTTGGAGAGAGAAATCTCACGGTTATAGCGAGAAAGTTGAAGATATCATCAATAGTTTGATTTTTATCATACTTTTTCATAGATTTAGGCTAGATGTAAGCTCTAATGGTGATAACATTGTGTTTCTATATGTAAAGTTTATTTTGTGTTAGCATGGAATCAGTATTACCTTAAAATTCTGATATGTTACCCACTTTAGTTATAGATGATTTAATTCCAATAAATCACAATCCATGTTACTTTTTAGTCTTGAAACCAGAGCCTATCAACATACTAAACATAATCCAAATCAGTTTATCTTTAAGCCTTAGTCTGCAATAATTCAAAATAAAAAAACGTACTATCATTTCCATTGTACATAAAAAATTCATTTTTTGAAATTTATTGACCCAAACTCCCCCTAAAACCCAATATATTTTTGTGTATTTCTTTTTTGCCAATATTCTTCCCTTCAAATTGTAATTATCATTTATAAAATAACAATTTTATCCTATAAATTGATAGAAAAATATTTTGGTAAAAAATTCCCGTGTAACCATTCAAAGTTAATCATCTCCAATTATAAAACTAAAAAGTTAAATCGAGAATGATCAAACACCTTTGTGAACAAATCCGTAATGTTATTGTTATATGAAAATTGTTTAAGGTGAATAACCTTTTATTCAAAACAATCACAAATAAAATGCATGCGAATGTCGATATGTTTTGTTTTTGAATGTTGGATAAAATTTTCATAATGTTCTGGACCTCAGAGTTGTCACACCAAATGGTTGTATTATAAAAATCAAAGCCATAATCAAACAATTTTTGTTGGATCCAGACAATCTGAGAACAACCACCTAATGAAACAATATAATATGCTTCGATATTGGATGTTGACACCGTGAATAGGTTCTCGCACTGCCATCAAAATTAAATGATTGCTAAGGAATTGACATCCACTCGTAGTGGATTTCCTGTCCAAACTACAGCCATCATAAGCACTACCAGTATAAGCAAACAAATTAAATTCTAAATTTTTAGGATATCAAAGTCCAAATTGTGGTTGGCCTTTGAGATAACTGAAAACCCGCTTGATAGCTTTCACGTAAATTTCATTGGAGTTACTTTTATAACGAGCAAGCTGACAAACTGGGAATATGATATCTTGTCGGATAGCTATTAGGTACATTATAGATCCAATCATTTATCAATACATATACTGATCAATAACTTTACCGGTAAGACCCGGAGTTAAAGTAGGAAGAGAAGACATAGGAGTCGGAGCAATTTTGGAATATAAAAATTTGTATTTATGTACCACCAAAAACTCTAAAAGAAAAAGAAAAAAAATAAAGAGCATGGGTTTAAACAAGTTGAAGGGATAAAGGTGGACACAAGCAAATGGGTATCTTTGTGTGGTATAAAAGGGATGGGCCACCCCTTCCCTTACTTTTATGAACTTATACTAAATGTTGGTGAGAGAAATCTCCTGGTTAGAGCAAGAAAGTTGAAGATATTATCAATGGTTTAATTTTTATCATACTTTTTCATATATTTAGGCTAGATCTAAGCTCTATTGGTGATAACATTGTGTTTCTATGAGTAAAGTTTATTTTGTTTTAGCATGGAATCAGTATTATCTTAAAATTCTAATATGTTATCCACTTTAGTCATAGATGATTTAATTCCAATAAATCACAATCCATGTTACTTTTTAGTCTTGAAACCAGAGCCAATCAACATATGAAACATAATCTAAATCAGTTTATTTTTAAGCCTTAGTTTGCAATAATTCAAAATAAAAAAATGTACTATCATTTCCTTTGTACATAAAAAAATTCATTTTTTGAAATTTATTGACCCTAACTCCCCCTAAAACCCAAAATCTTTTTGTGTATTTCTTTTTTGCCAATATTCTTCCCTTCAAAACCTTTACCTGTGAGATCCGGAGTTAAAGTAGGAAGAGAAGACATAGGAGTCGGAGCAATTTTGGAATCCAGAAATTTGTATTTATGTACCACCAAAAACTCTAAAAGAAAAAGAAAAAAATAAAGAGCATGGGTTTAAACAAGTTGAAGGGACTAAGGTGGCACAAGCAAATGGGTATCTTTGTGTGGTATAAAAGGGATGGGCCGTGCCTTCCCTTATTTTTATGAACCTATACTAAAGGTTGGAGAGAGAAATCTCACGGTTATAGCGAGAAAGTTGAAGATATCATCAATGGTTTGATGTTTATCTTACTTTTTATGAGGCACTATTCCAGGAAACCTCACGGTTGGATTTGGACATCAGAAACACAAGTTCTCGAACATCATATTTCATTAATATAAGCAGTGGAACATACAAAATTTCCATTGTTAAACATTTACATCAAAAGGTCACTTTAGCTATCTATCTAAAATTCTATGCCAGGATGCCAGTCTTGACCAAATGCCAGGTAGCTTTCCAATCCATGCCAAGCTCACCTCTTAATTCTGTAGCATACCTGTCAATCTAATATGCATACGAAAGTCAGCGACGCTGAGTGAGCTCTAGGTTTACTTTAACAAATTACTTTAACGAAACTTTATCAATAACATACACTTTAACATACTTTAGCTTTACTTTATCATTCCTTTATCAGTTACTTTATTTTTACTTTATCTGTACTTTAGCTTTATTCTTTTACTTTATCTTTGAGCTTAGCACAAATGTCTAGCTCCTTTATCAGGTGGAAATGCAACAAATGCCATTCTCTTTTAGCAGATGAGCACACCCAAGGTATAGCTCCTCTGTGAGAATGCACCAAGTATAACTCCTTTAGCAGGTGAGCATATCCAAAGTGTAGCTCCTATATGAGAATGCACCAAACATAACTCCTTTAGCAGGTGAGCACACTTAAAGTGTAGCTCCTATATGAGAATGCACCAAGCATAACTCCTTTAGCAGGTGAGCACACACAAAGTGTAGCGCCTATGTGAGAATGCACCAAACATAACTCCTTTAGCAGGTGAGCACACCCAAAGTGTAGCTCCTATGTAAGAATGCAATGAATACAACTCTCCTTTAGCAATGCTTGAAAGACTTCTTTAGCGCACTTTAACATTTTCACAGCTGTGCTTTAGCGGGTAACTGTTCTTGAATTATTATTCAAGTTCTTTAACGTTTCACATGTGACTTTACTATCTTTCTTTAACTTTTAACTGTAATAATATATATAAATATATTATTCCTTTAGCTATAAGTTCATCGTTAAACTATCTTTATCGCACGCTATACGGGGGTATCTATACATGTAACTATCCTAGGTTTCGCGCAAGAACATCAACACCAGAACACTATGACTCTCGCGAGAACTCCTCCTTTCACGAGAACTCTCCAAGGCACGACAACTTGCTAGGCATGTTATCTCAGTCGCGTGAGAACTTTTGAAAGATAACCGTTTGTCACGAGAACCAACTATTCGCACGAGAACTCACAGTCCACGCAATAACGTTTCTGTTGTACGAAACTTCATCCCTAATTCATCGATTATTTAGCCATTTCAATGCCCGAAAATATGCTATAACAGTCTATACTACTATACTTTATCAAGCATTCATTAAGGTATGCATATTAGCCCCAAAACATGGAAAACACGTAAAAAGAGGGGTCTAGAACTCACCTTATGATATCTTTGCACACAAACAACACTAAACCGAGAGTGTTTCGATCAGCAGCTACATAATCATGCGCAATATCATTGCATGGTATTCATAAATGCATAAACACAACGAATATCATCGAATACATACCTTAGACACCACTTAGCACCGATTTCTCTCTTCTCAAGCAAAACAACAGGAGTTTTTGCATGAAGTGGAGGAGGTCGAGTGCATGGGCCTATTTATAGTGTCTTTCTCTCCTCGTATGATAACTTTACTCATCGCACGAGAACTTTACTCATCGCGCGAGAACTCTTCTTTGCGCGAGAACTTTACTTTTCTTTGAAAATTTAGGGTGTTACAAGTCTATCCCCCTTATTTGGGTTTCATCCCCGAAACCCGCTATTCATCAAACAATTGATGGTAATGTTGTCTCATTTCATCTTCGGCTTCCAACGTGGATTCCGACCCCTTTCTATGCTTCCACTGTACGCGGACAAGTGGAACTACTTTATTCCTCAATTGTTTCTCCTTTGTTAGGATCAGTGATCTAAGTTTGATCAATTAGAGTTGAATCACAGCGGAATTAGAGCAAGAATTAAGCAAATATAGCAAGAACACAATAAATATTTAATGGAACAGTACACGGTTATATAGATATAGGGTTTTCTGCAAAGAGATAATAACATTCATGCACACATGCTTCGGTGTGGCGGCTGCTAGGTTTTCCTAAGCTGCACCGATTACAATTAGGTCAGCATTCCTTATATATAGGAATGTGACGTCTGCTGATGTCACTTGATAGTGGCATCTAACAGAATTATTACAAACTACTGAAAGTAAGCAAACTACTGAGAATGTTCACAACAACTGAGAACATCTCAGATTATTCTAAGTACACGAAGAAACATAAAACTACTGAAACTATAAGTACAGAAAAGAAACACAACTACTGAAAGGAAACCATCACAACTACTGAAGAGGTCTTCTTCAGCTGTTGTGACAATCATCTGAAACTTGGTCTTCAGTCTTTGTCTTCAGCTTTTGTCTTCAGACTTTGTCTTCAGCTCTTTCACTTCAGACTTTGTCTTCAGCTCTTTCACTTCAGACTTTGTCTTCAGCTCTTTCACTTCAGACTTTGTCTTCAGCTCTTTCACTTCAGACTTTGTCTTCAGCTCTTTCACTTCAGACTTTGTCTTCAGCTCTTTCACTTCAGACTTTGTCTTCAGCTCTTTCACTTCAGACTTTGTCTTCAGACCTTGTTATCAGCTGATGTCTTCAGCTGTTGCAGACTACTTCAGTTGTTGTAATGTCCGTGGGACTTAAAGGTTTTTCTGATCAGGCTCATTGGTTCTTTTGGTCCAACAAACTCCCCCTGAACCAATGCAGCCAAAACCTTTAAGCTTATTGAGGTCCCACTTATTCTTGGCAGAAATACTCTCTTGATCAGCTTTAGAGATATCGGATAAGCACAGGCCAGGGAACAGGTTTCAGTAGATGTGAATGTCAAAGGATGGAAGGGAACTCTGTCTTGGGGAACTGGACACAGAGCTGTTATCCCAACCATGAAACCTACTTCCCATTGATGAGTCTATAAGACTCTCTGACGTAGGCCTCAAGGAGAACAACTTGTTCCTCCTTAGTGAGTTCTTCTGCTTCTCCTTCGAAGAAGAACTCTGGGCCATAGTACTCTGATAAGTACTTTATCGTCTTTCCATTTTTCAACTCAACAGTTGTTATCTCTCTGTAAGCAAACTCATCTGGGTGAGTCCCTTCTAATAACAACTGGAGTTCATTTTTCTTGATCTCTTCAAGCCTCTTGTATAACAACCCCTTCTTGACCATTTTGTTCTCCATTAGAGTTTGAGGGGTCATCTTTGACTTGTAGGCTCTCTTGAAGTCTTCAAGTATTTCCCAGGGTGAGACTACAATGGCCAACATAATAGCAGCATCTATGGTCTTTCTCACTTGGCCATTGTATCTACTTGGTATGGATTTCTTATGAATTCTAGAACTAACCCTGGGGTCTGGCCAAATCCTTACTCTCTCCTTTTGATATTGAAAGGTATACCTGAGAGCATACAGCCTTTGAGCATGTTTCTTCATGGCTTGTATAGATGATGACTGAGGAAACTCTTTGTCAATCATCTTCAAAAGTTGCTCATCGTGCTGTTTCTGTTGTTCTTCTTCTTCAATCTTAACTTTCACCATTTGCCTCTGAAAGTCTGGTGTTATCATTTGTTGACTTCTGGGCTCAGGTAATTTTAGAACAGCAGAGATTGGCAGACTATCTTCTTCATCATCATCTTCTTCTTCTTCTTCTACCATCCTCAACACCCTTCTCCTCCTTCTGGGTGCATCACTGGATGTGGTTTGAGGTGGTTTTTGGGGTAAGGGAGTTGGTTTTGAGGGTTGAGTTGATTTGGAGAGTTGTGGGGTTGGTTGTTTTTGAGAGGGAGTTTGGGAAGGCTGATCTAGCATTTTTATGGTGAGTTTGGCTTTGGAAAGCTTGGCCATATCAGTTCTCTTCCCAGCACCTGCTTCGTCTAAGGCTTCTATAATCAACCCCTTGTTGAATTCTTCAGAAGCACAGATTCTGGTGGTTATTGCCAGAATACTGTCTCTGGTCCATGATTTAATCTCAATTAATGATCTTCCCAAGTATTTTGCAACAAACCGGATCATTATCTCCAACCTCTCCCTTTCCATTACACTATAACTGGCCCATCTTTCTTGTATCTCATTAATCTCCAGCCTTCTGATCTCAGTGTCTAATGTGGCTGTATCAAAGCCCTGTCTGAAGAGTTGATCTATTATTTTGTCCATTGATCTGCTGTGAGCTTCATCAGCTTCTTTAATCAGATCTTCCAATGATTTCTCTTCATCAGGCTTTTGAGTTCCAGCACTTTTCTTTCTCTTGTATGTGATCAGCTGTTTTTCCTGTTCTTTTTCTTGTTGTTTATCCTCTTCCACTCTCTTTCTCTTTCTTTCTTTCACTACCTTAGACTCCCCCTTTTTGGGTGCATTGGGTTCAGGGGTTTGAATGGCAGAAAGCTTCTTGTGCACAGCATCATCAACAAGTGTTTTTAGAGTCGAGGAGATCCTCTCATCAATGGCTTTATGTACAATCTCATTGATGATGGGAGTGATGAGAGGTAAGGAAGTTTGAAATGTAGCAACCATCTGCTCAGAGGGGTTCTGTCCCTGAGAGGTGGTGCCAACAACAGTGGCTGGTGGCTCAGTTGAGTGAAGTGGCGGAGTGTTTGGGAAACCTTCAGATGAAGGTGCCATCTGTGGGTTTATTGGGGCAGATGGACTTTGATCCTGAGACATTTTGGCAAGCAGTTCTTTGAGTCTACTCACCTCAGCCTCAAGGATTGTGTTATGGGCTAAGACATCATAGAAAAAGCCCAGGTCATCATCAGTTTTTGCTGAATCACCTGACCTCCTGATTGAATCAGGATGTACATGCCCTGAGTGTAGATCAGTTGTAGCATGTGCCCCTTGTTCTTGGTTCTGGGGACTTCCTGCCTCAGGACTGAGTCCTTCATCGGCAGTTGCCTCTGGTGAGGTCTTAGAGATGTTACCAACTTCATCCTGTTCATTTGCTGAATCAGTAGAAGTGGCAGCCTCACCAGATGTTCTAACCTCCTCCTCTACACGGGGAGATTGAACATTATAACCCCTGTGCTGTGGGCTATCAGCAGCATTTTGGTCCTCTTCCTCAGCTGTTGAGGTTCTCCCCATTGTAATTGGTGTCTGGGGAGGAGGAGAGGAATGCAGCTGACTCAACACTTGTGCAACAATAAATGTTGGGCTTTGAGGGGCGGTTGCATTTGGAGATAGGGTTGAAGCAGATTGCACCCGGGGTGACTGGTGCTCTTCAATGGTAACCTTCTCAATTGAGATAGGTTCCAGCATTGTGGTATCCCCAATTTTGGTTGCATCAGGATCCTGTTGAGAGGATGCCTGAGCGGCTACGGTTGGTGGAGTCTTGGACACTACTGGGGGGTTAGAACCAGTAAGTGTTTCCTGTATTGGTGTTACAGGGGCATCCTCAGGGGACTCATCTCCCTGAGTAGCCTTTTTGGGCTTTTTGGTTTTGGGTTTGGTGGGGACTTTGGATCTGGAAGTGGAGGCTGTGGGTTCCCGCTGCTTGGGTTTGAGCAGCCGGGCAGCCCCTTTCATTGTAGGGTCAGAGTTGTGCCTGGAGTATACTTCAGGCAATACAGCCGGAGCAGGGACTCCAAGGCCAACAAGGCCGTCTGATTTTAGCTGTGTTAAAATTATGGCCATGAGAAACCTGGGATATAATATCCATCTGTTTGCCACAGGTTTCAAGGCCAGATCCTTTAGTTCCATAAACACTATCTCAGAAAAATTTAAAGTTTGCGTTCAAAGATAGAGTATAATACCTGTTGCCATCGGGAAGACATTTGATCCCATGAAGAGGTTTTTGGTGCAAGGCAGACATTCACCATGTGGAAGATAAGACGTTCAGCATCATGGAAGTGCTTCTTCATAATGGTGGTAGCACTTAAGTCTCCTTCATACCCGTTGTTGATGAAAGACATATCGGTTGTGCCTTTCGGGTATTCTGTGACACAGGTGGCATCATGTAGATCTAGGGTTTGTCGAATGATGTCCGTAGTGATGACCACCTGTTTCTGGTTGACCAACGACTGGAGAGTGATTTGGCTATCATTCTCACTAGTTTGCACGGAGACGTTGGTCCAGAACTGGCTTAGGGAATCGGGGTATATGGTAGGATTCAGAAGAAACGCGGTTCGGTACTGGGAATCTACCATAAGATCGATGGCGTTATCAAATTTGTTCCAGAAGGCCGATTTTGAGAGGTAGGCAACACAGTTGTGTCTGGGTTTGAGTTTCATGGTCGCCATTGGTGAGAGAGTGAAAGGACGGAAAACGGCTAATGAAACGTCTGAAAGTAGGTTAGGTATTTATAGGGTAAGACAAAGGCTGATATAAAACGACTGAAAGTGTTGGTGCTGTCATCAGTTGTTTGAAAACAACTGAAGACCTGGTTTTAACTTTCAGAAGTTGTAACAACTGAAGACTTGGTATTAGTCATCAGTAGTTGTGAAACTACTGAAGACATGGTTTTGGCTTCAGGTGTTGTAACAACTGAAGACTTGGTGTTAGTCATCAGTAGTTGTGAAACTACTGAAGACATGGTTTTGGCTTCAGTTGTAAGTGAAGCAGCTGTTGTAGAAACAACTGAAGAGAAAATTTTCTCATCAGCTGTTGTCGTCAATTCTTAGCTCATCAGCTGTTTCATTCTGACCTCAACACTTCATCAGACTTTGTCTGAGTTTCAGATGTTTCATAGGTCATCAGTACTTATCTGTTATTCTGACATCAGCAGTTGTAACTACAGCAGTAGTTGTAACCACATTAGTTCTGTTCAACAGATGAGTACTTCAGTACTTTTAAGTAATTTAGTCTTCAGTAGTTGTGAAAACTACTGAGGATAAAAGAACTCAGTACTTATTTGTGACAGTAGTATACGAATGCTCATCAGTACTTGTTGACTGAGATCATCAGTAGTTGTCACTTATTGGTAGACCTCTCACTAAACTATTGTGGATCAGCTGATTCATGTTTTTGAGATTAACATGACTCAGCCTTCTATGCCACAGTTTAGATTCCTGAGGAGAGGCCTTGGAGAACAGGCAAGGATGACCTTTTAACGCAATCTTCTTTGACAAATCCAAGGCATATACTCTTCCTATCCTGTTGGCCTTCAGGAGAGTATGTTCATCCAATACCTTGTCAATCAGCCTCAGAACTTTGGAAGACAGAATCCGGCAGTTCTGGCTTGTGAAAAGTGCAACATGCCCTTTATCACACATCTGACTAACACTCAGTAGATTATACTTGAGATTCTCCACATGGTTAACATCATCAAATCTGATTTCTCCATTTGACACAAATCCTTTCCCGATGATGTAACCCTTAGCATCATTTCCAAATGAGACAAATCCCTTCTTTCCTTGAGAGTAGTCATTAAGAAGAGAACTGCTCCCAGTCATATGCATAGATCCTCCACTGTCTACATACCAGATGCTTCTTTGGCATGCTGAAGAACCCTGCATTTATCATAAGAAACTAGTTAGCTTTAGAGACCCAAACCTTTTTGGTTTTGGGTATGTTTTCATCAACAGATTTAACCATAACTTGTTTCTCATGATTAACAGCTGATGAAGGTGGAGATGGTGCTGAAATGGAATTCTTAGATTTGGGCTTGGATTTCCTTTTCAGTGGTTTGATCACAGGTGCATCTAGTTGGTTAACTCTCCCCAACAAATGCTGAACCATCATAACAAGTTGTGTCTGATTTGTTGCTAAGGCCTTCAACTCATTTGACACATCAGTACTTGTTTTTGATGAGTTCCTGTGACCCACCATTTCCTCCTTGAAATTCACAGACTTCGTCTGATGTTTATCATGAGGAACACTATCAGCTGTTTTCTGATAAACCCCATCCTTCTTTTTGGATTTTGGTGAGGCCTTGGGTTTATCAGTTTTAGATGACTGTGGTACAAACTTGGTTTCAAACTCATTTTTCATTTTATTTATTTCTTCTTTAATGAGCTTATCTCTGTTGAGTTTGGAACCCTTTTTGTACCAGCATTCATCAGATAGATGATTGAATTTACCACATATTTCACATGGCTTATTCTTCATCTTGGATTGATCAACTGCTGAAGTGGAAACTACTGAAGGTGTGATCTTCAGTACTTTCCTCCTTTCAGTACTTGTGTTAAGTACTGAAGGATCGGTAACAACTGAAGACTTGTTCTTCAGCTGTTCTCTATCCGTCCTGAAAGACCGTATGATAGATTCCTCAGCAGTTGTTAATCCTTTTATTTCATCAGATTTGAAATGCTTTTCAGATGTTGTGACTTGCCCTTCAGTACTTGGAGTACTTTGAGGAACAACATCTGAATTTCTCAGCTTCATGTGTTTATCAGCATTTAAACCATCAGGCAATTGATTTGCTGAGATCTTAACACTGACTTCATCCTCTAATTTTGTATTATCATTTGAGGATGAATCACATGATGATGTGGTTTGGAAATTACTTTCACCTTCAGATTTTACTATTGATTTTGAAGTAAAATCAGTAGGTGGTGCAGTATGATTGTAACCTATTCCAAACTTCACATTTGAAGCTGTTTGCTTGCTGAGAAGCATTTCAAATCCCTTGCAGGATGTTACCCATCGGTCACACTCAACTTGGGTAGCTGCAAGTGTCTCTTTGAGACTTCTGTGGTTCTCGAGTATGACCTCTACCTTAGCCTTTTCATCATTAAGTTGGCATTTAAGCTTGTAAATCTCATCATCTTTGTCATTAAGTGCAGACACATACTCATCTTTTCTTTTGGAAATAGTTTTCTCAAGCTCAAGATTTTGACTGATTAAAGCTACATTTGCCTCTCTAATAGAGACAAAGGCAGCTATGCATGATTCAGAACATAACTTGGCTTTAGCCTCAGAAGATATCTGGGTTACCTGTGAAGATGAAGCATCTGAGCAGGAACCCTCAGTAGACTCCAGGGCCATGAGAGCAAGATTCCCAAAAGGATGTTCACCACCATGTTGACCAGCACCAGCAGATAGTTGCTCATTGAAACCAGAAAGATCATCTGGTAAGCTGCTCCAGTCAACAACTCCTGGTGTGAAGAAGCTGTGATGAGGTTGAGATTGTGATGGAGATGGTTGAGGCTCAGGTAGGGCTTGAGGTTGTTGTGCTATAGGGACATGAACTGGATTTGGCTGTGGCATATAATAGCAGGGATAAGGATATGGCATTGAACCCTGAGGGACAAAGTATGCAGGAGATTGAGGTTGTGAGTGATGACCAGAACTAGCAGGATGTTGCCCTTTGTTTTGTGAACTATTGCTTGGAAAGGTCACAAAGGGTGCAGAGGAGTTAGATCCAGTTGATCTACACTCTCTTGCAAAGTGCCCAAGCCTGTGGCATTTGTGACACCTCAACTTACTCTTGTCAAAACCAACTTTGGTTTTGCCAGAGAGTCCTGGAAATTTCCTACCAGTTCTCTTGTAGAACTTTTGAGATCTGATATTGATCAGGGCCATTTGGCTCAAAATATCCATCTCTTCTAAATCATCATCAGCAATACCTTGCAAATCATCCATGATAAAACATAAATTATCACTATTACACCCAGAATGACTGTCAACACCAACAAATGCATGATCAGAACTGTTTGAAGAGAAATCTATATGCTCATCATAATGACTTTCTGATCCAGCATATTCTGACTCATGACCGACCAAGGCAGTGTTACCTGGTACAAAGTCATCAGAGAGCTTTCCTGATGATGCCAGTTTCCTTTTCTGCTCTATCTCTCTTTCAAATGTAAGCAGTTTCCCATGGAGTTGGGTGAGAGATAGGCTATCCAGATTTGCACTGGAGCGTAGGACAATGGTGTATGTGTCCCATCTCTCAGGCAGTGATCTGAGGAATCTGTTGTTCATCTGGCTGTTAGTATACTCTTGCTTGACCATTTTCAGTTCAGAGATCAAGCAGGAGAAACGCTCAAACTGTTGAGTCAGTGTCTCACCCTTCCTATGAGAGAATGTCTCATATTGTTGGGCGAGGATTTCTCTGTTGTTTGCTAAGACCTCATCAGTTCCTCCGAATTGTTCCTTCAAAGCATTCCAGAGGTCATGAGCAGTTTCATGATGCATAAGCCCAGAATAGATTTCATTCGGCAGTGCCATGGCCAGAATTCCATGGGCTTTAGCATCAATCTCAAACAGTTTACGATCTTCATCTGAGTATTGCTCCTTCTTCTTCGGAACCATTTGATTGGTCTCCGGATTGTTCACCATAGGCTTGTGTGGACCATGAACCACAGATGTCCAACAACCTGAACTGTTAACAGACAGGTGATGGAGCATTCTTCGTTGCCATATGTTATACTCACTCCTAACCAGCATCGGAGGCTTGGTTGAGGAGCCAGTATTGTGAGGATCATTAGATGGAGTAGTCATTCTCAGATTCAAACCAAATCAATCAAGTTTCAAAAGATTTTGCACAAAAACACAACAAACTCAATAAGAACCAAGAAGAAACTCAAATTAAATAACCAGAAGCAGCAGAAAATCAATCTTTATAACCAGTTCTTGCACATATGCTAATTCGATCAAACTATAGATATCAAAATAGCAGTTTCAATGATCAATTGTTAAACCGATCAATGATTAACCCGCTCTGATACCATTTGTTAGGATCAGTGATCTAAGTTTGATCAATTAGAGTTGAATCACAGCGGAATTAGAGCAAGAATTAAGCAAATATAGCAAGAACACAATAAATATTCAATGGAACAGTACACGGTTATATAGATATAGGGTTTTCTGCAAAGAGATAATAACATTCATGCACACATGCTTCGGTGTGGCGGCTGCTAGGTTTTCCTAAGCTGCACCGATTACAATTAGGTCAGCATTCCTTATATATAGGAATGTGACGTCTGCTGATGTCACTTGATAGTGACATCTAACAGAATTATTACAAACTACTGAAAGTAAGCAAACTACTGAGAATGTTCACAACAACTGAGAACATCTCAGATTATTCTAAGTACACGAAGAAACATAAAACTACTGAAACTATAAGTACAGAAAAGAAACTACAACTACTGAAAGGAAACCATCACAACTACTGAAGAGGTCTTCTTCAGCTGTTGTGACAATCATCTGAAACTTGGTCTTCAGTCTTTGTCTTCAGCTTTTGTCTTCAGACTTTGTCTTCAGCTCTTTCACTTCAGACTTTGTCTTCAGCTCTTTCACTTCAGACTTTGTCTTCAGCTCTTTCACTTCAGACTTTGTCTTCAGCTCTTTCACTTCAGACTTTGTCTTCAGCTCTTTCACTTCAGACTTTGTCTTCAGCTCTTTCACTTCAGACTTTGTCTTCAGCTCTTTCACTTCAGACTTTGTCTTCAGACCTTGTTATCAGCTGATGTCTTCAGCTGTTGCAGACTACTTCAGTTGTTGTAATGTCCGTGGGACTTAAAGGTTTTTCTGATCAGGCTCATTGGTTCTTTTGGTCCAACATCCTTCCTCTCTATTATAGCCACGAGCTGCTCCACGTAGTTCAGTCTGTCATCAATCTCCACATCCTCTAGTGGAACATGAGCGTCTTCATCTGCTAGACACTTACGCAGATATGATACGTGGAAGGTAGAATGAATTCTACTTAACTCGTCTGGTAGTTCCAGCCTATATGCCACTTCCCCCACACGGGCTACTATTTTGAAAGGCCCAATAAATCAAGGGCTTAACTTTCCTCTCTTTCTGAATTGAATGATTCCTCTCTAAGGTGAAACCTTTAGCATCACTTTATCACCGACGTTAAACTCAATCGGTCTTCTGCGTTTGTTGCCATAGGACTTCTGCCTGTCTTTAGCGGCTTTCATGTAAGCTTTGATTTTGCCTAGCTTCTCATTGGTAGCCTCTATAACCTCAATACTCCCTAACTCCTTCTGTCTGATCTCTCCCTAACAGACAGGGGTCCTACACTTCAGACCATAAAGCATCTTAAACGGGGGCATACCAATACTGGCATGGTAGCTGTTATTGTATGAGAACTCTGCCAATGGTAGGTGACTATCCTATCTCCCACCAAAGTCTATGATACATGCCCGAAGCATGTCTTCTAATGTATATATAGTCCTTTTAGATTGGCCATCCGTCTGTGGGTGGTAAGTTGTACTGATGTGCAGTCTGATTCCCATAGTATCATTGAACTTCTTCCAAAATTTATATGTAAACCGTGTATCCCTGTTAGAGACAATAGTCACCGGCACTCCATGACGGGTAACTATCTCATTGATGAACAATTCGGCTGGCCGCTCCAAGTTATACGTCTCTCGGATAGGTAGAAAATGAGCATTTTTCGTCAGTCTGTCTCCTATTACACATATGGCATCATAACCTTTAGCTGTATGACGTAGCTTCATTATGTAATCCCAAGCAATATGCTCCCACTTCCATTCGAGGATCTCTAAGGGTTGGATTTTCCCATATGGCTTCTGATGCTCAGCCTTAAACTGGACACAGGTCAAGCACCTTTCTACATACCTTGCCACATCGGCTTTCGTCCCCAGCCACCAATAGTTCTCCTTTAGGTCTTGGTACATTTTGTTGGTTCCCAGATGAATTGAGTAGCGAGTCTGGTGGGCTTTGTCTAACACTCTCTCTCGCAGACCTCCATGACTAGGGATCCACATATGCCCGAATCTAGTTTTAACACCATTGGTGTTTTCTTCTAGATTCGCGACCTGCCCTTTCATCCTTTCTTCATTAACGTGTTTGGGTTCTAGAGCTTCTTTCTGAGCTTCACACATTTGATTTATCACATCAAGAGTCACGATCAACTGGTAAGATCTCACCCAAGTTGGTTCACGGTTTTCCTTACGGCTTAGGGCATCAGCTACCATGTTAGCTTTACCCGGCTGATAATGAATCTCACATTTATAGTCTTTTATTAGCTCCAACCATCGTCTCTGTCTCATATTGAGATCTTTCTATTCGAAGAAATACTTTAAGATTTTGTGGTCCGTGAAAATTGTACATTTGGTACCATATAAGTAGTATCTCCAAATTTTTAACGCGAATACCACAGCAGCCAGCTCCAGATCGTGGGTAGGGTAGTTCACTTCGTGAATCTTTAACTGTCAGGACGCGTATGTTACGACTTTGCCTCATTGTATTAGTACGCACCCTAACCCTTGATAAGAAGCATCGGAATAGACAACCAAGTCCTCATTCCCTTCCGGTAGCGTTAACACTGGAGCTTGTGTCAATTTTCACTTTAATTCTATGAACGCATTCTCTTGACTATCGCCTCATTCAAACTTCACATCTTTCCTTGTTAACTTTGTCAGTGGTGAGGCAACCTTGGAAAAATCCTGAATGAACCTCCTGTAATAACCCGCCAATCCGAGGAAGCTTTGGATTTCAGACGGCGTTTTAGGCGAACTCCACTGCATCACAGCTTCCACTTTAGCAGGATCAACCATGATCCCTTCTGGGTTGATCACATGACCCAGGAACTGTACCTCACGTAACCAAAATGCGTATTTAGAGAATTTCACATACAACTTCTCCCTTCTTAGAGTTTCCAACACCTCTTGGATGTGACAGGCGTGGTCTCCCTCGTTCTTTGAATAGATTAGGATATCGTCAATGAACACTATCACAGATTTGTCGAGCATAAGTCGACAAACCCTATTCATCAAGTCCATGAATGCTGCAGAAGCATTGGTTAGACCAAACGACATCACAAGAAATTCATAATGCCCATATCGCATCCAAAACGTAGTCTTTGGGATATACTGTTCCTTAACCTTTGGCTGATGATAACCCGACCAAAGATCGATCCTCGAGAACCAACTTGCACCTTGCAACTGGTCAAACAGATCGTCTATCCGAGGTATCGGTTATCTATTCTTTACCGTGAGCTTATTTAGCTCCCCGTAGTCTTTACACATTCGCATGCTACCATCTTTCTTCTTTACGAACAGCACCAGAGCACCCCAAGGAGAAATGCTCGGTCCGATGAAACCTTTATCGAGAAGGCCCTGTAGTTGGGCTAGTAATTCATTCAGCTTTAATGGAGCTAGGCGATACGGTGCTTTAGCAATAGGCAGAGCTACTGGCACAAGGTCGATCAGAAACTCTATCTCCCGATCAAGCGGTACCTCAGTCAAGTCCTCAGGGAACACATCCGGGAAGGCATACACCACAGGTACATTTGTCAACTTTACCGTTTCAGCTTTAGCATCTTTAACATATGCCAAGAATGCTCCATACTCTCGATTCATAAACTTTTCTGCCTTTATCATGGATATGATATTTGGAACCTCGTAGACTTTATCACCATAAATCGTGACTATGCTACCATCAGGCGCTTTCATTTAAATCATCTTCCTCTGGCAAACTATGTTAGCCTCATAGGCGGCTAACCAATCCATACCCAACACAACGTCAAATCCTCCTAGGGTCATAACAAACAACCTATCGGGGAATCTATGACCTTCTAATTTTATGCTACAATTTTCAAAGACCTCAGTTATCTTAGTAGTCTTTCCAATCGCAGTTTCTACTTCAAACACATGGTCTGTTTCTTTAGCCTTATCATTCAACATAACATAGAAAGTAGCAGCTATGAAACTCTTAGTTGCACCAGAATCATAAAGAACAGAAGCAAGTATGTTGTTAACCAGAAACATACCTGACACAACATCAGTTTCTGCACTGGCTTCCTCACTTATCATCGTGAAAGCCCTAGCCTTGGCCCTTGGCTTATCACTAGATTTCTTCCCTTTATCTGTCTCCCTTCCTTTAGCTGAGTCAACCACTTTCGCCTCTTTGCACTCTCGGCTGTAGTTCTCCAACTTGCCGTAGTTGTAGCACTTCATCAGATTAGGGCAAACCTTGGAGAAATGCCCCGTCTTCCCACATCTGAAACAAAGGCTTGAACCGAGCATGCATTCACCAGCATGCTTTCTCCCATATTTCCAGCACTCACTGGATGATTCCACCTTCATTTTTTTGGTTTGAACAGCGGACCTCTCATTTCTTTCTCGTTTCACACTCCCCGGCCAACTCTTCTTCCTCACCTCCTCAATGGGCTCGTCAACCACCACATCATCGTAAACTATCCCACTCAGCTCCACCAAATATTCAAAGGTCTTCGGCCCGCTTGCCTTCATATATTTCCTGACCGAAGGCAAACCCTGCATATAACACTTCATCCTTCTCTCCTCAGTATTCACCAAGTAAGGCACCAACTTGGCCATCGCGTTGAAGTAAGATGTGTACTGCCTGTGGGTCATACTTCCAGCTTTAAATCCTAGAAATTCTCTTTCCACTTGATCAATCTCATTTTAAGGCAGAACTTCCTCTTTACCAGCTCTTTCAGATCATCCTACTTTAAGTTCTTGAACTCACGAGGGTCTTTAGTCTGCTTGATGGTGTTCCACCAATGAATATCTTCATCAACAAATGAGTGAGCTACAAACTTCACACCACCACCAGCACCTCCTCGAGTAGCTTTCTTCCAGCCATGGCTTTCGATAAGATATGAGAAACTAACCTTATCATTCCAGGTAATAGTTCAGATCACGTCAAGTGATGTAAGTTTCTAATGACAGTGGCCAGTTATAATTAACTACTTTCTTTACTTTTCATCTCCTAAACGTTTCCTATCCTGAGTCACATCAACTCTCAATCTCACTGTGAGCACTATAATCTCAAGGAACCTTTATCAGTCATAATCATTTACGTAACCTTCCAGGCATGGAGCTACTGGCACTGGCATCCCTTAATCGATCCCATTCTCAGTTTGAGTTTAGACATAGAAGTGTCTAAATCTCTCAAACTATGGATCTGATACCAACTTATAAGGCACTGTTCCAGGAAACCTCACGGTTGGATTTGGACATCAGAAAAACAAGTTCTCGAACATCAAATTTCATTACTATAAGCAGTAGAACATACAAAATTTCCATCGTTAAACATTTACATCAAAAGATCACTTTAACTTTCTATCTAAAATTCTACGCCAGGATGCCAGTCTTGACCAAATGCCAGGTAGCTTCCCAATCCATGCCAAGCTCACCTCTTATTTGTTTAGCATACCTGTCAATCTAATATGCATACGAAAGTCAACAACGCTGAGTGAGCTCTAGGTTTACTTTAACAAATTACTTCAATGAAACTTTATCATGAACATACACTTTAACATACTTTAGCTTTACTTTATCATTCCTTTATCAGTTACTTTATCTTTACTTTATCTGTACTTTGACTTTATTCTTTTACTTTATCTTTGAGCTTAGCACAATGCCTAGATCTTTTATTAGGTGAGAACGCAACAAATGCCACTCTCCTTTAGCAGATGAGCACACCCAAGGTATAGCTCCTATGTGAGAATACACCAAGCATAACTCCTTTAGCAAGTGAGCACACCCAAAATGTAGCTCCTATGAGAGAATGCACCAAGCATAACTCCTTTAGTAGGTGAGTACACCCAAAGTGTAGCTCCTATATGAGAATGCACCAAGCATAACTCCTTTAGCAGGTGAGCACACCCAAAGTGTAGCTCCTATGTGAGAATGGACCAAGAATAACTCCTTTAGCAGGTGAGCACACCCAAAGTGTAGCTCCTATATAAGAATGCAATGAATACAATTCTCCTTTAGTAGTGCTTGCAAGACTTTTTTAGCACACTTTAACGTTTTCAAAGCTGTGCTTTAGCGGGTAACTGTTCTTGAATTATTATTCAAGTTCTTTAACGTTTCACATGTGACTTTACTATCTTTCTTTAATATTGCACGCTATACGGGGGTATCTATACACGTAACTATCTCAGGTTTCGCGTGAGAACATTAACACCAGAACACTATGACTCGCACGAGAACTTCTTCTTTCGTGTGAGAATTCTCCAAGGCACAAAAACTTGCCAGGCAAGTTATCTCAGTCGCGCGAGAACTTTTGAAAGATAACCGTTTGTCACGAGAACCTACTATTCGCGCGAGAACTCACCCTCCACGCAATAACTTTTCTGTTGTACAAAACTTCATCCCCAAATTATCGATTCTTTAGCTATTTCAACGCCCAAAAACGTGCTATAACATTCTATACTACTATACTCGATCAAAACATTCATTAAGGTATGCATATTAGCCCCAAAACATGAAAAACATGTAAAAAAAGGGCTCTAGAACTCACCTTATGATATCTTTGCACACGAACAACACTAAACCAAGAGTGTTTTATTCAGAAGCTACATAATCATGCGCAATATCATTACACGCTATTCATAAATGCATAAACACAACGAATATCGTCGAATACATACCTTAGACACCACTTAGCACCAATTTCTCTCTTCTCAACCAAAACAACAGGAGTTTTTGTAGGAAGTGGAGGAGGTCGAGTGCATGGGCATATTTATAGTGTCTCTCTCTCCTCGCAGTTGTTCTCGCGTGAGAAACTCCAGTCGTGCGAGAACTGCCTTCTGTGCCAGAACTTTACTCATCGTGCGAGAACTCTCCTTTGCGCGAGAACTTTCCTTTTCTTTGAAAATTCAGGGTGTTACATTTTTTTCATAGATTTAGGCTAGATCTAAGCTCTAATGGTGCTAACATTGTGTTTCTATGAGTATAGTTTAAAACTTTATGTACACATGTGTGTAGATCTCAAGTTTTATTATCGGTTCTAGGGTTTTGCTCAAAGGCTTTAAAAGGGGAGTTCTAGATCCCCTTTATTTCATTGTTTTCTATACTTTTAGGGCTGATATGCATACTCATATGATTAACCTTTTCTAAGTATATGTTTTCTCTAATAAAGGTGGCATTTTTATATAAATATCATGTTTTTAACATGATTTATAAAGATGTTTCATTCATCGTATTCTCTAGTGATAAACCCTAGTTATATGAGATCTAGATTTGTAAATTAGGATCATGCACGATTGATTATGGTATAGAAATGCTAAGGATAAAGTTAGGCTGAAGGTTTTGTTCACCCGCATTTGTAGTCCACCCTAGTTATTCATCCACATTCATTACTATCTCTCATATTGGCCGTGTTGGTCACCCACATTAGGTGCCTGCAATGATTTTCTTACCTAGATTGGTTCCAATAAGTTGTATCGACCAAGTGTTGGTCATCCACATTGGTTGTCTGCATTTGCTACTATACTAAGCATTGACTAAGTGTTGGTCGTCCATATTGGTTGTTCTGGATTTGTTACTCATCAGCATTTGCTACTATGCTCTGCATTGACTAAGTGTTGGTCATCAGCATTGGGTGTCCGCATTAGTTACTCATTCATATTTGCTACTATGCTTTGCATTGACTAAGCTTTGGTCATCCGCATTGGGTGTCCTCATTAGTTGTTCATCCACATTTGATACCATGCTTCGCTTTAAGTAAGCGTTGGTCATCCGCATTGGGTGTTCGTATTAGTAGTTCACCTGCATTAGGGGATACTTAAGTTATTTCCACTATGGCTTTGACTAAGTGTTGACATATTTCCATATGAATATGTCTTGAAGATTTGTTCTCATATGTATGACTTATATAAGAGTGCTATCTAATGTTCTATGTCATGTGATGATATAAAAAGTATTTTATAAAGTATTATCTATGACGAAGTGGAACATTAAATAAATAATGAAGAGAATAATAATAAAACCTAATGAATGTTACCTAAGCTCTAATGATATATGAAAAGCCCTACAAACACTATGGATGGACTTCATTTTTATGAGTCGGATAAGCGAGATGGACCTGTATTCATGAGTATGTTATGTGCCTTGAAGTGTGGGTCAACTATCTGGGTTGCCTACCATGATAAAAGTTTACTAGATGGGGTTGGCATTTGTGTCAACTAGTGACGCTAACTTTGTATGTATATTAGGTGGCAGAAAATAATGGATGCTAAGGATGGCACGTGGATTGGAGCTACTTTGCAATTAAAGAATGGCATCCATGTGTATGAAACAATGATTTATCATGAAATAGAATTTGATGTTTTGAACTTAAGAATAGATGTTTATTATGCTTTCAAGACAAATGCTTATTTGGACAGGGTATGTTATGGGATGAATATGTTAAGTTTTTCCACTGCAATATTTTATTCAATATGTAGTCTTTTCTGCAATGAATGGCCAACTATGAGGCAAAGTTTAAGAGAATTTTTTAAAACTATCTTCAAAACCTAACCTTACACTAAAAATGGGACCAAATGAATAGATGTAAGCCCAAGTAGCTACATGCCATCAGTAGAAGTTTTTAAGTAAACAAGTACCATATTGTATGGCCTAGTTCCCGACAATCTCAAAATTGGTTTCATGAACATAACCATAATTCTTAAACTGAAAATTTCTTAAATAATCATGCAGAAGAAACATAAATATTCTATTACAACCAAGTCATAATAAGCTAAACCATTACATTAACGGAAATCATTTGTTTATTATTTATAACTATATAAAATTGTTAAACGGGGTGCAAGTCTTTGTCCGGGAGCCTTTTCATGCCCAAGTATCAACAACTCAACAAAGCTTGGATTTACCTGACATGCATAATAAAAGTAAGCATTGCTAAGTGAGTTCTAGTTTTAATTCTAGAACCAAAGTAATAAATTCATGAAAACTTGAAGAAGGATCATAGTGGAAAAACTCTTTTTACTAACATAAATATTATAGATCATTCATAACATGGATAACATAACATGGGCAACATACAATGGTCATATTTAGCGATTAAGCAAGGTTATGAACTACTAGCACTAAGCTAGTTACTATGATTACTAGCATAAAGCAAGCCTTTGAGTTGCTAGCAAAATGCAAGATAGTGAGATGCTAGCACGAAGCAAGCCGATGAGTTGTTAGCACAGAGCGAACCAGTGAGATGCTAGCACAAAGCAAGATAATAAGTTGTTAGCATAGAGTAGACCAGTGAGACGCTAGCACAAATCAAGACAATAAGTTGTCAGCATAGAGCAGACTAATGAGATGCTAGCAAAGCAAGCCAATGGGTAACAAGTGTGATCACATTAATGTCTCCTTTTAAAATTAGTCTTAATTTATTAAGGTTGGTATAGCTGGGTATGAATTTCTTAGGCATGAAAATTAGGTGAACATGATGGAAATATTCCAAGTGTAATGCATGCAGGTGTTGTATCTCTAATATGAGTGTTTATAGGGTAATGCGGGTGATGGCTACCAATGCAGATGGCCATAGTTAATACGGATGACAATAATCTTCCCACGCCAAGTATGGGGTTAATGTGAATG
Source organism: Flaveria sonorensis (assembly GCA_025506505.1). Lineage (NCBI taxonomy): Eukaryota > Viridiplantae > Streptophyta > Magnoliopsida > Asterales > Asteraceae > Flaveria > Flaveria sonorensis. The sequence continues at coordinate 38,607,714 of CM046426.1, read as the reverse complement.
GATTTCACAAGTGTAGATAGATTGAACTATGTGCGCATTTGGAGTTAATGTGGGTGGACGTTTAAGATTGATTGTGTCAATTTAATATGGTTGGTAGTAAATGCGGGTAACAGTGTGTGCGCTAAGTAGACAAGTGCAAGCAATAGTTTATGTGATTGAGTGAATAAATGTGGGCAATTAGTGTCCCGTCTGCATTGGTTACCTTTAGACTAACTAAGGAACCAATACGGCTAAGGATAACAAAAGGAGATAACAGTGTCCTATCCGTATTAGTTACCCGTAGACTAACTAAAGAGCCAACGGGTCTGAGGGCAACAAATGCAGGTAACAGCTAGTCATCCGTATAAACAAATGGGAGTACTCCTTACTCGTCCGCATTAATCTTTACTTAACTGTATCAGATCAATGCGGGTAGGCGAGTTGGCACTGGTACTGTGGGTTTCATTTTTCAATTGGATTAGAATTCAAACCATGTTATACCTTTTTTTTTTTTTTAAATAAATATATTTTTAGCATACAATCTAGGGTTCTTTCATAGGTTTGAACATAAATCATGAAGTTGATTAAAACATGAATATTAGACATAAAGGTGGTAACTTTACATCTTAAATCAAAAGATCCATACATAAGATACGTTTAATCATGCATATCAACCCCAAAATCAATAGAAAGCATAAAAAGTGGGATCTAGAACTCACCTTTCAAGCTATAGCGCAAACCCTAGAATCGTGGGCTAAAACCCGAGACCTAAATTCATACACACGAAAAGGTATCAACTTTAACTATTAAAATGGTAAAAAAATATTAGAATAGAATAGATCTAGCCTAGGTCTATCATTCTACATGAGAAAGTTGATACCTTGATGAGTTCTTGGACTTTCTCTCACTAGAAGAGAAGCTTTCTCTCTCTAACAGGTCCCTCCTTCATATAATACCCTTTTGCTTGGGGCAGTTACATCGCATTTTATAGGGGTTAGAGTGAGTAATAGATGATGATAAAACTATCTTATTCATCCTCCGGTTCCCATGTCGCTTCGGATCCCTTGCGATGTTTCAATTGAACCTTGATTAACTTGATCGCTTTGTTCCTCAACTTCTTTTCCATAGTATCCAATATGTATATTGGCTCCTAAATATAATTTAATTTGTCATCTATCACCAAGTGGTACATGAGAATGTTCTTTCGCTAGACATTTCCATAGATGTGATACATGAAAAGTAGAGTGAATTCCACTGAGCTCGACCGGTAAGGAGGCATCCCAATACTTGCATGGTAATTATTATTAAACAAGAACTCTGCACGTAACATGTTGATAGTAATTATCTTGATTTCCCCAAAATCAATTACGCATGCACGTAACATGTCTTCTAGCGACTGTATCATCCTATCGGATTGCCCATCGGTCTACGGGTGATACTCATGTGCAATCTAGTTCCCATTGCCCGCGTATCTCTAACTGATACTATAAAAATAGCTACCATATGTTGGGCTATAATTTCTATCATGAACAACTCAGCTAACCTTTCCAATGTAAATGTCTCACGTATGGGTAAGAAATATTATGCATTCTTGGTTAGCTGATCTACGATTACCCATATAGCATCATAACCCTTGGTTGTGCGTGGTAACTTTTTTATGATATCCATCGTGGTGTGTTCCCATTTCCAATTGGGTATATCCAAAGGTTGGATTGTCATGTATGGTTTTCTATGTTTGGTTTTGACATGTAAGCAAGTTAGACACTTGCTTACATATTGAACTACATCATCCTTCATTCCTGGCCACTAGTCATTCTTTTTCAGATCATGACACATCTTAGTAATGCCCAAGTGAATCAAATATCTAGCTTTACGAGCTTCATCCAATATCTTTGTCCTAAGATTTCCATAATAAGGAATCCACAATCTTCTTGTCTTGGTTTTGATGACGTGGGTGTATTCTACCAGATTTGTTAGTTGTCCCTTCATACCTTCCCCAACCTGTAGGAACCTCTGAAGTTAAGAGGCTGATGCAACCAAAGGATACCAAAACAACCAAGTCTTCCAACATGCACTTTGGAAGAAAGAAGACCCAACTTCGAAAGTTATACACACTCAAGAAAAAATGCTAAGTGTAAAATCTTCAGAAGCCAAAGTTCACAAGAAACTGCTGCGAAGCTTTACACTTAACTTAGAAAATACTCTAAGTGTAAAGTCTTCCAAAGCCAAAGACTCAACTCTTCCGAAGGTAAAAGATGAAGTCTTCTGAAGCTCTCAAGACAAAGTCTTCCGAAGCTGTTTAAAGACAAGACTAATTTTCTTCTGAAAGAGAGAAAATATACCTTTTCCATCAACTTTATCATAAAGCAACTTACTATCCGCTGCATGCTCTGGTGGTTCACCAACTATCATCATTTGGTGAAACTTCCATGCTTTATGATAAAGTAGATAAGGTCTTTGCCTGCAAGTTTCTGTTTTTGTTCCTTTTTGACTTTTTGTAATAGGAAAGTCAGTGAGCTATGGCATGTCATAGTCACTAGTCAAAAGGTAATCTGCCTTTTGACTTTAGGCTGATCTTGTTGTCTAGATTAGTCACTTCCAACTGTCTTTTTGCATATTGACGGTTGTAGGATGTAGTAGAAGTAGTCTCCGGTTCTTGTATTCAAAAATATACTTGCACAACACTTGTAATAGAACTAGAAAAGCAATATACAACTTCCTTGAAAAATTTATCTTGTGTTCTTGTTCTTGTTTTTACTTGTGTTTGTCTTGTATCTTTAACAAGAGTTCACAGTTCCCTATTTGAATTGTTAAGTGAACTTAAGATCCTCCTAAGTGTGTTAACTAAGTGCAAGATTAAGTACCCTTTAACGGTCCTGCATTTGGTATTAGAGCATTCCAGGCTCTTGATTGTAAGATCTCACCATCTTCAAATCCTGTTAGTTACACACATCACTTTACTCTTCAAATGGCAACTATCTCCAAAGCTGATATGGAAACTGGAACTATGACAAAGTCCCCACTGATCACTCCTGAGGATTTTGACACTTGGTGTCAAAGAATGGAAGGCTTTATCAAGTCTCAAGATTCCAGGATGTGGGAGTCTGTTGTCAATGGACGTCATGTACCATGCACCTCTTCAACTGCTGCTGGTGGTGGCATGATACCAAAGGAAAGGGCTGACTTTTCTGATGAAGACTGGAAAAGAATTGACATTGATCAGAAAGCCATGACAGCCCTCCAAACTGCTCTTCCAAACTCCATCTACAGAGGTTTCAAGAAGTACAAGACCACTAAACAGCTATGGGATGCACTAAAACTGATGTATGAGAGTTCACATAAAGCCAATGAGAACAAGAAGGATCTCCAAAAGCAGCAGTTTGAAAACTTCACCTTCAAGACAGGTGAGACCATGACTCAACAATACTTCAGGTATGTTGAGATTGTGGATACTCTGGCTGATGTTGGGGTAACTATTGAGAACAGGGATACTGTAAGGAAGTTCATGTCCTCTTTTCCCAGATAATGGACACACTATTGTGTGGTCATTAAGAGGATTGAAAACCTCAAGACCCTTACTCTCACTGAGTTGTATGGGATACTTAGTGGATACCAGATGGAGATGAACATGCAAAATTCATCTGGTAACTCCAACACTCACCAGAGTTCAGCCCTTCATGTGGTTGAAAGGGATAGCAGAGAACCACAACATCATCTCATCTGCTACCCTGAAAACTCACAAAAGGGTCCTTTTATCACCTTCCCAGAGACATCCAGAGAGAGCTACATCCAAGGAAGTCCCTTCCAAGAGACAAGTTCTTCTCAAGCTTCTGTCCCCACTGATGAAAGTTCAGGCAACTTTCTTTTCACTCTTGAAGACCTGGACTGTATCCATCCAGATGATCTGGATTACATGGAGATAGTCCAGCAAATGAGTCTTCTTACTCACAGAGCCCAGAAGTTCTATAAGAGGACTGGGAGAAGGTTTCCTAGCAATGCTGCCAGTGGCAAGTTTGGGCTGGACAAGAGCAAAGTCAAGTGTTACAACTATAACCAGATGGGACACTTTGCTAGAGTATGCAAGGCACCTAAGTCAAATGGTGGCCAAGTCTCATCCAGGCCAAACTACACTGAAGGAGGGCACCAGAATGAGAAGCCAAGACAGCAAGCTACAGTTGCTGTTGAAGAAGGAGGCTTTGACTGGAGCTTTCAAGCAGAAGATGCATCTCCAAATCAAGCACTCATGGCTGACCATGATGAAGCCAAGGGACAGCTAAAGACCAATAGAAATATCTAGATCATTGATAGTGGCTGCTCCAGGCACATGACTGGCAATGAGTCCTTACTTCAAAACTTTGAACGAATTGATGGAGGACCAGTTGCTTTTGGAGGAGATGCAATAGGTTACATCATTAGGAGGGGCAAGGTTACAAATGGTAAGCTCAGCATTGAGAATGTAAACTTTGTTAAGGAGCTTGGATACAATCTTCTGAGTGTGTCCTAATTTTGTGACCAAAAACATCACATGCTCTTTACCGAGCATGAGTGCATTGTTCTCAAGCCGAGGTTGACATTCCTCAAGAGCATATTCTGCTCAGAGCCCCCAGGAAAGGGAACATGTACAAGATGGACTTGCAGGGAACATCTCCCTCTGGAGAGATTTCTTGCTTTCTATCTAAAGCAAATAGTGATGAGTCTTTCCTTTGGCATAAAAGAATGTGCCATGTAAACTTTAAAAACATGAATAAACTGATTAAGAATGATTTGGTAACTGGAATGCCAAAGAAAAAGTTTACAAGTGATGGCCACTGTGTTGCATGCCTGAAGGGGAAGCAACACAAAGTGTCTCACAAGCCAAAGAAAATGAACTCTATCACTACTCCCCTACACTTGTTACATATGGATCTGTTTGGCCCCACCAGTGTAATGAGTTTAGGAAGGACCTCATATTGTTTGGTGATCACAGATGATTTCACAAGATTCATTTGGGTGTTTTTTCTTAGAACTAAGGATGAAACTCCTGAAATCTTAAAGAATTTCATTCTAAAAATTGAGAATCAATCTGATCACAAGGTCAAAATCATAAGATGTGATCAAGGAACCGAATTCAAAAACCAAATCCTTGTTACATTTTGTGATAAAAAGGGTATTTCAAGATAATACAGTGCTCCCAGGACTCCTCAGCAAAATGGTGTTACTAAGAGGAGAAACAGGACACTTATTGAAGCTGCAAGAACCATGTTGTCTGACTCTAAACAGCCTATCACCTTCTGGGCAGAGGCTGTCAACACAGCCTGCTATGTACAGAACAGAGTTTTGGTAGTTAAGACACATGGTAAGACTCTTTATGAACTGTGGCACAAAAGGAGACCATTCATTGGTTTTCTCAGAATATTTGGATGTCCTTGCACCATCTTGAATACCAAAGATTTGCTGAGAAATCAGATGATGGACACTTTGTTGGGTACTCTTCTCAAGCCAAGGCTTATAGAGTATACAATCTCAAAACTAGAATCATTGAGGAGTCAGCCAATATGACTTTCAATGAACACACACCCTGTGTAAAAGGTTCTGGTCCGGATTGGCTGTTTGATCTTGACTTAGTTACCAACTATTTTAACAAATCTTGTGAGAATGTTTCAAGATCTACAGATAACAGGTCAACAGAAGATCCTGATCCAGGATTTGACCTGAGAAGACCAAATAAGAAGACTACTTCAGCTCCAGTGGTAACTAACCCTGCAATTGAAGCTCCTATTAGCACTAGCATGATAAATACTACTGATTCAAATGAATTGCCTTCAAATTCCAGCTCAGAGGCTTAGAATTCAGGAGAAGGAACTTCAAATGCAGGAGGAGGAACTGGAGGTGGTGACAGTGATCAAGACTTTCTTGATGCTGATAACCACTCCATTGAAGACAACATGAATGATGTCACACACTCATTGGATCAAGTTTCTCTTGATAAGTGTGCTGATGTGGTGGGAGACACCTTATTGCCAGATCAAAATTTCTCAAATTTAGATCTGTCTAACCAACTTGCTTTGATCCCTCAACTTTAGATCCACAAGTCACATCCCACCACAAACATCATTGGAAATGTTGACTCAGGGGTAAGAACAAGAGGACAAACTCATGACAGCTATGTTTGTCTAAATTCTTGTTTCTTATCCCAGATAGAGCCGAAGAAGGTTGATGAGGCTTTGAAGGATAGAAGCTGGATTGAAGCAATGCAAGAAGAGTTACTTCAAATCAAAAGACAGAAGGTTTAGAACTTGTGCCCTTTTCCTCAAGGGAAGTCTGTCATAGGTACCAAATGGGTATTCAGGAACAAGAAAGATGATAGAGGGATCATCATCAAGAACAAAGCTAGACTAGTTGTCCAAGGATACACACAAGAAGAATGGATTGATTATACTAATGTCTTTGCTCCAGTAGCAAGACTTGAAGCTGTAAGGATATTCCTGGCTTATGCTGCATCCAAGGATTTCAAGGTCTACCAGCTTGATGTGAAGTGTGCCTTTCTCTATGGGGTGATTGATGAAGAAGTTTATATTAAACAACCACTTGGCTTTGCAAACCCAGATCATCCTGACTATGTCTGCAAGCTTGATAAAGCCCTTTATGGACTGCATCAAGCTCCAAGAAAGTGGTATGAGATACTATCAATATACGTCTGTCAACATGGATACAAAAGAGGTACTATTGATGGGACTCTCTTCATCAAAGAAACAAGAAATGACACATTGCTAGTTTAGATATATGTAGATGACATCATCTTTGGTTCAACTAATCCAAAGCTCTGCAAAGACTTTGAGATACTGATGAAGAATAGATTTGAAATGAGTGCCATGGGGGAACTCAATTTCTTTCTAGGAATTCAAGTGAAGCAGGTTGAAGATGGCATCTTCATTAGTCAGTCAAAGTATGGACATGACATACTTACAAGATTCAAAATGACTGACTGTAAGGTTGCAAAGACACCCATAGCCAGAAACCATTCCCTTGGTCCTGATCTTGGTGGGGAGTGTGTTGATGAACATCTCTACAGGGCTATGATTGGGTCTTTTATGTATCTTACTGCTAGCAAGCCTGATATCATGTTTGCCATATGCATATGTGCAAGATATCAAGCCAACCCTAAGATATCACACCTAATCACTGTCAAAAGGATTCTTAGATATCTCAAAGGTGCTCCAAATCTAGGCCTTTGGTATCCAAAGAATTCAGACTTTAATCTGTATGCTTACACAAATAGTGACTATGGTGGCTGCAACATGACTGAAAAGTCCACATCTGGGGGATGTCAGTTCCTTGGTGGAAGGATAGTCTCTTGGCAATGCAAGAAGCAATCCTGTGTGTCTGCATTAACTGCTGAAGCTGAATACATTGCTGCTGCTAGCTGTTGTGCTCAAGTGCTTTGGATTCAGAATCAGATACTAGACTATGGGATCAATTTCAAAGAGACTCCCATCTACATAGACAACAACAGTGCCATCTGTATTATAGAGAATCATGTGCAGCACTCAAGGACCAAACACATCAACATCAGGTATCATCTGATTAGGGATAATTTTGAAAAGGGGTTGATAAAATTAATCAAAGTTAACACAAATGAACAATATGCTGATCTATTCACAAAAGCTTTTGATGAACAAAGATTTAAATATCTTGTATCAGCTATTAGGATGATTAACTTTGAATAGATTTTTCTTAATAACTTAATCAATTTTATTTCCTAAAACTGTGTGTCCTAGGTTGTCTATTAGATCACTTCATAAGCCCAGTTCTCTTTGGAAGAAAAACAAACTTTTAAAATGATATCTCTTAGAATGATGAAAAGTTGCCTTTGGAAGAATATTTATGTCTTTAAATCGTTTAAACAGCTTATCTGAGATTTACCTTTGGAAGAAATTCTTGAAGTATCTTCCGAAGCTTAAATTTTGGTATAAGTACTTAAATGTATTTTAGGAACAAATTTCTTCCGAAAGCAATTTAGTCTCGGAAGACTCATCTATTTCTTTCGAAGCCAGAATTTTCAAAACTCTTTGAAATATCTTCTGAAGCAAAATTGCCTTCGGAAGCTTTGATTGCAAAGCTTTCGAAACCAAAATTGCCTTCGGAAGCTTTTACTACTTCCAAGAAAACTAACTTTTTGGGCACCTCTTTCAGAAGTAGGACCCAGTTGCGGATTTCAAAGTTTATCTTTTTGTCATAACTTTGTCTCAAATCCAGAATATATCTTTCCAAACAGTTCTATTTCATCTCTCTACTCTCATTGTTCCTTACCCTAAAATTACCCCCAATTTCGTCTTCTTCTTCCTTCCTTCACTACAAAGCTTCTTCAAATGGCCAATCTTGATTGTCGTAACGACCCTGATTTCACCATGCACCTACATAGGCAACATAATCAAGTTTCCCTATTAAATCTGAGAAGGATCCAAGCTTCTTAGACGTTTGTAGGTATCTTTCTTTGTCTCACTACTTCAACTCCCTTACAATCGATCCTCCTCTCTATGAGGATCAGTTACTTGAGTACTGGCGGACCTGTCAAGAGGTCACCATGGACGGGGAAAAGGCACTATCTGCCACAGTGTAGGGGAGAACGGTTTTCATCACTCCAGCCATTATAAACACCCACTTGCAGCTGGATGATGAAGCAGGTGAGTTGTCCTTTCCAAAAACTGTTGTCAACCAATCCTTTGAGCAGCTGGGATATGAAGGTGACTTTTCAGTCAAGACCTTTAGGAAGGGGAAGGTCTCATTCCAATGGAAATACCTCGTCCATGTTGTCATCCACAGCTTATCCAACAAACATGGAGGATGGGACCAGATTCCAGAAGACCTCTCCTTCATTGTCCATGGGATGGTTCAAGGGGTCAAATTCAGGTACTCTCAGATTGTATTTACAAATTTACTAGCGAATTTGGATTCCTTAGAATATTACATGTTCTCCCGGTATGTTTAACACATTCTCAACTGTGAATTGGGACCACAGTTGAGGGGAACAGATAATGTTCCTAAACTTGCACACATGAGGCCCGGCATTTTCAAGATATTGAAAAAGCCAACTGTTGGGTTCTCAGGGCTAGAAACAGCCCTTGTCCCGAAAATGTTTAAGCTCATTGCTCAGGGTGACATCCTAGCTGCACCATCAAGTGATGAACCAACACCCTCCACTTCTCAACCACCATCAAGGCCAACAATTACCCTCACCTACACTAGAAAATCCAAACGAACCCCTGCACTTGCTATTGAGCATGTGCAGGCCCCCATATCACAACCCATACAAGAGGAAGTGGACACTCGAGCTCCCACTTTCCCTGAGGAGCAAACCACTCCCATTCTTCAAAAGATCGGTGCTGAGGTTCCTCATGCTCAGCCTGATAAGCTCATAACTCCACAAACAGCCTTAAGCCATCACTCTGAGTCTCAAAAAGCTACCATCCCCAGCCTCTTGATCTTAACCAACCCATTCCCAGCTTTGACTTCTACTCTGATGAAGATTTGGGATACAGTGCGTACCATGAATCTCTCCTCTCTACCCACACTCAAGGGGAGATGAGTACTCCTGCTTCACCCATGTCTAGCCCACATCAGACACCCTAAACTGAGGTGGATCTTCCTGTGATTGTCCAGGAGACCCATATGGAAGAGGCTCTCACTGTTACCAGTGATTACATCTTTAAGACCTTAACCATGGCAACCCAGCCTCTTGACATTGTCATGGGACAGGGGAAATTCAGCAACCAAGAACCCATGCTGGTGGTGAAGGAGCATACCTTGGTTCACCTCCTTCATCCCCTAATGATTCTTCAACTGAAGATGAGGGGAGTCTAAAACTCAGGGTGCACCAACTCGAAGACATCTGCACCCAACTGGTTTCAAAGATAGCTCACCTTGAATCATAGGTGACTATCTTGCAAAGGAGGGTCCATGACCAGCAACTTGAGATCACCGGTCTCAAGGGCCAGTTAGCTGAGAGACCCATAGGACAAACTCATCCAGGTCCACAAGAACCTGTGGATGTTATGGATCACTTCCCCAGCTCACCCATGCATGAGGGTGATGCTACCAAAAAGGGGGAGGAAGTCCTGACAGCCATAGAACCTGGGAGTTCTTCCTTGAGTATGGACATACAGGACTCACCATCCTATCTTGCAGTTGTCCATGCTCAGCAACCTCCTCAAGACAGAAATCTCGACTTGCGAATTGACCATCTGTTTGAGGAAGGGAAACCAAGAGCAATGTCTTCCCCTTCTGAGAACCTAATCAGGGGTTGGGGGTATGACAGTGATAGGAAAGCTCTTGTACTCTCTAGAGCTCAGGGTCAACTAGAAATCTTAAACATTTCAAACTTGAGTTTCTATAAGGGTATAAATCTGGTAGATCTGGGGCTTGTCAACCCTAGCAAATACAGACAAGCTGTCAACTAGCCAATAAAATTCAAGAATGGGTGTTGGCAGAATTCAAAAGGAGAGTAGCATCATATAGACAGAGGCTAGCAGTTGAAGCTTTTGGTCAACTGGATGTTGAGGTAGACCCCAAGATTAGCTTTGAAGGGAAAGCCTTGACTGAAGGCCCAGAGGCTGAGGCTATGAACCTTGAGACAAGATCTCCTCCAACACCTCATATCCTCAGTGAGGCACCAGCTGGTGATGGTGCTTCACAACCTCTCTCTGGCCAGAGCTTGACTGCTGAATCAAGCAATGAAGGCCAAAGCTCTCCTCAGGCTGAGTCATCAAGATCTGCAATTAACAAAGGCAAAAGGAAGATGACTCCTAAAGAGATTGAAGAAGGAAAAGAGAGAGAGGAAGAGGAAGCTGAGGGGAGAGAGTTCAAGTGGTTCCTTAGGATTCATGCAAGCTGCAATTCTGGCTGCCCCTGTACCAAACACTCAAGAAGATGAAATAAGGGCAGCCAGGCTCAACTATCTGGGGACCAGGAACTTCAACATAGATGAACTCATCTGTCTCCCCTTAGAGGAGTTAAATGAACTGGCCGACATTGAATTGTCAAAGGAGAGGAAGGAAGCAGAGGATGCAGCCTTGACCCTTAAACACAAGGAAGAAATGAGGAGAAAAAGGCTTTATAAGAACAATCTTGTCCTCTCCCCAGTTCAAGAAAGTCCAGAGTCAGAGACTGTGGCTGCTAAACAACCTCAGGTAGTTGATGAAGAAGAAAGATTAAAAATGATCAACTACCTGAGTGCCACAGGTCTCTATCAGGCACCTGCACTCCTTCCCTTGCTTTATGATTATATATTATTTGAATACAATAAGCAGCTGGAAGAGCAAGCCAAAAAAGAAAGGCAAGCTGTAAGGAAGAGTCAAAGGGAAGAAGCTACAAAATCAAGAGCCATCATCCAGAAAAGTTAGAAAAAGTCTGCAGATAGGCAGAGGATGATGAGCTTCTTGAAGCTGTATGGGTTCTTCAGAAGGAGGCTTGGTCCCATGTCTCTATCCACAATGGATGCGCATATAAGGGTGATCAAGCAGAAGATAAACAGGGGAGAGCTTATAATCAAGTCAAGCTTAACTTGAAGTTGAGGTAAACGTTGAACCTATAGAGACAACACCACCTGCACCTAAAGCTGCACAATAGCCAACTTCATCTTCTAACCCACAGTAGGGTTCTCCTCCCTCTCTTTCTGAAACTAGGAGAGAGGAGATCCCAACTGAGAGGGAATCCACTAAAGAACCTAGTACTGAAGACAACCCTCTCAGTTAAAATCATCAGGGAGGAAAAAGAGGATGGCCAAAAGAAGATCATCAACTAAGAAGAAAAGAAGAAAGGCATCCACCTCCCAACCTTAGGATAAGTCAGAACATCCTGAGGAAGTGCATGTAGAGGACTCTCAACCAACTCCTATCATAGTAGAGCCCTTCTCTGTTAGAAGACAAATTCTGTCCTGGACATTTGCTGAAGATCCAGACAGATGGTATGTCACTAGAGATCAGGGAGAACAACATGTCTACTTCACAAGTGACATGCTTGAACTCCCTCTGCATGATCTCTATGACATGAGAAGGTACTTCATGAGTCTAAAGAATCCAGATCTGCTGATAAAGAAAGGAATTCTGAAGATCCTCATGTGGACTATCCCAGTCTGAAAACCTCTCTGTTTTGGTAGCATCAGCCTAGGGGAAGTTTGTAGGAACCTCTGAAGTTAAGAGGATGATGCAACCAAAGGATACCAAAACAACCAAGAATTCCAACATGCACTTTGGAACAAAAAAGAACCAACTTCGGAAGTTTTACACACTCAAGAAAAAATGCTAAGTGTAAAATCTTCGGAAGCCAAAGTTCAGAAGAAACTGCTGAGGAAGCTTTACACTTAACTTAGAAAATACTCTAAGTGTAAATTCTTCCGAAACCAAAGACTCAACTCTTCCGATGGTAAAAGATGAAGTCTTCCAAAGCTCTCAAGTCAAACTCTTTCGAAGCTGTTTAAAGACAAGACTGATTTTCTTCTGAAGAGAGAGAAAAGATACCTTTTCCATCAACTTTATCATAAATCAATTTACTATCCGCTGCATGCTCTGGTGGTTCACTAACTATCATCATTTGGTGAAACTTTCATGCTTTATGATAAAGTAGATAAGGTCTTTGCCGCAAGTTTTTGTTTTTGTTCCTTTTTGGCTTTTTTGTAATAGGAAAGTCAGTGAGCTATGGCATGTCATAGTCACTAGTCAAAAGGCAATCTGCCTTTTGACTTTAGGCTGATCTTGTTGTCTAGATTAGTCACTTCCAACTGTCTTTTTGCATATTGACGGTTGTAGGATGTAGTATAAGTAGTCTCCGGTTCTTGTATTCAAAAATATACTTGTACAATACTTGTAATAGAACTAGAGAAGAAATATACAACTTCCTTGAAAAATTTATCTTGTGTTCTTGTTCTTGTTTTTACTTGTGTTGTCTTGTATCTTTAGCAAGAGTTCACAGTTCCCTATTTGAATTGTTAAGTGAACTTAAGATCCTCCTAAGTGTCTTATAGTGTATGGTTTTCTATGTTTGGTTTTGACATGTAAGCAAGTTAGACATTTGCTTACATATTGAACTACATCATCCTTCATTCCTGGCCACTAATCATTCTTTTTCAGATCATGACACATCTTAGTAATGCCCAAGTGAATCAAATATCTAGCTTTATGAGCTTCATCCAATATCTTTGTCCAAAGATTTCCATAACAAGGAATCCACAATCTTCTTGTCTTGGTTTTGATGACATGGGTGTATTCTACCAGATTTGTTGGTTGTCCCTTCATACCTTTCCCAACCATATGCTCAGTTTTAAGGCTTCTTTTTTAGCTTCACTTATATGGCCATCATATCTAGCCTTACAATTATCTGGCAAGACCTCACCTGAATCGGTTTGTGCCTTTCTCTGCGGCTCAAGGCGCCGACAACCACATTAGTCTTTCCCGTGTGGTTGTAGATCTCACAATCATAATCTTTAAGTAGCCCTAACCATTGTTATTGCCTCATATTCAAGTCCTTTTGCTCAAAGAAATATTTCAAACTCTTGTGATCCGTGTATATGGTACATTTGGTACCATATAAATAATGCCTCCAAATTTTGAGCGTGAACACTACTACTACAAGCTCCAAATCATGAGTAGGGTAGTTAACTACATGAACCTTTAACCGTCATGAGGCATAAGCTATCACTTTTCCCAAATGCATTAGTAAACATCCTAACCCCAATTATAAGGCATCGGAGTGAACAACTAAATCCTTATTTCCATCGGGTAACGTAAGAATAAGTGCTTGGGTCAACCTTTCTTTAGTTCCTGAAATGCATCTACTGAGGTTCTTCCCCATTCAAACTTTACCTCCTTGCGAGTCAACTTGGTCAATGGCGAGGCAATATTTGAGAAGTCCTGAATGAACTGACGATAATACCCCACCAATCCAAGAAAGTTTTGGATCTCTATGGGTGTCTTTAGAGAGTCCCATTACGTAACCACTTCTATCTTACCCGGATCTATAAGAACGCCATCAGAGTTAATAATGTGATCCAGAAATTACACTTCTCGTAACTAAAAGGCGAACTTTGAGAATTTGGTGTAAAGCTTTTCTCGTCTTAGGGTTTCCCATACTTCCCGTATATGACAAGCATGATCACCTTCGTTCATTAAGTAGATTAGGATGTTGCTGATAAACATGAACACTGACTAATCCAACATCAGGCGACACATCGTATTCATCAGATCCATGAATGCAATAGGTGCATTTGTCAAACCAGAAGACATCACTAGGAATTAGTAGTGCCCATAACGCGTTTGAAAAGTTTTCTTGGGTATGTCTTGCTCCTTTACCCTCAGCTGATGGAATCCATACCTTAAGTCGATTTGCAAGAACCAACTTGCACCCTGTAGTTGGCTAAATAAGTCATCAATCCTGGGTAGCGGATACTTGTCATTCATGGTAAGCTTATTTAATTCGAGATAATTGTTGCACGTATGCATGCTTCCATCTTTCTTTTTCACAAACAGCACTACAGCACCCCAAGGTAAGATGCTCAGCCTGATGAAACCTCTTTCGAGGAGATCTTGTAGTTGAGTCATCAGTTCTTTCATCTCATACGGAGCTAGTAGATAAGGTTCTTTAGCCACCAGTTTGGCTCCGGGTACTAAGTCCATCTGAAACTCTTTCGCTCGATCCGGTAGTACTCTCGTGAGATCTTCAAGACACACATCACGAAATTGACTACCACAGGAACGTCCTCTAATCTGGGTACTGAAACACTATCATCTTTGACGTATGCCTGATAAGCACCACAACCACGCTTAATAAATTTCCCAAACTTTATCATTGATATAATCTTCGGTGCACAGGTAGTTTTATCACCGTAGACTGAGACGAGACTACTGTCAAGAGCAAGTAGATGAATCATCTTTCGTTGACACACAATATTAACTTCATGAGTGGCAAGCCAATCCATTCCTAATACCATATCGCAACCACCTAAAGTCATGATAAACAGCTAAACAAGAAATCAATGACCCTTAAGCTATATGCAACAGTCATCAACCACCTCTGTCACCCTTTTAGATCCCCCTATGGTAGTTTCTACTTCAAAGGCATTGTCTATTCTCTTAGTTGTACTTTTCAATGAGGCAGCAAAATGAGTAGATATAAAGCTCCTACTAGCACCAGGGTCAAATAACACAGTAGCAAGTATGTTATTGATTAGGAATGTACCTGAGACATCATCTGGATCAGTCCTTGCCTTATCCAGAATCATGGTCCTCATCTTAGCCTTAGGATTCTCGATCAAATTCTTATTAACCTTATTTGAACTGATGCCCCCTATCTTTGGCCACTTGCGTGCACCGTCATCATGCCTAAAATCCTTATAGTTGTAACACCTTGGTCTCCTTACACGATCCTGCAAGAAATGACCGGGTTGTCCATGTCGGACACATAGATTGGAGCCATCCTACATTCTCTGGAGTGTGGGTGATTTCACTTTCTGCATACTTCCCCTTCCTTTACTTTGACCTTCTTTTTTTTGATAACCCATCTTTGATTTTATAAACTTCTCTGGTGCTCCAACCCATTTTTTTGGTTCCCTTATCACAATATCCTCCTCCTTCACATCATCATACATAATCCCAGCTAGTTCTGCCACATATTTGAAGGTCGAGGTTTTATGGTCTTTAATATGAGTACTTACTTTTGGTGTCAATCCCTATGTATAACACTTCATCCTTCTCTCCTTGGTACCAGCAAAGTGTGGCACCAATTAGGCCAGCTCAATGAACCTAGCAGTATACTGCCGATGATTCATACCTCCTTCCTTCAATCCAAGATATTCCATCTCCACCCTGTCAATCTCATTATATGGGTAAAACTTCATAATCATATGTTGCTTCTAATCCTCCCAAACCATCTTCTTCATATTACTCTTTGTTTGCTTCAAGGTTGTCCACCAATAAAATGCCTCAGATACGAATGAGTGAGCTGCAAACTTGACAGCCTGATTGGCTCGACACTCACTGATGTCAATTACAGCTTCCATTTAGCAATCCACTGGTAAGTGGGAATTGCATCTTTTTTCCCCACCAAGGATGGAGGTTTACATCCTTTGAAAGTTCAGTAGGTGCTGCCGTTAGAGGGATCCTTATCTGATTCATCCCCGTCACTGATCTCTAAATTGGTGACATCCTTTGGCTGGTCATCTTTGCTTCCTTTGCTTGACTTTTCCTTAGACCTATCAACCTTTTCTTTGACCATATTCTTGAATGCCTCGGCCAGAATCGAGGGCATGGTGGCGTGGAGTACCTAATTAACCTGATTAGCTATTGCTTCACGAACAAAGTATTCTAGAGTGAATCTCATTTCCTCATTACCCCCATCATTCTTGGTCTCGGGGTTCTCTTGAGTCGATGCCATA
The DNA here is from genome assembly GCA_025506505.1 of Flaveria sonorensis. NCBI lineage: Eukaryota > Viridiplantae > Streptophyta > Magnoliopsida > Asterales > Asteraceae > Flaveria > Flaveria sonorensis. The sequence goes on along the minus strand of CM046426.1, from coordinate 38,591,333 downwards.
GTCTTACGCATAGTCACCAGTGGATTAGCATGACATCTACTATGTGAACCACCTCTAGCACCTTTCCTACCAGCCATTCTACAAGACATGGAACAACAGCACTGTCAATCAAGTTAATAGATCATATAATGATGAGTGTAGTAAGTTCCTAATTACAGTGGCTAGTTATGATTAACTACTTACTTCACCTTCATATTTTAAACATTCCCTATCCTGCCTAGTATTCCATCCATATCTTACATCTAAAACCCACATAGAACATAAAAATGCATACAGACAACATGTAAACATTCACATCATATAGAGTAACATAATTAGACATAATATGCACATACTTGGGATGAAGCAACCCGTTTAGGCATTGGGTGATACCTGAATCTCTCAAACTATAGCTCTGATATCAACTTATAAGGCCTAGTTTCCTAACAATCTCACAGTTAGTTTCATGAACATAACCATAATTCCTAAACTGAAAATTTCTTAAATAATAATGCAAGGAAAACATAAACAATCAATTACAACCAAGTCATAATTATCCAAACCACTTCATAATAGAAATAATTTTTTATCATTCATAACTATATAAAATCATTAAATGGGATGCCAGTCTTTGATCCAAAAGCCTATTCATGTCCAAGAATTAGCAACTCAATCAAACTTGGATTTACCTGACATGCATAATAAAAGTTAGTGTTGCTGAGAGAGTTCTAGTTTAATTCTAGAACCAAAGGCATTAATTAAGGAAAACTTAAAGAAGGATCATAATGGAAAAACTTTACTTACTAACAAAAATATCATAGATCATTTAGAACATGGATAACATAACATGGGCTACATACAGTGGTCATATCTTGCGATTAAGCGAGGTTATGAACTACTAGCACTAAGCTAGTTAGTGTGATTACTAGCACGAAGCAAGATTTTGAGTTGCTAGCATAATACAGGTGAGTGAGATGCTAGCATGAGGCAAGCCAATGAGTTGTTAGCAAAGCGCAGACTAGTGAGATGCTAGCACAAAACAAGCCAATAAGTTGTTAGCATAGAGCAAACTAGTGAGATGCTAGCACAAAGCAAGCCAATAAGTTCTTAGCATAGAGGAGATTAGTGACATGCTACCACAAGGCAAGCCAATAATTTGTTAGCACAGAGCAGACCAGTAAGATGTTTGCATAGAACAAGCTAATGGGTAACAAGGGTGATCACATTAGTGTCTCTTTTTAAAATTCATCTTAATTTATTAAGGTTGGTATAACGGGGTATGAATTCCTTAAGCATGAAAATTAGGTGAGGATGAGGGAATTATTCCAAGTGTAACGAATGCGAGTGTTGTATATCTAATTAGAGTATTTATAGGGTAAAGCGGGTGATGGCTACCGATATGGATGGCCATAGTTAATACGGATGACAATAATCTTCCCTGACAAGTATGGGGTTAATGCAGATGGATTGCACAAGTATGGATAGATTGAACTAATGCGCGCATTTAGAGTTAAAGTGGGTCGACCTTTAAGTTTGGTTGTGTCATTTAATATGGTTGGTAGAAATACGAGTAATAGTGTATGCGTTGAGTAGACAAGTGCGGGCAATAGTTTATGCGATCGAGTGAACAAATGTGGGCAATCAGTGTCCCATCCGTGTTGGTTACCCTTAGACTAGCTGAGGAGCCAATGCAGCTGTGGACAACAAAAACAGATAACAATATCTTATCTGCATTAGTTACCCTTAGGATAACTAAGGAACCAATGCGACCGAGGTCAACAAATACGGGTAACAGTCACTCATCCATATAAACAAATGCGGGTACTCCTTACTCATTCGCATTGATCTTCACTAAACTATATCATATCAATGCGGGTAGGAAGGTTGATACCTTGATGAGTTCTTGGACTTTCTCTCACTAGAACACAAACTTTCTCTCACTAGAACACAAACTATATCACATCGCCTTTTATAGGGTTTATAGTGATAAGTGTCCAACTTTGGCCCCTATAGTTATATAAAGATTCAACTAGATTCCTTCCCTTTACTTATTTTGAATCAGGCTAAGTTTCAAGGTGTTACATATATGTGTGTGCTACTTGAATATATGTGCTTAGTAGGTTTGAATACTGATGTGTGTTGGGATAGTAAATGCTAGGAAATAAGGGTAAGGGAAGTAGTTAATACTTGCCCAATGTAATTACGGACTTACCATACTTGTAATGATCTAAGCAACTAACTTGAATTTCTATGTTGGTGTTTGAATCTTATGGGTAAAAATCGTGGCTGGTAAGAAATCTAGAAAAGCAACTCGTGAGGGTGCTTGTGGCGGGCGTACTATTGGGTCACGTATCATTGGAAGTTGGGCCAGGGCTACCAAGACTATTCATGAGGAGTCAGAGATGCATAGCCACCATGAAGTTAAAGGGATTGAAAAGATCAAATCAATGGTGAAAGAGGCCATTGCTGATGAAGTCTACAATGTCAAGCAAAATCTCTTACCTTTAGTGGTGACTGAGGTGATCAAAGCTGTTAAGGATGGTGAGGAGGATGAGAAGAAGGGAAAGAAGAAAGCTTAAAAATAGAACAAATGGGTTTGATAAGAAAGGGGATAATTCAAAGGAGGAACAATGAACCTAAGGATGGTAATTTAGGATGATGATAGTGAGGATAAATCATAGGAGACTGCTAAGGGGTGAAATATTGGGGCATTTCAGAGGTGCAAGCCCCCAAGCTTTGATGGTAACAGAAATGCTACGACCGCTCACCGTTGGGCAGGGAGATAGAAGTTGTCCTTAACATTAGTTAGTGTCAGAAAGATTAAAAGTTAAAGTTTGCTGTCCATTCATTTGTTGATTCAACATTGTGTAGGTAGGACAATATTATCCAATTTGTGGGGAAATATGCTATATCAAAAATAAGGTGGTCGAAGCTTAAGAATTGGTTCTGAAAGAGTATCATCCACATCGGGAGTTGGACAAGATTGAAAATAAATTATTGTATTTAAAGGCTAGGAACATGACTTATTAGGAGTACACCACCAAATTCAATGAACTAGCTAGACTTGCATCAAAGTTGGTGACTCCCATATCCAAGAATATCAAAATGTACATGTAGGGTTTACCGGTGGATATAAGGAGGAATATGATTGGTGTCAAGCCGTGTATGTTTAAGTCTGTGGTAGATTTGTCAGGAAGTTAATACGACAAGAGGGAAGAAGTGCTAGTTTATAGGAAGACAGAGAAGTGGAATTGAAACAAAAATGAAAACGACAAAGCAAAGGTGAGGGCGTTCAACATGACACGGGATGAGGCTAGAGTAGATTCCAAAGTAGTTCCAGGTATGTTTCAAGTGAACCATATGTGTGCTTCTATGCTCTTTGATTCTGGTGCTAGTAGGAGCTTCATATCTATTTCATTTTGTTGTTTGATGCATAGTAAAAGTAGAAAGATTGATGTGCCTTTTTATGTTGAGACAACGATTAGAAAATCTACTAAGGTAACTGAAATGATTGAGGATAGCCTTATAGTGTTGGAAGGTCATAGGTTCCCTACTAAATTGTATGTTACGGTCCTCAAAGGTTTTGATGTGGTATTAAAAATATATTGGTTAGCTACCTTCAAAGTGAATACTGTATGCCAAAAGAAGATGATTTGTCAGACTACACTCGATTGTAGTTTGGTTATAGTTTATTGAGACAAGGAATGCGTTATTCCATGAGTTATATCTATGATGACGGCAGAGAAGTTTGTTAGATGAGGGTGTGGTGCTTACCTGTCCTACGTTAAGGATGTCGATATGAAGGTGCTTCAACTGTCTGATGCACCTGTGGTATGTGACTTCCTCGAGGTATTTCCTAAGAATTTATCAAGAGTGCTACCAGATGGGGAGACTGAGTTTCAGATTGAACTAGTACCCGTTACCTCAAATCGATGATTTGTTCGATTAACTCCAAAGTGCGAGTTGGTTCTCCAGAATATATTTTAGATCAGGCTACAATCAGCTGAAGGTGAAAGAGCAAGAAATTCTGAAGACGGCATTCAGTACACATTATGGGCATTACAAGTTTCTCGTAATGTTATTTGGATTAACTAATACCCCAACAACATTTATTGATCTAATGAATTGGGTTTGCTGACCTATGCTAGATAAGTCAGTGATTGTATTCATTGATGACATTTTGATCTACTCAAGAAGCAAGAGGATAATACCAATCACACTAGAAAGGTGTTGGAAACATTAAGAACAAAGAATTTATATATAATGTTTTTGAAATGTGTGTTCGGGTTATGCGAGGTGTAATTCCTAGGTCATGTTATTAATCCAGAAGGGATTATGGTAGAATGGTGATGAAATGGAATTCTTCAAAGATGCCATCTGAGATCTGCAGTTTCTTGGGTTTGGCTGGTTATTATTGAAGACTCATTAAAGGCTTCTCCAAGGTAGCTTCTCCTTTAACCAAGTTGATGAAAAAAGATATGAAGTTTGAGTGGGGTTTGGATCAGGAGAATACATTCCAAGAGCTAAAGATGAGGTTAACTTAATCCCTTATCTTGACGTTACCTAAAGAAAACGCTGATTTGATGGTTTATTAAGATGCCTCATATTCGGTTTGGGTTGCAAGTTGATGTAACAAGGAAATGTCATAGCCCATGCTTCTAGGCATTTGAAGATTCATGAAGCCAATTATGCTACACATGGTTTGGAGTTGGCTGTTGTGGTTTTTACATTAAAGATTTGGAGGCACTACTTGTACGGAACTAAGTGCACCATCTTTACAGATCATAAGAATCTGAAGTACTTCATCAAATAGAAGGACCTTTACATGAGATAGAGAAGATGGTTAGAGTTGATTAAGTATTATTATTGTTAAATTTAATACCACATGGGTAAAGTGAATGTGGTTTTCTGATGCTCTTAGTCGAACGGAAAGTCTAGAACCAATTTGGGTGGAGGCTTAATAGTTAATTGTGACATCGGACGTTATACAATAGATTAAGGAACTTTTGGATGAAGCACTAAAATAGAATTGAATAAATTCAGAAGGGATTAAAGGGCAACCCATAGAAAACACCAAGATGTATCAGACCCTTAGTGTTAAGACTAGATTTGGGCGTATATGGATTTTGCACTATGGAGACTTGAGAGGAATGATTTTGGATGAAGTACATAAGATGCGGCATTTTATTCATCCGGGTTCCACCAAGATGTATCAGAAATGATATGAAAAGATTCAACCATTAGACATTCTTAAATGGAAATGTCAACATATAATAATGGATTTTATCACAAAGTTTCCTCGTACAGCTAGAGGATTTGATGCAATATGGGTTGTAATGGATTGTTTAACAAATAGTGCTCACTTTCTACCTATCCGGTAGATGTTTTCATCTGAAAGATTGGTAGAGTTGTTTATCAAGGAGATTGAGGCACGACATGGTGTGTTGGTGTCTATTGTTTCCAATAGAGGCACTCGGTTTACATCAAAATTTTGGACAAGATTTCACGAAGCTATGGAATGAGATTACATATTACCAGAGCTTACGACCCTTAAACAGATGGATAATCGAAAATTACCATTCAGACATTGGAAGATATGCTCCAAGCATGTATTACCGACATTGATGGATGTTACGATAAGCACCTACCATTACTATAATTCTCTTTCAACAACAGCTACCATGTAGGTATTGGCATACCACATTTGAGACACTATACTAAAGGAGGTACAGAACCCTGGTATGTTAGGGTGATATTAGATAGAAAGAGTTGGGAAGTATTGCAATTATCGAGGCTACATCAGAGAATTAGAAAAGATCAAAGCTTTCATGAAGGCAACTAAGGATAGGCAAAAGTCATATACTAATAAATAGCGGGGACCGATAGAGTTTCAAGTCGATGATAGAGTGATGTTGAAGGTATCCCTGTGGGAAGGAATTATCTAATTTCGCAAAAAGGAAAATTGAGCCTGAGGTACATTGGACCATACAGAATCACTACTAGGGTTGGTGAACTTATGTATAGATTGGAACTTCCTGACGAGTTACATGAAATTCATCCTACATTTCATGTGTCTCATTAACTATGTTTGATGGAAGGTGACATTGTTATCCCACTTATAGAGATTCAGGTTGATGAAAGGTTGAATTATGTGGAGCAATCTATGGCCATCCTAGTTCAAAAAGAGAAGAAATTATAGAATAAGGTGACTACCTAAGTGAAAGTACATTGGAGACATCGAAAGGGATCAGAAGAAACTTGGGAATTGGAGGAAGAAATAAGATGGAATTAACAAGATCTCTTCAAGAGATAACAAGTTTTGAGGACAAAAACTATATAAGGGGGGTGGACTTGTAACACCCAAAAATCTAAAGAAAACAAAAAAATAAAGAGCACAGGTTTGATAAGTTGAAGGGCCAAAGATGGACAAAAGCAAAAGGATATCCTTGTGTGGGTATTAATGGGAAGGGCCACCCCCTTCCCTCATTCATGCACCCATATCAAATGTTAAAGAGAGAAAAATCACGATTAGAGAGAGAAAGTTAAAGATATCATCAAAGGTATTATTTTTATTCTACTTTTTTATAGATATAGGCTAGATCTAAGCTCTAATGATGATAAAATGTGTTTCTATGAGTAAAGTTAAAATTTATGTATGCATGTGTGTAGATCTCAAGTTTTCTTCTCGGTTCTAGGGTTTTGTTCAAAGGCTTCAAATGGTGAGTTCTAGATCCCCTTTATTTACATGTTTTCTATACTTTTAGGGCTGATATGCATACTCATATGATAAACCTTTGCTAAATCGATGTTTACTCTAATAAAGGTTGCATTTTTACAATATCATGTTCGAACATGATTTATGATGATGTTTCAAGCATGGTGTGCTCTAGTGATGAACCCTAGCTATATGAGATCTAGATCTAGAAATTAGGATCATGCATAATAGATTAGGGTATAGAAATGCTAAGGATGAAATTGGGTAGAAGGTTTTCTTTACACGCATTTGTAATCCACCTAGAATTATTCATCCACATTCATCACTATCTCTCATAATGGCCATGTTGGTCACCCATATTGGGTGCTCGCATTGATTCTCTTACTCGTACTGGTTCCAACAAGTTGTATTGACCAAGTGTTGGTCGTCCGCATTGGTTGTCCATATTTGTTACTCATCCACTTTTCCTACTATGATTTGCATTGACTAAGTGTTAGTTGTCTACATTGGTTGTTTGCATTTGTTACTCATCTGCATTTTTCTACTATGCACCAGATTGACTAAGTGTTGGCCATCCGCATTAGGTGTCCGCATTAGTTACTCATCCGCATTTGCTACTATGCTCCACATTTACTAAGTGTTGCTCATCTGTATTGGGTGTCCGCATTATTTGTTCATCCGCATTTGTTACCATGCTCCGCATCGACTATGCATTGGCCATCCACATTGGGTTTCTGCACTAGTTGTTCACCCGCATTTGGTACTATTACCCGCATTTACCAGTACACCAACATCAAGTGATAGATCCGCATTAGGTATAGTACTAAGTTGTTGTTGCCTGTATTAGGGGACACTTAAGATATATATATATTATGGGTTTGACTAAGTGTTGATTGTATTTCCAAGTAAATATGTCTTGAAGATGAGTTCTCATATGTATGACTTATATAAAAGCGTCCTAATGTTCTATGTTATGTAATGATATAAAAGATATTTTATAAAGTATTACCTATGATGAAGTGGAACATTAAATAAATAATGAAGAGAATGACACTAAATCCTAATGAACGTTACCTAGCCCGAATAATAAATGTTTTTGCCTTGCAAGCGCTATAGAAGAACTTCACTTTTGCTAGTCAGATGAATGAGATAGTGTGAGTCAACTGTTAGGGGTTAGCTACCATAATAAATGTTTATTGGCAGGGGTTGGCATTTATTGTCAACCTAATGTTTGGGCTCTTGCTTCTTGCAAACCCATTTAATGGAAGAGGAAAGGTAATGAATAAAAAGAAGATAATGAACAGGATAAAGGATGTTATGAAAGTCAATTGACTGTTATGAATGATGAATGTGTGTTCATTAAGAAAGTTAAAAGTATATTTTCTATATTAATAAAAAACTAGAACTCAACCAGCAACGCTGACTTTGTATGCATATTAGTTGGCAAAAAAATGATGAAACCTGAGGATGGCACGAGGAATAAGGCTACTTGGCAAAGAGAGACTTGCATTCATGTTTATGATATGATGTTTTAATTTGAATAAACTATTTCAATGTTATAAATTAAGGACAAATGTTTATTGGTCATGATTTATGTTACCTTATGAATAATTTAAGTTTTCCGCTTGTTTTCTGCTATAAATGACTCACTATGAGGCTCCTCGGGAACAGGGCCTTACAATTTGTCCAGGATGCTTTGAACATACTTTTCTTGATGAATAAGAATACTATATTCACTTTGTTTCATCCAGTACCTAAGAAGAATTATATTTTTCCAAAAGAACTACTCTCGAATTTCTTTTTCATCATTACTTCAAACTCTTTGCACATGTCATTGTTTGTAAACCCAAAGATAATATCATCAACATAAATTTGGACAAGAATTAGATCATTACCTATTTTCCATATAAACAAAGTCTGATTAATAGCTCCCTAAGTGTACCTACTTCCAAGCAAATGCTCTATAAGAGTAACATACCAAGCACGTGCTACCTGATGTAAACTATATAAAGCTTTGTCTAACTTTTATACGTAATCCGAATGGCCAGGATCTTCAAAACCAGGTGGTTGAAAAACATAAAGTTCTTCTCTGAAAATGCCATACAAAAAAGTAGTCTTTACATCCATTTAGTTAGTAGAATTTGAAATTCATGAATTAAGCGTAGGCAAGGAAAATTAGAATAGGCTAAAGTCTATCAACAGGAGCGTAAACTTCTTCCTGATCCAGTCCTTTAACTTGATAAAATCCTCGTACAACCAGACGAGCTTTATCTCGAGCAATCACACCCTTTTCATCCGTTTTTTTACGAAAAATCCACTTTGTTTTGATTGAAACTTATCTTGTGGTAGCTCAACAAGAAGCCATACATTTATCTTTTTAAACTACATCAACACATCTTGTATTGCTTCAATCATGCTTATTTATTTTGATGCCATTTTGATATTCTTAGGGATAGATTGAGAAATGAAGCAAGCATATAAAGATGTGTTAATTGCCTTTAATTGACTTCTAGTGCGTACACCATTTGAAAATAGACCAATGATTGTATCGGTTGGATAATTTATATGAATATAAAATTAAGAAATATTATCTTCATAAATGATTTCCTCAAGATTTGATATATAAGCAACATTTTCTAGAACACCATCACCACCTTCTGAATGATACACTAATGTTTCCTCTTAATGATCATTTGAAACAGGTGCTTCAGGTGATGCCATATCAAATTAAGATTCTTCAAAGGGAACTTGAATAGGCTCAATGGGAAATTATTATGTAGAGGATTCAGATGTTTTAAGAAACTTGAGCCATAATGTCCAGAGATGGATACACTTGTTCAGAAACAAGAGTAGGATCATAATCATGTACTTGACCTGATTCTTGAATTGTAACAGATTCTTATTCAGGTACATCATCTTGATTAGGTATACAAATACTTGAAGAAAACATTCCAAAAGATTCTGAGGTAGAAGATGAAGGAATACACTGGCCTATCTTAGAAATGATGTTATCCAAATCCATATGAAATGAACTAGTACCTGCATTGACACAAGAAGAACTATTAAAGTTTCTAAACAAAGATTCATAGTCATACACCTAAGCGGGAGCTAACCTAGAATCAGTTTTGTTATGTTCATGTCAATCAATATTAAATGACTTGATGATTTGTTTTTGTTCTTTCAGTAAAAACCCAATATGCCACTTTATTAGGTGAATAGCCTATAAAGTAACAGTCATCTGCTTTTCATTAAATTCAGATTTGAAGTCTATTGTATGCAGCAATGTGCAACAACATCCAACGACTTTAAAGTATTTTACTTTAGGTTCATGTTTAAACAATATCTCATATGGATTCATCTTTAGGTGTTTATTAATTTCGAACACTATTCTGAACATAACAAGCAGTACTGACAGCTTTTGCCCAAAAAATAAAGTTAATTTGACAGCAGATAGCATTTTTGAGTAGCTTTAATCAAGGTTTTGTTTCGTCTTTCAGCAACCCCATCTTATTGAGTACCAGCTACACTGTATTATCTTGTTATCCCTTTAGATTCACAAAACTAACAACACTTTGTTACAAAACATAGTTTCATTATCACTCCAGATACACTTTGTCTAAGATCAATTTGATTTTCCACAAGAGTCATAAACTTGATAAGCAAATGAGAAGTTCCGTCCTTATTTGTTAAAAACAAAACCCATGTGAATCTAGAAAATTCATTAGTAATAACTAAGCAATTATAATGACAACTCAAGCTTAACATGTTCACAAGACCAAAAACATCCATGTATAAAAAGTTGTAAAATAGAGTTAACTGAGTTCTGTGCAATGGGTTTGTGAGGAAGTTTGTGTTGCTTTATCTTTGAACACGATAAACAATATTCAACAAGATGAAATTCTTTCTGTGGTAAGCCCAAAATGTGATTCCCTTGAACAAGTTTGTTCATTGTTTTAAGGTTGACATGTCCTAGACGACGATGCCATACATGGTATCACTCTCGGATGCTTTTGACAACAAAATCCATTCATCGGGTATTACAAATCCTGGCTTACCAATCAAACATTCCTTAGCTGTGTAGTGAGTAGAATAGTTTTTATCACAATATTGTAAAACACTTAGCAGATTGTGCTTTAGTTATTTCACATAACTCACATCTTCATAATTCAAAACACCATTCTTCACCGTGCATTTCCAAGTAATCTTTCCTCCTTTTTACCCAGGAAAAATGATATATCCATATTATATGATTGAACATTGTGTAATAGTGAAATGTTCCCTGTCATATGCCTAGAACAATCACTATCAACGTTCCATAAGTTGTCGATACTCTTCCTTGGTTGTCCATGTACATATAAATCAATCGATGAGTTTTGGGATCCAGTCCAAGGTAGACTTGGGTAGATTATTCTCATCCATGTATGTGAAAGTGTAAGGCCCCGATTCCGGAGACCTCACAGTTGGACATTCACAGCACTAATCATAGAACATTTCATAATTCATTATCACATTGCAGCGGAATTTAAACATTTAAAGCCATTCATTTATTTATAAACGTTGTTGCTAAGTAATACATGTTTGGTACATTTACAAAAGATCATTAGTTTGCATTACAAAACAACAATGTTATAATCATGAATGGATGTCAGCCTTGCCCCAACGGGTAGCCTCCCCGAGTGCCATCCTCAGCAATATTACCTGCCAACTGAAAACGCATAAAAGTCAGCTTTGCTGAGCGAGTTCTAGTTTTAAACCATAAAAATATCCTGATAGCTTTGTATACAAAATACTTCTTAAAGAAAATATCTTATCTTTCCTTCGGATGTGATCACACATCATACGTACAAATCATATCCATTACATTATCACCATTCTCTTTCTTGCTTATTATTATTATCTTTCACTGTCGATATGGACCAAAGTGCTATACCCCCATAAAATGCGCATAAACCTGGTACTGGGCCTTGAAGTCTATAAATAGACTCCATCCGTGGTGCACAATATGCTGGCACCAGTACCGGGGCAACAACAGTGGTCCCCTCAATCTTAAAGATTGACCCTGTGTACATCCTTTGGGTTAGCTAAACCGTACACAGTTGAGCTAACGACAACATGGTCGTGCACCTCCTGTAAATTTTTACTTGCAAGTCTTTCATTCTTTAAGTTCCACTTTTCGTTAATATTAATCTTTCACTAGATTAATAATACTTCATAATTACGAGCAAACCACATAAGGCCACATAATAGTATCATAATAGGCACATAAGGGCAGACCACATCATGCATAAGATAACCAAAAAAAGCATCAAGTCAACCGTGGTCAAATCCTAATTTCTGATCTTCCAAAATTCCAGAAAATTTCTTAAGTCCTAAAGAAATGCGGATGAACGGAACCAATGCAGATGAACAACTTGCAAATGCGGATGAACAAAACTAATGCGGATGAACACTTGCAAATGCGGATGAACAAAACTAATGCGGATGAACACTTGCAAATGCGGATGAACAAAACTAATGCGGATAAACACTTGCAAATGCGGATGAATAACTTGCAATGCGGATGAATAACTTGCAATGCGGATGAATAAAACTAATGCAGATGAACACTTAGACTGAATTTAGGCAAATGCGGCTGAACAAAGGTGTATGCGGGTGAACAAAACACTTAGGCAATTATCACGGTGTAAATGTGGATGAAGCATCAGATCAATAAATGAGACTTATGCTATAACCAGTTCTAAAACCTCATTTTCATACATTCTTAACATCGATCTATCATGCTAAAATCTTGGAACAATCTTACAACCTCATAAAACACAGAAATTCATACACATACATAAGCAGTCAACATACACGATGGTTGTAAAACATTTTAAATGCATTTTCAGCCCCAAAGAAGTTTAAAAACAGAGGATCGGGGTCCTAGAACTCACCTATTGCAGCAAACAAGTGAATCTCCTCCCAACTTGTGTGCACAAGAGTTCAAACACCTAGAACAAGCCAAAAAAACACCAAACACCAAGAACACATAGAAATCAGTTTCTAAGGTTGAAACCTCATAGAAACTGAACCAATTAATCACAAAAACCTACTAACCTTGAAGATTCTTCTCCTTCTTCACAATTTGACCGAGAGAAAACACAAAAAAAACCCAACTTTCTTTCTTTCTTTTCTTCTTCGGAAAGTAGCAGTAGAAAGAGCATGGGCGACCATGCTCTTTATACACCCACTTTTGACTTTTGTACTTTTTATACTTTTCACCCTTCAACTTTGGCCTTTAAAAAAATTCGGGTGTTACAAGTCTACCCCCCTTAAAGAGGTTTCGTCCCCGAAACCGTCATTCTTCAAATAACCGAGGGTAGTGCTGCCTCATTTCTTCTTCAGTCTCCCACGTAGACTCAGAACCCTTCCGGTGTTTCCACTGCACACGTACAAGCGGAACCACTTTATTTCTCAATCTTTTCTCCTTCCTGTCTATGATGGCCACTCGTTGCTCCACATAGTTGAGTCTTTCATCCACTTCGATATCCTCCAGTGGCACAATCATATCTTCATCGGCTAAGCATTTTCTCAGATGAGATACATGGAACGTCGGGTGAATCCCACATAACTCATCGGGCAATTCCAGACGATAGGCCACTTCTCCTACTCGTGCAACGATTCGAAAAGGCCCTATGTATCTTGGACTCAACTTGCCCCTCTTCCGGAATCGGATGATCCCTTTCCAAGGCGAGACCTTTAACATAACTTTATCACCCACGTTGAACTCGATGGGTCTACGCCTCTTATCGGCATACGACTTTTGTCTATCCTTCGCCGCCTTCATAAAGGCTTTGATCTTTTCCAGCTTTTCTGTTGTAGCCTCAATCACCTCGATGCTTCCCAATTCTTTCTGCCCAATGTCTCCCCAACCACGGGCGTTCTACACCTCCTACCGTACAGCATCTCGTATGGTGGCATACCAATGCTGGCATGATAACTGTTGTTGTACGAGAACTCAGCCAACGGTAGGTGATCATCCCAACTCCCTCAAAATTCGATCACACATGCCCGGAGCATATCCTCGAACGTCTGAATCGTCCGCTCAGACTGACCATCTGTCTGAGGATGGTAAGCCGTGCTAATGTGTAGTCTCGTCCCCATGGCATCATGGAATCTCTTCCAGAACTTCGACGTGAAACCGGGTGTCACGATCTGACACAATAGACACCGGCACACCATGGCGAGCTACAATCTCTTTGATGAACAGGTCCGCCAGTCTCTTGGAGGAATACGTCTCGCGGATCGGTAGGAAGTGAGCCTCTTCGTCAGACGATCGACTATCACCCATATGGCATCGTACCCCTTCACGGTATGCGGCAGCTTCGTGATAAAGTCCATGGTGATATGCTCCCACTTCCACTCGGGTATATCCAAAGGTTGGATCTTCCCGTATGGCTTTTGATGCTCTGCCTTCACTTGCAAGCAAGTAAGGCACTTACTCACATACTCTGCCATATCACGTTTCATACCCAGCCACCAGTAGTCTTTCTTCATGTCTTGATACATCTTGGTAGCACCGGGATGAATGGAGTATCGAGTCTTATGAGCTTCGTCCATAATTCGCCCACGTAGATTCCCATATCGAGGAACCCACATTCGCCAAAAGCGGGTTTTAACACCGTGGGTATTCTCCCCCAATTCTACAACTAGACCTCTCATTCGTTCGGAGTTGAGGCGATCTTCTTTTAATGCCTCACTTTGAAACTCTTTAACTTGCGTCATCACATCTGAGGTCATCACCAACTGATACGCTTTTACCAGAATCGGTTCGGGTCTCTCCTTCCGGCTATGGGCATCGGCCACTACGTTGGCCTTGCCCGGGTGGTAATGGATCTCATAATCATAATCCTTAATCAGCTCTAACCACCTCCTCTTCCTCATGTTGAGATCTTTCTGCTCGAAAAATATTTCAAGCTCTTGTGATCCGTGAAGATTGTGCACTTGGTCTCGTATAAATAGTGCCTCCAGATCTTTAACGCAAAGACCACCGCAACCAATTCTAAATCATGAGTGGGGTAATTAACTTCGTGGGTCTTTAACTGTCGGGACGCGTGAGCTATCACTCGTCCACGTTGCATCAGCACGCAACCCAGTCCCGAATAAGATGCATCTGAATACACCACTATGTCTTCACTTCCTTCGGGCAATGTCAAGACAGGAGGAGTTAATCTTGCCTTTAACTCCTCAAAAGCATCCTCTTGTTCTCGTCCCCACACAAACTTCACATCCTTTCGTGTCAACTTAGTTAAAGGTGAGGCTATCTTGGAAAAGTCTTGGATAAACCTTCGGTACTAACCCGCCAAACCCAAGAAGCTGTGAATCTCGGATCGCGTCTTTAGAGACTTCCATTGCATTACCGCCTCAACCTTTGCCGGGTCCACCATAATTCCTTCGGTATTCACCACATGACCCAGAAATTGAACTTCCCGCAACCAAAAAGCACACTTAGAGAATTTAGCATACAACTTCTCCTTTCTGAGTGTCTCCAACACTTCACGTAGGTGGCCGACATGTTCTTCTTTGCTCTTCGAATAAATTAGAATATCGTCAATAAACACAATCACTGATTTATCTAACATCGGCCGACACACTCGGTTCATCAAATCCATAAAGGCAGCTGGTGCATTAGTTAAACCGAATGACATAACGAGAAACTCGTAATGTCCATAACGCATGCGGAACGCTGTCTTCGGAATATCTTGTTCCTTTACCTTCAACTGATGGTAGCCAGATCGAAAATCTATTCGGGAAAACCAACTGGCACCTTGAAGCTGGTCAAACAGGTCATCAATTCTTGGTAGGGGGTATCTGTTCTTTATTGTCAACTTGTTCAACTCCCGGTAGTCTATACACATTCTCATACTACCGTCTTTCTTCTTTACAAATAATACCGGAGCACCCCAAGGAGAGATACTCGGTCTAATAAACCCCTTATCCATCAGTTCCTGTAGCTGATCCATCAACTCTTTCATCTCGGTCGGAGCTAACCGATACGGTGCCTTGGCAACGGGTTGCGCACCGGGTATCAGGTCGATCTGAAATTCTATCTCACGGTCCGGTGGCACACCCGGTAAGTCTTCTGGGAACACGTCTGGGAACTCACACACAACAAGCACTTCTGAAAATTGTGGTATCGATGCGTCCACATCCTTTACGTATGCCAAGTAGGCACAACATCCGCGCCTCATACACTTCTCTGCCACAGCTATCGAAATCACTTTCGGAACCGTAGTGACGCGATCACCATAAACTATCACTGAACTCCCATCGGGCGCAACTAACTGAATCATCTTCTTCCGACACACGATGTTTGCCTCATAGGCTGCCAACCAATCCATCCCCAGAACTACATCAAATCCGCCTTGGGGCATCACAAATAGTTTAGCAGAGAACCTATGGCCTTCTAACTCTATGCCACAATCCTCAATCATATCAGAGATTCTGGTAGACTTACCAATAGTAGTTTCTACATCAAATGGCTCATCAATTCTTCTACTACTAACAGGCAGCTTAGCACAGAAAGTAGCAGATATAAAACTCCTACTAGCACCAGAATCAAATAATACAGAGGCACAAGTTTGGTTTACTAGGAACACACCTGACACGACGTCGGGGTCTACCCGGGCTTCCTCTCGGGTCATCGTGAAGGCTCTTGCACTTGCCCTCTGCCCTCCTTCTTCCGGCCTCTTCTTCAACCCAGAACTTTCAGCCCTTGGCTTCTTGCAATCCTTGTTCATATGGCCGACTTCACCACAGTTAAAGCACCGTGGGGCTCCACACATTTTTGAAATATGACCGGGCTTGCCACATTTGTAGCAGACATTCATTCCCAAGCGGCATTCCCCACTGTGTTCCTTCCCACACTTATCACACCTCTTTAACCCCGAGCTTGCAGTAACCACTCGATGATCATCCATCCTCGGCCTCTTACTATTCGGGTTGGAACCACCACGCCCGAATCTCTTCCCGTTCCAACTCCTGTTATTACCACCCGTCTTCTTCACCTCCACCACCTCCACTTCTCTTTCATCATAAAGTCTCCAGCTAAATCCACCGCCGACCTAAAAGTGCTCGGTCAGGCAACGATCAAGTGCCTACGGATGTCAGCAGGCAACCCCTGAATATACCGCTTGATCTTCCTTGAAGCCGTGTAACTTGATCGGGCACCAGCCTCGCCATTTTGTTAAACTTGGTGGTATATTGCTGGTGGGTCATGGTTCCCGCCTCAAGCTGTAGGAACTCTCTCTCTATCTTGTCGAGTTCTCGATGAGGATAGAATTCCTCAATCACTAACTTTTTCAGTTCACTCCATCTCATGCTCCCGACAGCCCTGTTGCCTTCGGCTTGGACAAGATTGTCCCACCAACACAGAGCCGAGTCGACAAATAAGTGAGTGGCAAATTTCACCTTCTGATCCTCCCTGCACTCACTAATATCCAACACTGCCTCCATCTCTCTAACCCAGCAGTGGGCAGTAGCAGCGTTATCGTTGCCGTCAAAAGTAGGGGTTTACACCATTGGAATGTCCCGTAGCTGCATCCCCGCGGTTTCCCATACCTCTACATCTTCTTCATCACTGGAGGCTCCCCTTTCGACATTTATCTCCTCCTCAACATCATGATTTCCCTTATTCTCTTTTCTCCCAGTAGCAACCCTTCTCTCTTCCTCCTTTTCTTTCCTCTCATCCTTCCTTACGGCCCGGATCACTTCAGTCACGACAGACGGTAGGATCGTCTGCATGACTTGGTGAACCTCCTCCACCACTGCCTCTTTCACTGAGCCCTCAGATTGGCACTCTCATCCACTCCTCCGGGTGATGAAGCTCAGGCTCAGCAGGAGCCGTCCCTGTAGTTCTTGCCTTGTTCCTTGCGGCCCGGGGTCTCCCAGCACGACCACCCCGTACACCACCTCTAGAAGCCTTAGATGATCTACCTCCAGCTATCCTCTAACACTATAAGATCCAAACACCAACACGGTCATTCAAGGTAATAGCTCAGTTAACGTTAAGTATAGTAAGTCCCTAATTACAGTGGCCAGTTGTGATTAGCCACTTACTTTACTCTTCATTCCCCGAGCATTTCCTATCCTGACTACATCAGTATTCAAATCTACTAAAGCACATAAATCAAATAGCATGCGCACACAATACCGGTTATCATAATAAAAGAAATACCTGATGGCACGTAGCTACAAGGCTGACATTCCTCCATTCGGTCCCATTTTCAGTTTAAGTTTAGGTTTTTGAAAATATTTACCCATTTCTCTTAAACTTTGGCTCTGATACCAACTTGTAAGGCCCCAATTCCGGAGACCTCACAGTTGGACATTCACAGCACTAATCATAGAACATTTCATAATTCATTATCACATTGCAGCGGAATTTAAACATTTAAAAGCCATTCATTTATTTATAAACGTTGTTGCTAAGTAATACATGTTTGGTACATTTACAAAAGATCATTAGTTTGCATTACAAAACAACAATGTTATAATCATGAATGGATGTCAGCCTTGCCCCAACGGGTAGCCTCCCCCGAGTGCCATCCTCAGCAATATTACCTGCCAACTGAAAACGCATAAAGTCAGCTTTGCTGAGCGAGTTCTAGTTTTAAAACCATAAAAATATCCTGATAGCTTTGTATACAAAATACTTCTTAAAGAAAATATCTTATCTTTCCTTCGGATGTGATCACACATCATACGTACAAATCATATCCATTACATTATCACCATTCTCTTTCTTGCTTATTATTATTATCTTTCACTGTCGATATGGACCAAAGTGCTATACCCCCCATAAAATGCGCATAAACCTGGTACTGGGCCTTGAAGTCTATAAATAGACTCCATCCGTGGTGCACATATGCTGGCACCAGTACCGGGGCAACAACAGTGGTCCCCTCAATCTTAAAGATTGACCCTGTGTACATCCTTTGGGTTAGCTAAACCGTACACAGTTGAGCTAACGATAACATGGTCGTGCACCTCCTGTAAATTTTTACTTGCAAGTCTTTCATTCTTTAAGTTCCACTTTTCGTTAGTATTAATCTTTCACTAGATTAATAATACTTCATAATTACGAGCAAACCACATAAGGCCATATAATAGTATCATAATAGGCACATAAGGGTAGACCACATCATGCATAAGATAACCAAAGAAAGCATCAAGTCAACCGTGGTCAAATACTAATTTCTGATCTTCCAAAATTCCAAAAAAAATTTAAGTCCTAAAGAAATGCGGATGAACGGAACCAATGCGGATGAACAACTTGCAAATGCGGATGAACAAAACTAATGCGGATGAACACTTGCAAATGCGGATGAACAAAACTAATGCGGATGAACACTTGCAAATGCGGATGAACAAAAACTAATGCGGATAAACACTTGCAAATGCGGATGAATAACTTGCAATGCGGATGAATAACTTGCAATGCAGATGAATAAACTAATGCGGATGAACACTTAGGCTGAATTTAGGCAAATGCGGCTGAACAAAGGTGTATGCGGGTGAACAAAACACTTAGGCAATTATCACGGTGTAAATGCGGATGAAGCATCAGATCAGTAAATGAGACTTATGCTATAACCAGTTCTAAAACCTCATTTTCATACATTCTTAACATCGATCTATCATGCTAAACTCTTAGAACAATCTTACAACCTCATAAAACACAGAAATTCATACACATACATAAGCAGTCAACATACACGATGGTTGTAAAACATTTTAAATGCATTTTCAGCCCTAAAAAAATTTAAAAACAGAGGATCAGGGTCCTAGAACTCACCTATTGCAGCAAACAAATGAATCTCCTTCCAACTTGCGTGCACAAGAGTTCAAACACCTAGAACAAGCCAAAACAAACACCAAACACCAGAACACATAGAAATCAGTTTCTAAGGTTGAAACCTCACAGAAACCGAACCAATTATCACAAAAACCTACTAACCTTGAAGATTCTTCTCCTTCTTCACAATTCGACCGAGAGAAAACACAAAAAAACCCAGCTTTCTTTCTTTCTTTTCTTCTTCGGAAAGTAGCAGCAGAAAGAGCATGGGCGACCATGCTCTTTATACACCCACTTTTAACTTTTGTACTATTTTATACTTTTCACCCTTCAACTTTGGCCTTTAAAAAAATTCGGGTGTTACAGAAAGTTTGTTAAAATCATATCATATTTATCATAAAGTTGTGTCTCCACTTTGGCTAATGGTGAACATGGAACATTTGCAATCCATAATTTGTGAAGTTTTGTGAAATTTTTCACTTCCTTTTTTGGTTTTACTTGATTAACCAATTTGGGTTTTAATTTTGTATTATCAACTTTCTTCACTTTGTTAACAACTCATCATTAATCTAATTTATATTTGGCCTTTTAGAGTTATTATGAAAACCTAAATTTAATTTATTATGAAACCTGTTTGGTCTTAGAAATGCTTTCTTGTGAGACGGATTTAAATAAACCTATAGTTATTCACCACATTATCTTTTACAACATTTGATTGTGATGAAAACTGTTATCTTTGGTTCAAACCATGATTATGAAATTATTGTTGACTCGGTGATTTGTATTGATGAATACAATAACTTGGAATGTGATTTGGTTTCCACGTATAAAACATCTTTTTATATAAAACAATGATGATCCAATTGATCATGTCTCATATTTTTTAATAATACACTTTAAAATAAGTCACTGCTCTCAAATTATACATTTTAGTGTTAAAATGTATAATATTATTTATGCAACAAGTTAAAAAGATATAACAAATAAAAATGAAAGCATGAGAATATGTAATAGCTCAATGAATAAGAGAAAGAGTTAAATGACGATTTGTCATTTTGATCAAACCCTTTTTTTCTAACTCATTCTTATGTTTTGCTCAAACTAAATATGACTACCACAAAAGGTGTCATAATCCTAGCTTTAGTATATTTTAGCCACTAGATTCTTTAACAGTAGAGGTGCACTCATTTAGATTTTTATCTTTTCTGACTTGAACTTTATATTGTAAGACTTGACCGTTTTTCTTGAATTCTGATCTTTAGCAGGTGTGGCTTGATCTTTTGCTAAGTTGAGTTTTGTCGGGTCTGTTGCTAGAATTGGAAATACTTGTCCTAAACAAACCTTGTTTCACAGAGTTAGAATTATGAGAAAGTTTATCTTTAAATAATCAAGCGTACAAATCTTTAAAAATATTTACTTCTTTATCAATATTTCCCTTAGAAACAAATCTATTTTGAAATCCTTTTTCAGTTAGATATGTTTTATTAGTTTGGTTTTAAGTTTATTATCACTGTGTAGAATGTTAGCCTTCAACTTGTATGAATTTGATAAAGGTTTTGAACATAATAGTTTGATATCAGAATCAATAACTTTTTCATTCAAAATATGAGATGTTTTACGTATAGATTCATTCCACTATATTTTTTATTTTTATTCTCATCAAACGCACTCTCATCCTCGCTTTCCCAATTTTCAACCAACCCATTTATCTTCAAAGATTCTACACATAGATTGATGTCATCAATTTTAAGTTTAGTTTTGATCAAGGTCAACAGTTAAAGCCACATTGACAAATGGTTCAATGTCACTTTTGGTTGAAAACCCAGACTATACATCATGTCTCAGTCTTGACATCAGATGAAGACATACATATGTAGTCATGATTAATTGGTGGAACTATATTAGCAAAACCAACACCACTTTTAGCACTATTAATTTTTAAGTCATCTAAGATTTAATAATATCTTCAACCACAGTTGATGAAAGTTCAATTTTTTTAGCGGTAACCATAGCTAAAGCTAGTTCCTATTAAGTCGGTTTATTTCCACTGTGATCTCATCACTGTGTTGTGTTAAATCATTTTAGCACATTTTTGTAATGTAAATTTAGTTGTAATTGCTAAACTGTATTATTAAGACCATCAATTTTTCTTTAGAAACTTTTCCTGTGTTTTAAATTTTCTAGTTAAGTACTACAATTATTCGACTTCTAAAATCAGATTTTCATTATGAGCTCTATATCTTTGCACTTTCTTAACATAGTTTGAAGGCAAAGATTATGCATACCTCTGCTTATGTTGTTGATGATTGAGGAATATTGGAACGACATTCACCATGAAAGCTTTGAACACATTCTCTCTCACCTTTTGATCTTTATTAGCCTATTTTGGAGGAATCTCAATAGCAACTAAAACATTTCAATCCTGAAAACTTTATGTTGTAGTCTCACAGCAACTGAAGCAATTTCTTCTTCAAAACTTATGCTGGAGTAGTCTTAATTGTTATTGAATCATTGATTACTTCAATTTGAATACCTTTAGAAATTTGTTATTCTTCAACCTTAGCCTATCCAACCATCTCGCCATATCATCTTCAATCACATTCTTATTAACCTTCGTTTCTTCTTCAACAGGCACAACCATCCTTTCTTCAAACTTCTTCAACCTCAACGTCTATTGATTGATCAACCTCGCCTTTTGAATAAGCTTCAAATAACAGTCAACAAGTCTTCAGACGCAAATCAGCAAATAGATTATCATTAAGTTCAGTCACCTTCTCCTTTTAAATCTCAATAAACAATGCAGTAGTTATCTTTATTTCCAACAACTCCCTTGATCTAACCAGTCGTAACAGTAGTTGTCTGAGATACCAATGCTTTGTTATTGTTCGAAGGACTTGCTTTATCACTTGATGATTCTACCTTGATAGTCACCATTTTCTTGCTTACATAAGTTTGAGTAGTCTTTAGCTCTGTGCATTCCCGAGCATAGCGCTATTTACGTTCTCAGGTGTGGAAGGACCTATGGGGAGAGCACCCACCCATTACTGATGCAGTTACTAATTAGTGGATGAGGTCTTAGATATTTGCTGAGGTAATTCCCAACGCACGCAGTGCTCAGTAATTATGAAGTCCTAGCGTAAGTCATGGCTCGACAAGACATTAGAATTGCCTCGAAAACCTTGCTATTAGGTTTGTACAGTAGAAGTTGTCTCGTGTAGAGATAGTTGATGGGTCTCAAAAAGGCGAGGTTGATAATGGTTTTTTAGGTGTTAGTATGTCATGTTTATTTAAGAAACAGTTTTAATCCCTAAAGGGATTACGGTTGTGATGCAATAGGGTATGTCTTAACTTTCTTGCTGAGATAGTCCGAAACGTTTTAAAGAAACTACATGTGGTATCTTGACCATCTCGCGTAGAGATAGTTTATATGTTGAACTGTTACGAGTCAACAAAGACAAATAGACTTTCTCATGTAGAGATAGTTGTACTTTAAAATTATTGCAAGTCAACAAAGATACTTTGACTGTCTAGAATAGATAGTCGGTAGAACATTATAAAAAACACATTTTAAACTGTTTTGACTTACTCGATGAATGGTCTATGCAAGTTTATGCAAATGTGTTTATAAAGCGTTTTTTAACACCTGATCATGAACTCGCCAATGTAACCTGCCCAAAATTTTTAGGGCACATTATAAGTGCTAATTAGTGTCGATTGACATCTAGAAGTATAAGGATGCTTTGAGAAGCTGGAATGGTTAGAGATCTCAAGTACTTGAAGATTTATATCTCTAATTCTAGTGTTATATATGATGGAGAAATGAATAGTTCGGAATTATTGTACATGGGTATCAATGTTAGCGATGATAGTTTATTTCCGCTACGTTGTGGTATTGATCCGCCACGTGTTACCCGAACTTGAGATAGGGGTGTGACAAAATATAAAGAGAAGGTTATAAAATGATCTAATTTTCTAAAGCTTTAATAATATGTTATTTTTGTTTAAGAAACTATAAAGTATATTTTTGGTTACTAATAATTTATTATACTTTTATTGTTTAAGCAACTATGAAATCATTAAAAGAAATTCTCAAAATGTTTCTTTTTTCTTATTTTTCCCCAAATGTTCCTTACAAAAAAAAATTCTCAAAACGTCCCCACTATACAAGGCATCGGCGCCTTTAAATGATAGGCATGGGACCCCGCTCACTAAAAATCGTAGACGTGACTTTTTTAAATTTTGAGCTTTGGTTTGTTGTGATTTTTAAAAGAATAAAACTTAAAATAATCGAGATCCTCTATGGTAAAGGTCGGAACCCACATGTGGAAGCGGGAACCCGTGTTGTGAAGACGATGCCCGCGTTGTAATTTTAAAAAGAAAAATTGTTAGGATATGTATATGATTTTGAGTGACCCGTTATATAGGCATCTGCGTCTATCGTTAGAGGCTTCAGATCCTTCTTTGGATGGGAC